>JAJHZJ010000719.1:1217444-1409089 GCA_023548195.1 Bettongia penicillata ogilbyi | reverse complement strand
AAAATCAAGAATCACCTACCCAGAAAAACTGAGCATAATACTTCAGGGGAAAAAATGATCTTTTAATGAAATCGAGGACTTTCAAGCATTCTTGATGAAAAGACCAGAGCTAAAAAGAAAATCTGACTTTCAAACACAAGAATGAAAAGAAGTATCAAAAGTTAAACAACAAAGAGAAGTCACAAGGGACTTACTAAGGTTGAACTGTTTATATTCCTACATGGAAAGACAATATTTGTAACTGTTGAAACTTTTCAATATCTGGGTAGTTGGTGGGATTACACACACACACAAACACACACACACACACGTGCATGCACACACAGAGACAGACAGCACAGAGTGAATTGAATAGGATGGGACCATATCTTAAAAGAAATTAAGGTAAATGGTGAGAGAGAAATGTGGTGGGAGGAGAGAGGATGAAATGGAATGGGGTAAATTATCTCTCATTCAAGAGGCAAGCAGGAGACTTTTTAGTGGAGAGAAAAGGAAGGGGGCTGAGAGAAAAACATGAAGTTTACTCTCATCATATTCAACTAAAGGAAGGAATAAAATGCACACTCATTTTTGTATGAAAACCTATCTTACAATACAAGAAAGTGGGGGAGAAGGGGATAAGCTGGGTGGGGGTGCTGATGGAATGGAGGGCAATGGTGAAGAGGGAGCAATTTGAAATCAACACTCTTGGGGAGGGACAGGATCAAAAGAGAGAATAGAAGAATTGGACTATATAAATACAGGATAGGATGGAGGGAAATATAGTTAGTTTTACGCAACACGACTACTATGGAAGTCATTTGAAAAACTACACTGATAGGGCCTATATTGAATTGCCTGCCTTCCCAAAGGGAATGAGTGGGGAGGGAAGGATGGGGAGAATTTAGAACTCAAAGTTTTAGGAACAACTGTTGAGTATTGTTGTTGCTACTAGGAAATAAGAAATACAGTTAATGAGGAATAGAAAGTCATCTGGCCCTACAGGACAAAAGAGAAGATGGGGACAAGAGAAGGGAGGGATGATAGAAGAGAGGGCAGATTGGTGATAGGGGTAATTAGAATGCTCGGTGTATTGGGGTGGGGGGAAGGGACATATGGGGAGAAAATTTGGAACCCGACATTTTGTGAAAATGAATGTAAAAAGTTAAATAAATAAATTTAACTAAAAAAAATATATTGAAATCCCTCTCTCCCTAATATTCTATCTGTATCCATGTATCTCTGTCTCTACATCTATCACTCTCATTTCTATGTATCTATCTATCCTTTATCTATGTCTAGTCCTCAATTTCCTTATCTAAAAATAAAGGGGTTGACTAGGTGATATCCAAGATTCCTTCCAGCTTTATTATTCTATGTTTATCAAATAAAAGCAACTTACTTTTCTTTCCTCCGTTCCTCCTTCCCTCCCTCTCTCTGCCTTCCTTCCTCCTTCCCTTGTCCTCTCTCCCTTCCTTCCTTCCTTCCTTCCTTCCTTCCTTCCTTCCTTCCTTCCTTCCTTCCTTCCTTCCTTCCTTCCTTCCTTCTTCCTTCCTTCCCTTTTCTTATCTCTCTCTTTTCTTTCCTCCCTCCCCTCCAGTATCATTGCTAAGAAAATCCCAAATGGGCTCATGAAACATGACTGAACAAAAAAGAACAACAACTTCTTGACTCCAGGCCCAGTGTTCTACCCACTGAACCATCCAGTTGCCTCTACTACTTATGTGATGGCAGGCAAGTCATTTCCCTTCAAAGGGATTTAGTTTTCTCATCTCTTATGAGAAAATGAGGTAGTTGGATTACATGGCCTCTAAGCTCTCTTCAAGCTCCAAAGCAATCTTAGGTTGTGATTCTGTGACTAAAGAATGGACATAAAGGAGAGGGAAGGCTCAAAGATGGCAGAGATGTTGAGTCTGACTGACTAGGACAACTGTGGCATCAGCAGAAATAGATAAGAGGCGCAAAATTTTATGAAGAGAAAGAAATAAATTCAATTTTTATAGGCTGAATTTGAAAGGAAGTCAGGACACTTTCTGGAAAGATTTCCATCAGGCAGCTGAAAATGTGGGATTGGAGTACAGAGCAGAGAACACAGATTTGAGAATCACTGACATAGAGGTAATGCTCAAAATCACTAAGGATGATAGGACTTGAAGCAAGTGCCATTTATGGAGAGAACATGGAAGCTAGGCTCAACAAAGTTTAGGGGCAAGAAGATGTGAAACAAGAAACCATGGAAAAAAGAAGTAACGAGACAAATGGGAAGAAAAGGGAGAGTGTGTTGGAGAAGAATCTAAGGAAAGAGAAAGCATTAAAAAAGGGGATTGGCAAGTGTCAAAAAGTGCGTAGAAGAATGAAATGTTTTAAAAGACTCCTGTAAAAGAGGTCCTTAATGACTTTAGGGAAAGCAGTATCAGAGGACAGCTAGGATACAAATCAGATTAGGAATATGACAACAAGACTTTATTGTTAACAACAGCAATACTAATAATGATAAGTATTAATAATGAGAGCTACAATAATACTAGATCATATGTATACAGATAGATGCATTAAAGTTTAAAAGTACTTTTACGACATTACTTTGAAGTAGATAGTGGAAAGTATCATTATTCCCATTTTATAGATGAGGAAACCAAAGTTCAGACGTATAAGTAAGACATGAAATTTGCATTTAAATTCAAAGTAATGTATGAAAAACCTTTTTTCTTTTTTTTAAAAGGCTTTTAATTTGCAGTTGAATGCTTAGGTTGTAAAGTAAGGAATGGCTAATCCCACTTTTGCAATTCTGTTTCAAAATTTACAGACACAGACAATTTTGCAACTCTCAATAGCTATAGTAAACACAGAGAGTTGGTAGATTACTATTTCCAAATCAGTGAGTGACAAAACATGACAATCCTCTTTGCTGTTTCTTTTTAAATGCCTCACTTGTCACTGATGCAGTTTACCAAAAGAACGTGTAAAAGGAGAAATAAAATAATAAAACACGTAGATGCACCAAAATGTGTCTAAATTCTTTGACAAAATAAAATATTGAGTGAAGGGAAGTATAAAACATTGCCTCTCGTTGCCCCCAGAAGTTGGTGTAAGAGGATTTATTTAATCATTTTTTTTCCTGTGGTTACACTGGCAAACTTTCATGTGTAAATAGGTGTTCCAGAGAGTACTGTGTAGGTGTTAGGAAGATGGATGTAATTTTAAAATTTAACATGTTTTTGGAAAGCCTGAATTTAGAGGCTGCTTGGGGTAGTGGAAATAAGACTGGATTAGAAATCAGAAAAATTGATTTGAGTTTCAACCCTGCCACTTACTTATTCACAGAATCTTGAGAAAGTCTTTTCCTCTCTTTGCCTCAGTTTCCCCAACTGTAAAATAGAATTGGACTATATAAATACTAAGATCTCTTCTAGTCATAAAAACCTTTTTATCTTATTATCTTTGTTTTTATAAACTTATTAACTATCTATAAAAATCAACATTCTAATTCATAAACTGAAGCAAAACACATATTGTAAATGAAACAATAAACCCCTACTGCTTAGTTCATTGAGTGTATATTAATTTTAGAAGATAGCAACAGAATAAAAATATCTTGCTTGGTTTAGTATCATATTTCTATTTTTCCCTCCAGTGTATTTTTCTGTATTTGATAGACTAATAACATGTTGCTTTTAAAATATCCTTATGTCTATATTGTACACAACTTCTTTCAGTTCTGATTTTTTCCCCTTACATGATTTTATATGTCACTCTGAATGTCTCACTATTCTTCAAAATTGTTACTTCTTTTAGAATAAGAACAGTCTATGGTATGCAAATACCACAATTTGCTCAGCCATTACCCAATTGATTGACTTATAGGTTGTTTACAGATTTTAGCTATTATGAATAATGCTAGTAGGAATATTTTTGTGTAGGTGCATCCTTTTTTCCTTGTGAATAATATACTTGGGGTCTAGTTCTAACAGTGGTATCACTGGGTCAAAGGATATGAACGATTTTTTTTAGCTTTTATTATATGCCATATTGCTTCCAAAAAGATTGCACCAATTTACAGCTCTACAAGTAGTATAATATGGTCCTATTATCTTTAGCTATTGAATCATGTGCTTCTTTATATAACAGCATTGTCATTTGGGTGAAAATGAGAAATACTAATCTTCCTTTTGATATTATGATCACACAGTCTTACAAGTATAAACCAAACATAACCTTCTAGAAAGATAAATTGATAGCAAGAGATTTTTTTTTCATCTAATGAATACTACTGAAGGATCAGGTACAGTTAATTGTAAGCTCCCTTTTCTCTGAAATGTCAGCTATGGAAAATAATAAACAATTTCTAACTACCATAAGCCCTGCCAGGAAAGGCTGAAAATTACCGTAGAAAAATACACTTCAGTCAAATGATACCAACTTAAACAAAAGATGAGGCAGTTCTGGTTTAGAACATGTTTACAATTTTCCCTTTTTTGATTGTATCTTTACTAAGTAAAAGCAACAACTCAAATGTGATTTTAATGAGTTCAGGTCTTTATATCTGTTTTCGGTGGGGGGAAGTAATTTAGTTTCTTTATTCAACCATCCATCCATCCAAAATCCATCCATCCATCCATCCATCCATCCATCCATCCATCCATCCATCCATCCATCCATCCGTTCATTCATAATAAGCACTTTTAAGCCAGTGTACCAGTTAGTGTGCTGGATGCTGGAAATATAAAATCAAAAGTAAATATTACCTACCTTCCAGGAGTTTATATTCAATTCTATTCTTTCATTCTCTTCTATGAGTATTCAATGACTCTCTGTTATATGCTTGTCATGTTCTTCCAGTGTAATCCTGCTGGTAATCACAAGCACTCATATTGTGCTTACACAGAATGGTGATCTCTAAGAAGTCAGTAATTAACTAGTATTGAACTCTTCCTAGGAGTCAGGATAAGAGAATTTTCTATTTTAAAAATGGAAGTATTTCCCTTTTCCCAGGTCAGCTCATAAAGTAAATGCAACTAATTTAAACTTTCTTTTTTAAAAAAAGAGACAAGTTATTTTTACAAATTTCCAATGTTTTGTCAAAGCTGTTCTATAAAGTGTTTTCTACGGAGTAGCCCTTGTATTATAAATAAGCTACTAATAAAGCAACAAGGTACAGAAAACACAACAAATGTAACCAAAGAAGAGTGATAATGTAGGAGGTACAGTTCTCTCACTTGGTCTTATTAGCTGTCTTAGGAATCCTTTGGGCTAGAAGAAAATATAGTTTATTGGGATCTAGCATTTTCTTTCCCATTTTAATGACACTGACAACTTTGTTGAAAATTATGGTATCCTACTAAGCTCAATGACTACCCACAGAAGGAAATAGTGATGGTGGAAAGAACATGCAATTTCCCAGATATTACTACATAACAAAAGGTCAGGACATATTTATCCTTATTGATGATCCTTACTGGTTCCTTTGGAAGTCATAATAATTTTGGTAAAAGAAATAACTGCCATGAAAGATGCTCTTAAATTAGCTTTCTAGATAAATTTAGTTGGAGATTGATACACTTAATAAACATTGAATGAAAGAAGATACAAAATATCTTTTGTAGTAAAGGCATCTCTTTTCTATTATCCAATTTGATGAAGGATGTGTATTTTACAGTTTAAAAAAATAACATTATTTCCCTTTCTTCCTCCACAAATAATAGTTCATTCCCTCATTTTTATGTTGATCTGTTTATTTTTTATTTTTTGATGGGTAAAACATTTTAATATTAGTCATTTTATACGAAAAGGCTTGATTGAAAAAATGAAAGTAAAAATAGCATGTTTCAGTCTGTATTCAATCATTATCAGTTCTTTTTCTGGAGAAGGATAATATACTTCATCCTTTAAGATTTCATCCTTTAAGATTGTCTTGGATCATTTTATTGATAAGAATACCTAAGTCATCCAAAAATCTTCATTGAACAATATTACTGTTACTGTGTACAATGGTGTTCGAGTTTTGTTCATTTCACTATGTATCAGTTCATGTAAGTCTTTAGTTTTTTTCTGAAATCATCCTGCTAGTTGCTTCTTATAGCACAGTAATATTTAATTACAATCAAATTCTGTAGCTTATTTAGCCACTTCCTAATTGATAGGCATTCTTTTGATATATAATTCTTAGTCACTACAAAAAAGGAGCAGCTATAAATACGTTTTTGTACAAAGAGATCCATTTCCCTCTGGGGATGTCTTTGGAATACAGAGCTAGCAGTGACACTACTAGATCAAAAGGTATGCACAGTTATAACCCTTTGAGCATAGTTCCAAATTGCTTTCCTAGAATTATTGGATCAGTTCACAACTCTACCAAGAGTGCATTTGTGTCCCAGTTTTCCCACATCCCCTCCAATATTCCAAATTTTCCTTTTCTATTATATTAACCAATCTTATTCGTGTGAGATGGTACCTCATATATGTTTTAATTTGCATTTCTCTGATCAACAGGCATTCAGGGCATTTTTTCATATGACTAAGGATAGCTGTGATTTCTTTTTCTGAAAATCGCCTGTTCGTATTCTTTGAAAATTTATCAATTATAGAATCACTTGCATTTTTTAAAATTTGACATGCTTCTCTATATACCTGAGAAATTAGGCCTTTATCAGAGATATTTGTTGCAAAATTTCCCCCCAGTTTCCTGCTTTCTTTATAATTTTGGCTGCATTGCTTTACTTTGTTCAAAAACTTTTAAATTTCATGTAATCAGAATTATCCATTTTGCATTTTGTAATGCTCTCTATATCTTCTTGGGTCCTAAATACTTCCCTTCTCCATAAATCTGACAGATAAACTAGTCCATGCTGTCATACTTTAATCATGCATCCATTTTGACCTTATCTTGGTATACAGTGTGAGATGTTGATCTATGCCTAGTTTCTGCCATACTATTTTCCAGTTTTCCCAGAAGTTTTGTCAAATAATGAGCTTTGGTCCTAAAAACTTGAATCTTTGAATTTATCATATGCTGGATAACTATGGTCATTTACTGTAGTGTAGCTTGTTCCTATCTACTCCACTGATCCACTGTGTTTCTTAGCCAGTACCAGATTGTTTTGATAATTAGCACTTTATAATACAGTTTGAGATTTGGTAAGGCTTTTTTTACTTTTTTCTTTGACTACCTTGATATTTTTGAGCTTTTTCTCTTCCATATTAATCTTGTCATTTTTTCCTAGCTTTATGAAAAAGGTTTTTATAGTTTAATTCACATGGCACTGAGAAAATAGATTAGGTAGAATTGTAATTTTTATTATATTGACTAGACTTTACCAATGAGAATTAATATTTTTCCAGTTGCTTAGATCTGACTTTATTTCTGTGAAAACTATTTTATGGTTGTGTTCATATAGTTCCTGGGTTTGTTTGCCAGGTCAAATACCTATTATTTGATATTGTCTATAGTTATTTTAAGTGGAATTTCTCTTCCTATCACTCTGCTGGGATTTGTTGGCAATATAATAGAAATACAGATAATTTATGGGGATTTATTTTGTATCCTGCAACTTTGCTAAAGTTGTTAATTTTAAGTAGTTTTTAGTTGGGTCTCTAATATTTTCTAAGTGTACCATCATATTTGCAAAGAGTGATAGTTCTGTTTCCTCATTGCCTATTTTAACTCCTTTAATTTATTTTTCTTTTATTGCTGGAGCTAATATTTCTAGTACAATATTAAATAACAAAGGTTATTTAGGCATGCTTGTTTCATCTCTTATTGTATTCAGAAGACTTCTTACTTATCCCTGTTACATGTAATGCTTGCTGATGGTTTTAAATAAATATTACTTATTATTTTAAAGTAAGCTTGAATTATTCCTATGCTCTCAAGTGTATTTAATAGGAAGGGGTGTTGTGTTTTGTCAAAAACTTTCATTGTATCTATTGAGATAATCATATGATTTCTGTTGGTTTTGTCAATTGGATTGATATGTTTCTTAATACTGAACCACCCCTGCATTCCTGCTATAAATCTCAAGTTGTCATAATATATGATACTTGTGATATATTGCTATAATCTCTTTGCCAGTAATTTATTTATCATTTTTGCATCAATATTCATTAAGGAAACTGGTTTATAGTTTTCTTTCTCTGTTTTGGGTTTTCTTGGTTTAGGTATCAGAACAATATTTATGTCATAAGAGAAATTTGGTAGAACTCTGTCTTTGCCTATTTTTCCAAATAGTTTATATGGTATTGTGATTAGTATGTTTAAGCAGTTTATAGAAATTGCTTGTGAATCCATCTGGTCCTGGAAACTTTATCTTAGGAAGTTCATTGATGGCTTCCTCAATTTTGTTTACTAAGATTGAGTTATTTATTGCTTCTTCTGTTAATATGGGTAATTTATATTTTTGTAGATATTCACTCATTTCATTTAGATTGTCAAATTTATTGGCATATAATTACGCAAGAGTTTTCTTAATTTCCTCTTCATTGGTGGTGAATTCACCTCTTTCATTTTTTTGACACCAGTAATCTTGTTGTCTTCTTTCCTCTTTTAAATCTCATTACTCAATGGTGCATCTATTTTATTGTGCTTTTTAAAAATAAAACCAGTTTATAGTTTTATTTTATTAGTTCAATGATTTTCTTATTTTCAATTTTATTAATCTCTCCTTTGATTTTCAGGATTTCCAATTTGGTATTTAATTGGGGATATTTAATTTGTTCTATTTTAGTATTCTTTTGTTTCACACCAATTAATACTTCTGCTTTTTCTCTATTTTATTGATGTAAGCAATTAGAGATATAAATTTTCCTCTAAGTACCACTTCAGCTGCACCCCATATATTTTTATATGTTGTCTCATTGTCCTTTTCTGTAATTAAATTTTTGATTGTTTCTATGATTTGTTCTTTGACCTACTTTGTTTCAGTATTAGATTAGTTTCCAATTTGCATAGTCCATTATTGAATATAATTTTATTGCCTTATGATCTGACATGAATGTTTGTTATTTCTGTTTTTCTGCATTTGGTTATGACATTTTTGTCCTAATACAGATCAATTGTTGCATAGGTGCCATATATTACCGAGAAAAAGAGATATTGTTTTCTCTTCTCATTCAATTTTCTCCAGAGATCTGTCATATTTAACTTTTCCAGAATTTCATTTACCTCTCTAACTTTTTTCTTGTTTACTTTTTAGTTAGATTCATCTAATTCTGAGAGGGAAAAGTGGAGGGCCCCCACTAGCATAGTTTTATTATCTATTTCCTCCTGTAATTCATTCTGTTTCTCTTTCAGAAATTTAGGTGTTATATAATTTGGTGTATATATGGTTAGTATTGAGATAACTTCATTGCCTATAGTACCATTCAGTAAGATAGTTTCCTTATTTATCTCTTATAATTAGATATGGTTTTGCTTTGTCTAATATCATGGTTGCTACTCCTGCTCTCTTTGCTTTAGCTGAAGCATAACAGATTCTGCTCCAGTGTCTTATTTTTTACCTCTGTGTGTATCTCTCTGCTTCAAGTGGGTTTCTTTTATACAACATATTGTAGGATTCTGATTTTTCATCCATTCTACTATCTACTTCTGTTTTATGGGTGAGTTCATCCCATTTACATTTATAGTTGTGAAAATAACTTTGTATTTATCTCTATGCTATTTTCACTTGTTTAACCTCCTCTCTCAGTCACACCCCTCCTTTTCCCTCCTCATAAGTGTTTTATTTCTGATCACCACCTTCCCCAATATACCCTGCCTTTTATCATTTCCCTCTCCTCCTCTTATACTGTATTGTGAATGTATTTTAATGGAATGGAATATTTAATTTAATGGAATGGAATATTTCTGCACCATGGGAAGAGCTTTTCATTAATAGGCCCATGTGAGCTGTTTAGTCACGTGGAAGCCTAAGTCATGTGAGTTTGAGTCGCATAAAGCCTGTGGTGGAGAGGAGCTTGCTGAATGGGTTGAATAGGAAGAGGTAGAGTTGGAGCAAAGCTGAGAGGAAGTTAGTCAGAGAGCAGTCAGAGCTGGGAAGGACACAGGCAAGTAGGCAGCTAGCTGTGAATGAGAGAAGGGTATTTTGCTTAAGGGAATCTGTTTGTGATTTGCTTAAGGTAGCTGGTTTATGGGAAGGCTCAGCAGGGGTAAGGCTTGGGATGGAATTGTCCTCTGCATAGTTATTGTGTATAGATTTTTTGGTTACTATGATAGAATTAGCTTTCTGGTGTCTGAATAAATGTTTTGATTCTGTCTTCCATCTGGAGATTCTGTTGTATTTTTCGATTCAGATTTGCACCAGCATATTCATGACCAGTGTAGGCTCTGTGAATATCTCCTTGGTGTTACATATTCCTGTCCCTTTTTACTTATACTGTAAGATAGATTTCTATATAAAATTGAGTGTGCATTTTATTCCTTCTTTGAGCCAATTTTGATGATAGTAAGATTTAAGCTTTGTCCACACCCTGCCCCATTTTCTCCTCCATTATAATAGTCAATCATGACTCTTTGATGTGAGACAATTTACCACATTCTATCTCCCTACTCCTTTCTCTTCCAATACAATTTTCTTTCTCACCCCTTTATTTTGTTTTTTGAGGTATCATCCCATCAAAGTTACCTTATATCCACACCTTCTGTCTTTCTCATTGTTCTTATAGTAATGAAGTTAAGAGTTACAAATTTTATCTCGGCCAAAAGAAACGTAACAATTTAATCTTATTGAATTTCTTATGTTTTGTCTTTCTTGTCTCTTTTTCACCTTTTTATGTTTCCTTTGAGTCTTGTTTTGAGGGTCAATATTTTTTATTAAGCTCTGGCATTTTAATTAGAAATGCTTGAAAGTTCTCTATTCCACTAAATATCCATTTCCCCTCTGAAATATTATATTCACTTTTGCTGAGTCGGTGATTCTTGATTGTAATCCTAACACTGCTATATCATATTCCAATATTATATATTATCATTATGATATATACTAGTTAATGTGGAAGTTGCCAAATGCTGTCTAATCCTCAATGTCATTCATTGATATTTGAATTATTTCTTTTTGATTGCTTGCAATACTTTTCCCTTGATCTGTGAGTTCTAGAATCTTGCTCTGATGTTTGTATGAGTTTTCCTTTGGGGATCTCTCTTAGGCAGTGGTTGCCAGCTTTTTTCCATTTTTATTTTCCCCTCTGGTTCTAATATATCAGAATAGTTTGATAGTTTCTTGAAAGACGTTGTTGAGGCTTTTTTTATCGTGCATTTCGGATAGTCCAGTAATTCTTATATTTTTCTCCCCTTGATCTATTTTCTAGGTCAGTTGTTTTTCCTATGAGAAATTTCACATTTTCCTCTATTTTACTTTTTACAAATTTTTATTATATCTTGATTTTTCATAGTCATTAATTTCCACTTGTTCAATTCTGATTTTTAAGAAACTATTTTCTTCAGTGAGTTTTTGTAATTTCTTTTCCATTTGGCCAATTCTGTTTTTTTAGAGATTTATTTTCCTCAGTCGATATTGCTATCTTTTCCCATGTCACTGGTTTTTTTTTCATGATTCTCTTACACTACTTTCATTTTTCCCCCTATTTTTTCTTCTACTTCTCTAATTTGTTCTTTAAAATTCTTTTTAAGCTCTTTCAGAAATTCTTTTGGGACCTGAGACAAAACTACATCTTTCTTTGAGGCTTTACATTTAGCCATTTTGACACTATTATCCTCTTCTAAGTTTGTATTTTGATCTTCCCTATCACCATAGTAACTTTCTATAGTCAAGTTATTTTTGTTTGTTTTTTGCTCATTTTTTGTGCCATTTTTGTGACTTAGTGTTTTTTTATGAGAGTTGGGCTGTGATCCTGTACTGTCCCAAACTTCTTCATACTGGGACTCTGCTTTTTACTGCTAGCTTTTGCTGGGCTTCAGGACTTAGCTGCTTGCCTTCTCTGGAAGGCAAGCTTCCCTTCTCACTTGTACTTGTAGAGGGGGGGGCCTCCCTATTGGTTTCCCAGAAAGTGGGATTTGACTGCTTGTCTGCTCAGGGGTACAGTCCTACTGCTGGGCTGCAATGGTAACAGAGACTTTCTGGTGGATGGCATTACAAGAGGGATCTTGTTGCTGTTCTGGTGATCCATAATGGTGTCAAAACCTTGCTGGTGGCTTGTGCTGGGGGTGAGACTTTCTTGCACTGTACAGACTGTTTACTTGCTCATAGAGCTGCTGGTTTGCAAGAAGGTAGGGTTTCACTGCTGGAGTGCCCCAGGCTTGGAGTCTTTCTGCAGGCCTCCTGCTATAAGACTGGTTGCTACTGCTCTTCAGTCATGATCCCCTCCTACCCCCATGAGACAGACCTTTCCTGCAGGGCTGGTAACCTGCTTCCCCACTCCTAGATCGATTCTGAGGTGGTTTTTTAGTTATTTGAAAAGGAATTTGGGAGGGCTTCAAAGGCTTCCTTCCTCACTCTACTACTTTGGCACTGGATGTCTGATCTGTTCATTTTTAAATTCATATCCAAACTGTAACAAAGTCTTTAAAAGTCATTTTAAGAAAGATATCTACAAGAAGCATTAAAAAGATTAGTTGCTCAGTAACAGTAGCACCATAATCTAAGATCACCAAATCTTGTTCTTCTTCTAATCAATATCTTATTTTGATCATTCTATATAACTACTTTTATCAGAGATTAGAGTGAATCTTAAAAGCTTGTTACTTTGCTTCTCTTATCTTATATAAGAATCTTTCCTTGAGTCATGCTTAGACTTAGAATACTAGAGAAATAAAGGGACCTCAAAGATCATTTAGCCCTGTAGTATCATATTCAAATAGAAACAAGAGGCACTAAAGAATATTTCTTCCCCCTACTGATTTAGAAAACCACACTTTAATGTCATCTCTATGCTATTGCATTTTTACTTATTTTGCTAAATATTTTCTAATTAAATTTTACTCTGGTTCTGGAAGGCAGGCCAGGTGTTCCACACCTCCAATCTAGTCCAACCTCTCCATTTTTCAGATGATTAAACTGAAGCCAAGGAATTGGGGAAATGTAAGATCACTTTCTAGTTATTTCACAGGCAATTAGGTGCAAACCTGGGGCCAGAACCTAGGTCTTTGACTCTTATACCAGAATTTTTTCTACTCTTTATGTAACCTTGCTCTTTAGGAGATATTATTTGGGGAAAATATTGGTATAAACACACTCGCCATCCTCCTCCCTTCAAAAAATGACAAAGTGATTAATTTTCTTGTGTGTTTTATGGTTTTCAAAAATTAAAAAAATACAAGAGAAACAAAAACCTTCACTAAAATTCTTATAATTTCAATTTTAATAAGTTAGACATGTAGTCTAACTTTTACACTTTATTGTCTTTTAAATTCTTTTGCGAGGAAATCCAACCTACACACTTTGATTTTCAATAGACATACTTGAAAGATATTTTCGACAAATTAGTTATTTCTAGCCACCTTGTTTGCCTAAAAGTTTAATTTCATACATGTTGCTTCCTAGGGTAAACATTATGTTATTAGGGTTATGCAATGGGTGGAATACAAACTTAATCATGTAAAATTCCCAGTTCCAGGAATTTATTTTCCATTTAAATTCTTTTATTATTTATAGTTCTTAGATTCAAAAGACTTAACAATAACATGGAATAATACACTGTTCCCCAGGGACCTATTCATTATCCCTCCAATATCCATAAAGTGCTATTAAGCATTAAAGAAAAGCAATATGCATAGTATGTTAGTGACAAAAACATCCATATAATTAATAGAATCAGTTTAATGAGTTGGAAAAAAAATCAGTCAGCAAGAAGAGACAAGAAGAAACAAGGAAGAGACAAGACTTTGGAGAAATGTGGAAGGCTGAAAGCAATGTAATTACCTTATTTATTCCCCTAACCACCAAATTTTTCATGCAGTAGAGCTAAAAAAGTACTGATTGGATGATATTGGAATAGTGATATCATCCAAGTGTCATTTTCCAGGTAGTTAACTTCTCAGTGGCACAGAGGATCCAAGATGAGTGAATATTGAAATTTGAGGAATTTAGAAGTTCTGAGATGAGAACTTAAAATTGAACAAGAACAAGATAAAATACTGTTCTGTAGATGAATGGAGAAGATGACATAGCAGAATTAGCTGAGAAGGTAGGGAGGTAAGTACACCAGGAGAACTTGTGAAAGGGAAGTTTTGGATAATAACAATATTTGAAAGTAATATTTTCCT
The DNA here is from genome assembly GCA_023548195.1 of Bettongia penicillata ogilbyi. Lineage (NCBI taxonomy): Eukaryota > Metazoa > Chordata > Mammalia > Diprotodontia > Potoroidae > Bettongia > Bettongia penicillata. Next base: position 1,394,898 of record JAJHZJ010000719.1, on the reverse strand, counting down.
TAAATCTTGCTTCATAAAAAACTTAAATAGCTATGGGTTACTACAACTATTCTACATGATTCCTCCATGATTTCTCTTAAGTTTTTCATCCAATTTCATTGTCTTGACTGATGTAATGCCTAAAAGATAAAATTTCACTTCTATGAGAAAGGACTTAATTTTAAAGATAACATTGCTGGAGTCAAGCTCAATATTAACAAGATAGATCAAAATAAGTGGAAACTTTTACTTAAAGATAGTATGAATGGTCAAATTATGAATTAGTGACTCACAAAGATAGGGGCATGAGAAGAAAGTAAGTAAATTGTAAATTCCAAGGTTTAAATTCTGGAGCAGTGGAGAATCACTGTTCTAAGAGGTTACCCACTGTGACTTTGTACTGAAGAAGTTTGTTCTAGGATTCAAAAGTACTATTGAACTGAGTTACCAACATCAAGTACTTTTAAAGAGCCCCTGAACCTCTTGAAAATTCCAAGGGAGGAGGTGCACCAGGATTCAACATCCACAAGCACACCTTTTGAATTAGTATTTGTAGATTATACACTTGTGTCCTTTTTCAACAAGAGGCCCAGTTATGCATTTTGCAACTAAATTATGCTGAAACAGAGTTTCATGTATATTATACTTTATGATTACTTGATTTTTTTTATTTCATGGATTATCAGATCTTTCAAAGATAAATGTATATTACCACATATTTTCATGATTGTTTTGCTTGTGTTCCATTTTTTCCCCTATTTAGAGCTCTTTCCTAAACATAGGATTCTTATAAAATCTCTTTAAAGGAGAACAGGTCTTATTATATCCAATAAATAAATGAAGAACTAAGACCTAAAAGGTTATATGGTTTTCTTATGGTCATATGGTGTGTTAGTGACAAAATGAGAACTGAGGTTCCAAAGATCCTACCACTTAGGTCAATGTTTTCTCAATTACCACAGAAGTTCCTAACCATCAAAATATTAACCACAAAACCATTAAAACTAGGGAAACTTTATGATCAAAAAAGTTTCTTGGGCTCCATGATAGTAGTCTTATTATTAGTATTTACTGATTGAGAAAAAAACATCAGGAAGATGGCAGAGTACAAGGACAGAACTGTTGTAGCTCTATCCCCCTTCCCACCCCATTCACGAAATACCTGTAAAAATGACTCTAAACAAATTATGGAGCAGCAGAAGCAACAAAACAACAGAGTGAAAGAGATTTCCATCCCAAGATAGCCTGAGTGGCAGACAGAAAAAGTCTATCACACTGGGCTCAGAACAGAACGCAGCCCAACCTTGGCCTCACTGCATGGCATGGACAAGACTGGAACAGGCTTCAGGGCACAGAATCACAGGCAGCAGCTGTGGTTCCAAAATTCCTCAGCCCACAAAAACCAAAAATAACTTCAGAAAGAAAGCTCTTTCACCTGAGTGAGAAGGAAATGTGACCTGTCCCCAGCCCCAGGAGGTGGCAGTGACCATTTTTGGAGCCCTCCACCTAAAGACTCTGGAGGAATGGAGCAGGCAATCTGGATCTCAGTCCTGAGTTGTGACCCTGGGTTAAAGATGAGTACTGGCATTGTAGAGCTGATGGAGGCTCTGGAGAGGTAATTCTACTAGCAGATCCTGGACAGAAAAGCTTGTGGTTGCTCCCAGATCAGAGTGCAGGCCAGGAGAGGAGTAAGCTTCTCTCTGTTGATTGTGCCACCTTGGAGGAACTGAGAGCTTACAGGTCCCTAGATTATATTCTCCACTTGCCAAAGGACTCAAGGGTCAAGGAACTGGCTGTGAAAATGCCCCCAAAAAGGGAAAAAAATAAGTCTGTAGAAAGTTACTTTCTTGATGAACAGGTATTTTCTTCTATCCTTTTGGATAAGGAAGAACAAAGCATACCATCACACAAAGGCATCAAAGTCAAGGCTTCTGCATCCAAAATTTCCAAAAAAATGCAATGGTCTCAGGCCATGGAAGGGATCAAAAAGGATTTTGAAAATCAAGTAAGAGAAGTGGAGGAAAAATTGGGAAGGGAAATTAGAGCAATGCAAGAAAATCATAAAAAGCATGTCAAGATGTTGCTCAAGAAGACCCAAATAAATGCCGAAGAAAATAACATCTTTAAAAGTAGGCTAACTCAATTGGCAAAAGAGGTTCAAAAAGCCAATGAGGAGAAGAATGCTTTAAAAAGTAGAATTAGTCAAATGGAAAAGGTGAAGAAAATAGTTTTTAAAAATTAAAATGCAGCAAATGGAAGCTAATGACTTTATGAGAAAACAAGAAATTACAAAACAAAACCAAAAGAATGAAAAAATGGAACATAATGTGAAATATGTCATTGGAAAAACAACTGACCTGGAAAATAGATCCAGTAGAGACAATTTAAAAATTATGGGACTACCTGAAAGCTATGATCAAAAGAAAACCCTAGACATTCCTCATTCATGAAATTATCAGGGAAAACTGCTCAGATATTCTAGAATCAGAGGGTAAAGGAAAACTAGGAATACTGTAGTCAAATTCCAGAGTTCCCAGGTCAAGGAGAAAATATTGCAAGTAGTTAGAAAGAAACATTTTTAGTATTGTGAAAATACAATCAGGATAACACAAGATCTAGAAGCTTCTACATCAAGGAATTGAAGGGCTTTGAATATGATATTACAGAAATAAAAGGAAGTAGGATTAAAACCAAGAATCACCTACCCAGCAAAACTGAGTATAATATTTCGGGGGAAAAATGTTCATTCAATAAAATAGAAGGCTTTCAAACATTCTTGATGGAAAGACCAGAGCTAAATAGAAAATTTGACTTTCATACAGAAGAATCAAGAGAATCATTAGAAGGTAAATAGGAAAGAGAAATCATAAGCTGAACTAAAGTTGAAATGTTTACATTCCTGGAAAGATAATATTTGTCATTCTGGGGACTTTTCTCAGTATTTGGGTAATTGAAGGGATTATATACATATAGACAGAGGGCACAGGGTGAGTTGAATAGGAAGGGATGATATATAAAAAAATTAAATTAAGAGGTGAGAGAAGAATATATTGGGAGCAGAAAGGGAGAAATGGAATGGGACAAATTATCTCTTATAAAAGAGGCAAGAAAAAGCTTTTACACTGGAGGGGATAAGGGGGGAGGTGACAGCAAAAAAGTAAAGCTTACTCTCATCACATTTGGCTTAAGGAAGGAATAACATGCACACTCAATTTGGTATGAAAATCTATCTTACACTACAGGAAAGTAGGGGAGAAGGGGATAAATGGGGTGTGGGAAGGATGATGGAAGGGAGGGCAAGTGAGAGGAGGGAATAATTTGAAGGAAACTTTTGGGGAGGGATAAGATCAAAAGAGAGAATGGAATAAATGGGGGGCAGGATAGGAAGGAGGGAAATATAGTCTTTCACAACATGACTATTATGGAAGGCTTTTGCATAAGTACATATGTATAACCTATATTGTATTGCTTGTCTTCTCAGTGGGGATGGGTGGGGAGTGGGGAAGGGAAAGAAGTTGGAACTCAAAATTTTAGGAAGGAATGTTGAGATTGTTTTTTGCATGCAACTGGGAAATAAGAAATACAGGTATAGAAATCTATCTTGCCCTACAACAAAAGAGAGAAGATGGGGATAAGGAAAGTGAGGGGTGTGATAGAAGGGAGGGCATATTGGGAGAAGGGGTAATCAGAATGAAGGGTGTTTTGGGATGTGGGGAGGGGAGAGATGGAGAGAAAGTTGAAACTCAAAATATTGTGGGAATAAATGTTGAAAGTTAAAAATAAATAAATTTTTAAAAAGAAAATACATCTGAAAAAATTTTATGAACTCATTAACACTTTTAAACGAATTTATATTTTACTAATTGAATCAACATATGAAAACAGTAATATATGTGTGAGCCAAAACTTATTCAGATTGCAGAATTATACTGACTGATTTATGGGATTTTGTAGGTATTTTCTGATATCTTACAAAACTCTGATTCCCTCAAACTCTAAGTTTCTTCAGTGTATACTTTAGGAATCACTAGACTAGATAATGTTCATTCAAAAATTTTTTTGTTGAAATTACTAAATGCTAACTAAGCCAGTATTATGGATGGAAAACCTTGAGTTATAAGTAAAATTTCCTGCTCATTAAAACTGAAGAAAAAAACTAAAAATCGCTCACTTTTTACATTCTCTTCTTACTCTAATCCAAAATGCAAAATGCTGCTTGATTGGTTTTTTTTAAAGAGAACATACACCATACCACTTAACTACAGAAATAACAATAGAAAACAAAATGTTCAATGACTCTTTAATGCCTAAAAAGAAAAAAAAATTCACTAAATTCAATATTTTGCATTCAAAGCTTTCCAATACACTGATGCAGAAATCTTCTGTTCAAATCTAACCTATTCATTATCTTCTAAATATATCATATGCACTTATCTCTGTTCTTTTTCTGTGTTGGAATTATTACCTCCCTGGAATTGTGTTCCTGTCACTTTTGGAACATGCAGATTCAACCTATTACTCAAGGCCTAGCTCATGTTTCAATTTATTTATGAAATTTCTCACCCACCCCCAACCATTTCATATAGTGCTCTTTTTCTCTCTCTCTCTCTCTCTGTCACTCTCTCTTTCTCTTCCTCTCTCCTTCTGACCTTCCTTTCTTTTCTCTCCATTGTCTGTCACACACACACACACACACACACACACACACACTCAGATATCCCCCTGTATCATTTACTGTACCAGTCATTAGCTACCATCAGAGAATCACTAACACCCAGAATTGGAAAGAGCTTTAGAATCCTGCTAGTTAATTCTATAATTGAATAGGAATTCTCTCCATACTTGCAACAAGTGGTCGTCTAGTTTCCACTTGAAAACCTCCAGCTATAGAGAAGATACCATCTCCTGAGGCAGCCATTACTCTTTTGGACAGCTATAATTGTTAGGTAGTTTAACCCCAGCCTAAATCTATTTCTTTGCAATATCGTATTGCTTTAACATTTCTTGCTATTACATAGTTATCTAACTTTTCACATGTACTTACCTTATCTTTCCAATTTGGCTAAAAGCTCTTCTAGGACTGGAGCTGTTTCCCTTCTCAATAGTTTTGTTGTTTTTTTTCTTTTCTTTCTTTCTTTTTCCAGTAGTGCTTAGCACTCTGTTCTGGAAAAAAAGAGGCACTCAATAAATATTTGTTGTTTGTATTCAGATCTATTTATAGCATCATTATTTATATTGGCAAAAAACCTGTAAACAACTTAAATGTTCAACAAGGAATAACCAAATAAATTATGCCATATTAGTATAATGGAATACTCTGATGCAACAAAGATTTATGAGTAATATAAATATATAAGCCAGAAAGACTTTTATGAAAGAATATAGAAGCAAAAGAGCAGACTACACATTAAATAGGACTAAATGAAATGGAAAATATATAAGGACAAACATCCAAAGCAAATTGAAGGGAACTGAACGAGTGATCAACAAGTTATTATGACTCTTTAGCATGCTGAAAGACATTCATTCAAATGCAATGTTTTCAAAGGAAGGTTAATTTGTCTTGTTGAGGTTAAAATTGATTTCATAATAAACCGTGTTTTTAAAAATTAAGTTCTCTAAAAGGCAATGAGGGAGTGGAAAATGACAGAAAAATATTTGTTGTTTGTTTTCTGAGCCGTGTCAGTAACTCCAGCTTGTTGGTGACTTTAAGTTTGTGGCTGAATGTCAAAACTTGTTTTCTGCTTTCATTTTTCCTAAGACGGGGATAATTTGTTGTTAAAGTAAATTGTTCCAAAGTGAATTTAACAATTACTGGTGGGGAAATACAATTGAAAAGACAATGATTAAACGGTTTACAGAACTATAGAAGTGATAAACAACATCAATATTCTTGGCTAACTTAATACAACAGCCAGATGTACTCTTGATTTAAAGTCTCTTCTCTAGGTGGATGACCCAATAATGTGCTACTGTTTAGGAATACTGATATAGATTATGACATTGATAAGCCAAATAGCTTACCACAAAAATTATGTTTAGAAATGCAGAAAATTATCTATTGTGGGAAATGCTTGATTCCTCTGAGCAATCCAAAGTAAATTGCTTCTCCAAGTCAAAGCAGGGCAGCTTATATCATTAACTACACAATCTAATTTAAGAAAAGAAGACTTTTTTTAACTCTTAACAACCAGGGCTTTGGTACCTCCTCTAATGGGCCATCCACTATTCAGATATTAAATAAACTAGGTAATGACTTCAAGGTAATGAAGAGAGGATGACAGAGAATTGTATTGTATATCTGATGTTGGAATCATCTATAGAGGTCATCTAATCTAGTCATCATATAACTGATGGAGAAACTGAAAAATTAAGAAATAGGTATTCTTTGAAGAGATAATCTTATTCTCATCTAAAGTATCATTCCCTTAGTGAGTCTGTATGGTATTTCACCAACTAATGAAATAATTGTACTCACTACTATTGGGGAGATGCCATATTACTTAGGCTAATGAGAATTCTAGAAGATTTGTAGAATAACTGAATTTTTCCATTTAACCAATGATCACAATATATCACAGGAAAAAATGGTGTTTTGTGGCTCCATTTTGGTAGGACCCTCAAAGTCCACAAGCTTAGAAGGTTTCCTTTTAATAGTTGACCTTTCAACATGACCTTTCAAAACATATATTATACTTTTCACTTTTTTTACAGAAAAGAAAGGTATTTTTAATGCTCCTAATGTGGAAATGTGTGTGTGGTTACATTTTAAAAAACATACCCATTAGGACCAGTAAATAAACTAGAATTCTAACAATAAGTGGGAAATTGACAACCAAAGATAGGTACATAGTTATATACTAAATTCAAGGGTATTCTTATTTAGTTTTTTTAAAAAATACTTTTGAACCCAGATGTGAAAAGAATAATGACTGATTCTCTGTTGACTTGCTATAATTTGGAGCCTCATTTTATAGTTGAAAGATAAATTTGATAAAATGGTGTTCTATATGTTGTAATACTCTTAGATTTGACATGACAAGTTTTGTAAATCTTGGTGACTATAATTAACATATGTGAAGCCTTCTAAGGTGCTTTTTGCAACATTTATCTACTTTGAAGTGTTCAGACATGCATATCTTGAGTGCAGAAATTTAATTCCTTGGATTTTTAGTGGAATATTCCCTTTCTCTCCTGGGACATTCACATTTGTGTTTAAAAAATAATGCTGGACGCTGTGTGACAATTAACCAGTGTGTTATGTGCCTACCTTTCAGAAACTGTAACTTAACTCATTTTGCTTTGATATGCCTGAGAAGGCCCAAAATATCTTAGCTGTTGGCTTTCCAAATTGGCAAATTCCTAAAAACTAAGTCTGTATTTTTTCACCTTAATAGTTTCCAAGGAGAGGCCACTTTTAAAATGTCAGGTTATCAAGCTTTCACTGTATGTAGATATTCCTACAATCAAATACGCTGCCTCAGATATCTGTGAAGATTTGTATTCTACATTTCTGGGTGTTTTGATCTCATGTCTGAGCTATCCACAAACATAAATGTATAACATTCTCCTGACCTGCAGCAAGCAATTAAAGTAGTAAAACGGATTCATTTCAAAACTTTGATGACTTCAATTCAAATAATTTGCTTCATTCCTACTTTCTACTCAAACTTCTTCAAACAGACTTACTAAATTACATACACTGAACACAACCTAACACCTTTTATCTTCAGTGCTATTACATTTTCCATGTTTTAGGAATATATTTGCCCAATGGAACATTTTTCAGGCCAATGTCCTATCTTAGCATACTTATAGCTTTCAACTTATTGTACCATCTTCAGAGGATTAGGCTCATGATTTTATCCTGATGACTATATGAAGGGTGTCTTCCAATGCTGATTTTGGTACCAGTTTCTTCAGCACATTATGAGGAATTCTAAAGATTTTCTTACCCTCATTAGTGATTTTTTCCCCAAAGTTCCTTATAGAATATGTCTTTAATCTGCCACTGGGTAGCACAGTTATTGTCTTAGCATCTGAGAAATGAGAGAAGCATTTTTCACATTTGACGTAAATCTTATTTTTCTCTACCTTGATGATTCCATTATTGAATGAAGTATGGTACCAAAACACAAACACACCGCCCCCCCTCCAAAAAAAGTATCCTTAGATCAGTGAGCACTATCCATGAATATATGAAAATATCCATCACTTTTCTCCCTAAAATTTATTCTGTATTTGCTTCGTCATTGTCAGTGTTAATAATAATACAACAATGCTTAGTAAAACCATGGTGCTTTGATCCAACAATCTTAACACACTTTCAAAGCCATTAAGCAAACTCTCAACACATCCCAGAAACTTGGCAGACAGCATAAGACAGTTTTGTAAATATTCCTTCTATTTCTCTCTCTATTCCCTGAGTTAGAGAAAACAAGCAACTCCCTGCTGTAAATACACTCAAGAGTTCCCTTATAAACACAGGTTCCCATGGAAACTAAAAAAGAATGTAATATAGAGGGGGGAAAAGCTATGCTATATTCTTGTTAGGATCACTGCCCAATTCCTATTTGGCACACCATGATTTCTTCCAGATGTGAGGTGTTTTATTTCATGAATGCTATGGTTTATATGCAACTTCCGTTAAATTTGGGCTTTTAGCCACTTAAAAACTCTGATTTTTCTGTATATCTATATGCTGTTTAACTGGGAGACTCTGGACAGTAAGATTATTTTGGTATTCAGATAAAAAGATACCTTAATAATATAATATTAGTGTTTAGTTATGTGACCTGAGGATTTTGCTGAGTTAGAATATGAGATAGCTACTAATCATGTTAAAGGATGATCTTGTCTTATCCAGAACAAGATGAGGGAATCCAGGCATTGCTTTAGAGTAGCAAAATTCATAGTATATTAAAAGTACCATATAGGGGATGTTTTCCTTCTTTCATGGTTATACACCTCTGTCTACACCTAATGGTGTTCTTGAAGAGTATAGACATCTATACTAGAATAGGCTTCCTTTTCTGGGCATCATATCTCAGAAGAAATAACTAAAATATTACCTATGTCACGACTAGCCCACAACACTACCAGACCCCACCAGCTCTGCCCCACACCAACTTAACATCAGGCACAAAAACTCTTAATTAAAGCTCAAACCAAACTCAAAGTCTAACTTGTCTGTTGTCAGACTGCCAGGAGTGCCTAGAGAAAAGATGCATTCTATCTTGAATTGTCTGTAGTCCAAATCATTTTCACACAATCCTAGTGGGATTGCTCAAGAAAGGTTTTGAGGGGGGATGAGTCAAGAGGGCGGAATGGAAAGACTCACATATGCTAGCTCCGAACCCACAGCCCATAAAATACCTATAAAGAAGAACTCCCAACAAATTCTGGAGCAGCAAAATAAGTATTCAAGGAATCCACCAATCACTGCCTGGAAGAGATCCAAAAAGAGAAACTCCTAGGAACACTGTGGCCAACTTCCAGAATTCCCAGGTCAAGGAGAAAATATCATAAGCAGCTAGAAAGAAACAATTTCAGTATTGTGGAATACAATCAGGATAACACAAGATCTAGCAGCTTCTACATTAACGGATCAAAGGGCATGGGCATGGAATAGGATATTCCAGAAGTCAAAGGAACTAGGACTAAAACCAAGAATCACCTACCCAGAAAAACTGAGTATAATACTTCAGGGGAAAAAAATGGTCTTTCAATGAAATAGAGGACTTTTAAGCATTGTTGATGAAAAGACCAGAGCTGAAAAGAAAATCTGACTTTCAAACACAAGAATGAAAAGAAGCATGAAAAAGTAAACAGCAAAGAGAAGCCATAAGGGACTTACTAGAGTTGAACTGTTTATATTCCTACATGGAAAGACAATATTTGTAACTCTTGAAACTTTTCAGTATCTGGGTAGTTGGTGGGATTACACACACACACACACACACACATACACATGCACGCACACACAGAGACAGAGACCACAGAGTGAATAGGATGGGATCATATCTTAAAAGAAAGTAAGGTAAGCAGTGAGAGAGAAATGTAGTGGGAGGAGAGAGGGAGAAATGGAATGGGGCAAATAATTTCTCATAGAAGAGGCAGGTAGGAGACTTTTTAGTGGAGGGAAAAGGAAGGGAGCTGAGAGAAAAACATGAAGTTTACTCTCATCACATTCAACTAAAGGAAGGAATAAAATGCACATTCAGTTTTGTATGAAAACCTACCTTACAATACAGGAAAGTGGGGGAGAAGGGGATAAGCAGGGTGGGGGTGCTGATGGAAGGGAGGGCAATGGGAAGAGGGAGCAATTTGAAATCAACACTCTTTGGGAGGGCCAGGATCAAAAGAGAGAATAGAAGCAATTGGGGGAAGGATAGGATGGAGGGAAATATAGTCTTACACAACATGACTATTATAAGTCATTTGAAAAACTACACAGATATGGCCTATACTGAATTGTCTGCCTTCCCAAAGGGAATGGGTGGGGAGGAAGGAATGGGGAGAAGGTGGAACTCAAAGCTTTAGGAACAACTGTTGAGTATTGTTCTTGCTACTAGGAAATAAGAAGTACAGTTAATGGGGAATAGAAAGTTATCTGGCCCTACAGGACAAAAGAGAAGATGGGGACAAGGGAAGGGAAGGATGATAGAAGAGATAGCAGATTGGTGATATGGGCAATTAGAATGCTTGGTGTATTGGGGTGGGGGGAGGGGAGAAATGGGGAGAAAATTTGGAACCCAAAATTTTGTGAAAATGAATGTAAAAAGTTAAATAAATAAATATAACTAAAAAAAGGAAAGGTTTTGAGGTAATAACCTTTAAATATCACCTCTTTACACCTATTCCATATCAAAGAGGTTAAATGATTTGTCCTTGGTCACAGAGGTGTCAAATAAGTAGCAAATGTAGCATTCAACCACAGGTTGCTTAACTTCAAAACCAGTTTTCTTCCTATACCACGTTGTTTCTTTCAAAGCAGCCCTGTACCCAGATTGTACTACAGTTTAGTACTCCATGAAATATTTGGGAAGGACTAAAAAAGCTTGAGTTTCTGTCTGTATTCTGCATGCTGGTGCTTTCTCTATCACCATTCCAATCCTGGCCAAAGGACTTTTTAACTTTTTGTCCCCACTATTTCCCTCAAATGTATCTAACATTCCATCTGAGATGAACTTTCCTCAAGAACTTTCTAACTTTCAGGGAGGTTCTATAGATGTACTATGAATATATCTACCTGCTCCATGATTACTTCCATCCAGACTTCTAGAGCCATGGTGGCAATATCTCTCTGGGTTGACTTCACCCTTGGTTCTAAAATGACTATTAATGGAGCTTACCAGCAAATATTCTATCTTATGGCATAGAGGTTCATATCCAAGGTGTCAAGGTATTCCCCTTGGCTTTTCCTTGGCCATGTCAAAATCTCAGTCATTTCTCATGCCAATGAAAATAACTTGCTTTGTTCTTTCCCCCAGAAGGTAGTGAAATATAGGGAAAAGAACACTGGCTATAGAAAGAACTCACAGGACCTGGGTTTGAGACCTACCTCTGGTACTCATTGGTTATGTAACATAGGAGAAGTGAAAATCTCTCTGAGTCTCAGTTTTCTCATCTGTAAATGAGGGGATTGGACTAGATTATTGCTGAAGTACCTTCTGCATCTATGGGGAATTAGAAAAGCTTTTCTATCTTCAAGTATTTTCATTTATTATCTACTCTCCAATGCATTTTCCCTAAACAGGAGTTAAATGGATCAAATTACTTTGGGAGCTTAAAAAAGTTATCACTGGAGTATGTATAAAATATTGGCATTTAATACTCACTGCTTCTTCAATCCAATTAGTATATATTACTTGAATTAGCATAGAATTACTGAAAGTAGTGAAGAGACCAAAATTAAAATCAGTCTCTTCAATGGAAGAAGCAGCATGGTATAATGGAGGGCACACTAGATTTGAATTCAGAAGACTTGGTTTTATGTCCTTTCTTTTCTATTCACCAGCTGGGTGCTGGGTAACAATTACAGCCTCAATTTCCTCATCTAAAAATGAAGATAGTAATTTTCATACTGCTTACTGGGTTACTGTGAAGAAAATATTTTGTGAATCATAAAGTACTGGAAAAAAGGTAGAACTGAGTTTAAGATCTGCTCCTGATATATATATATATATATATATATATATATATATATATATATGTATATATATATATGTATATATATATATACACATATATATACATATATATATATATATATAGGCTATGTAGAAACAGGCAAGTTAGTTAAGTTATTCTATGAGGCCATAAGTTATAGTGGAGTTGCTTACGTATGTCAGTGAGGAACTTTCCCATAGTGAGAATTCCCTATGTGGGTGAAGTCATCACTATTTCTTCTCTCTCAAGAAAAGTGTTAAATATATAATGTATCTTTTTTTAAATGGGGGTTATGGGTGGAGAGGACAACTGATTTCATTGGAAGAGGGGACTACTAGTGAGGAAATATCTACCAATACAAAAATGGATACTTGTGTTTATGACTGTGAGGAGATCTTGGGTACAGAACAAGGAAAGAATTTAAGTGCTCAAGGGATCCTCAAAAGATCATTGGTTACATATTTTATTATGCAGAGGCATGTGGGGATACAGGTCTCCAGCCCTATGATCATACTGGGGCACAGGTGTTGGCTCAGATAAACTATAAAATCATCAGCTTGATTGAGAGCCCAGATCTGTGGCTCTATATCCTTACATCTGAGTGTGATTGCTAAGTAGATTCAGAGCGACTGGGTGGAAGAAGGATCTTAGGGATAATCAGTTAGCTAGTGGGATGGACTGTGATCTACCCTCTAATAACCCACTAATGCATCATAATTAGAAAAGTTTTCTGAGGGTGAAGCCAAGATGACAGAGTAGAAAGACACACATACACTAGCTCTTACCCTGTTGGGTAATAAAATATGTGTAAAGAAGAACTCTCAACAAATTCTAGAGCAACAGAAGTGACAAAACAACAGAGCGGAGGAGATTTCTAGCCCAGAGTGACCTGAAAGACAAATGGGAAAGGTCTGTTACAACGGACATGGAGCAGAGCTCAGCTCAGCCTTGACCATGAAGAACTGATAGGAGCAGAACCAAGCAGACTTCAGGAACAGAATCTCCAGCAGCAGCGCAAATCCCTCAATCCACAGGTACCAAAGGTCAGTGGAAGGGTCTTTTCAACTGGCCAAGAAGGGAGCAGGTTGTTTCCATAACTTGGGCCTCCTCAGGTGACAGCAGTGGAGACAGCAGAGTACAGGGCTCCCAAAGCAGGCAGTAGCCTGTATCTATTGTTGAAGATTTCATAGTAAAGCCCCTGAGGGAACTGAGCCCTGTGTGGTGGCCCTGCCCCCACCTGTGCACTGATCTTAATCTCAGACTGAATAGTGGCCCTGCCCCTGCCTAAAGCCCCTGAGGGTTGGAGCAGCTCATCTGAATCTCAGACCCCAGTGCTGGCTTGTCACAATTGGAGCTGAGGTGGTTTTGGAGAGGAAACTCAGAAGTCAATGACTGGCTGGGAAAATGCCCAAAAAAGGGGAAAAAAAATAAGAGCACAGTTACTTTCTTGGATAACAGGTGCTTCCCCCCATCCTTTAGGATGAGGAAGAACAAGGCATAATGTCAGAGGAAGTCAAGGCCCCTGCCTCCAGGGCTTCCAAAGGGAACTTAAATTGGGCTCAGGCAATAGAAGAGTTTGAAAAGTCAGTTAGCAGCTTACTAAAGGAGAATCGAAAAAATGCTGAGGAAAACAACAGCTTTAAAAAGAGGCTAACTCAATAGGAAAAAGAGGTCTCAAAGCCAATGAGGAGAAGGAGGCTTTACAAAGCAGAATTAGCCAAATGGTGGAGAAGGTTCGAAAGCTCACCAAACAAAATAATTCGTTGAAAGAGAGAATTGAGTTCAGGGAACTGAATGACTGAGATAAACCAAGCAGTTAGAAAACAAAATCAAAAGTTTGAAAAAATGGAAGATAATGTGAAACATCTCATTGGAAAAACAACTGACCTAGAAAATAGATCCAGGAGAAGCATTTTAAAAATTATGAGACTACCTGAAAGCCATGATGAGAAAAATAGCCTAGATATTATCTTTCATGAAATCATCAAGAAAAACTGCCTTGATATTCTAGAACCACTGGGCAAGATAAATATTGGAAAAATCCACCGATCCCCTCCTGAAAGAGACCTGAACAGAGAAACTCCTGGGAATATTGTGGCCAAATTTCAGAGTTCCCAGATCAAGGAGAAAATACCAGAAGCAGCTAGAAAGAAACAATTGAGTATAACACAGAATATGGTGGCTTCAACATTAAGGGATCTGAGAGCTTGGAATGGGATCTTCCAGAGGTCAAAGGATCTGGGATTGAAAACGAGAATCACCCAGCAAACCTGAGTATAATACTTCATGGGAATAAGTGGTCACTCAGTGATATAGAGGACTTGGAATCATTCATATTGAGGAAAAGACCAGATCTGTACAGAAAACTTGACTTTCCAACACAAGAATCAAGAGAAGCAAGGAAAGGACTAAGGATATATATCATGAAAGGATTCATTCATCTCAATTTTTGAAAATAATTTGTGACTATAGATAGTATTTTATTTTTTTTTACATTTGATAGAATTGTCCTGTGAATCCAGCAGGACCAGTGATTTTTTTTTCTTTCTTAGTTTCTTTACAACTAAATGTATTTCCTAGTTTGATATTCAGTTATTTAAGATCTTCAGTTGGTCTTCTGATAGTGTGAGCATTATATATTTTTGAAGGTATTCCTTTGTTTTTTTTGGTGGCTTAATTTTGTCAGCATATAACTGTATATAATGTCCTGATTATTGTTCTTCATTTTTTCTGGTGTTGCTGTGGTTTTTTATTTATTTTCTATTTCATTGATTCATTTTTCTGATCTCTTTTTAAAAATTTAGATTAGGTAAGGGTTTATTAATTTTATTAGTATTTTCAAAAACCTGGCTTTTAGTTTTACTTCTCATTTCTATGGAATTTTTATTTCTAATTTGTCTCTTTCACCTCTAAATTTTAGTATCTCTTCTTTTGTGATTATTTAGATTTGTTCATTTCTTGGATTTCTATTTTTTTGAAAATACATATCCAGTTAGTTTATTTTGTATTTTTCTTTTTTTTAACGTATATTTGTAAAGATATTTTTCTCCCAAGAACAGCTTTAGCTGCATCTCAGAAAATCTGATATGTTTTTTCATCATGATCATTTTATTTTACATTGCTATTCATTGTTTTTAGGATTTGTTCTTTGATTCCCTCATTATTTAGGATCTCATTTTCAAGTCTTTATTTTGGTTTGTATTTTTTGTTTGTGGTTCCTGAAGCAAAGACTATTTTTATTATGTTGTAGTCTCTAAAGGACAGATTAACTATTTCTGCCTTTTTTTATTGGTTTTTAATACCTCTGTGCCCTTGCACATGATCAAGTTTTGTAAGAGCTTTTTGTGATACCAGGGGTATATATATATTCTTTTATATTACCATTTAGAAGATGTCAAAACTCTTTAACCTCTAAATCTCTCTAGCAATTTTTCAGGTCCATATTTTCCCTTATGATTATCATTCCCTTAGACTTATCTAAAACTGATAGAGGGCTCCCATCACTATTGCGTTACTATATATGTCTTCTTGGATTTCCTTTACAAATTTGGATACTAAGTCATTATTGAGAGTGAAAAAAAAATAATGAACAGGAAGACTTCAGAGAGGCCTGGAAGGACTTATCTGAATTGATGTTGGGTGAAGTGAGCAAAACCAGGAGAATATTATACACATTAACAGTCACAGTGTATGAGGACTATTTCTGATAAACTTAGCCCTTCACAGCAATGTAAGAACCTAAAACATTTCCAAAAGTCTCATAATACAAAATGCCATCTACAGAAAGAGAAATAATCAAAATGCATAATGAAGAGGACAATTTTCTCTTGAAAAAAAAAAAAAGAAAGAGATGTACACTCTCAGCCAAAAGCACTATTTCAGCTAGTTGTTTTTTTTTTTTAACTCTTTTTGGGAGTAGAAGACTTGGTGTGTTTGTTCATTGGGATGTATCTGCTTTGTCAAAACAAATAAAATACAAATATTAAAACAAAAATATTTATACGAACTGATGCTGAGTGAAAGGAGCAGAACCAGGAGAACTTTGTACACAGCAACAACCACAGTGTGCGAGGATTTTTTCTGGTAGACTTAGTACTTCATTGAAATGCAAGGACTCATAAAATTTCCAATGGTCTCTTAAATCAAAATGTCTTCCACATCCAGAGAAAGAGCTATGGAATTCCATTGCAGAATGAAGCAGATAATTTTCTTTTATATTATGTTTGGTTTGTTTTATGATTTCTCCCATTAATTTTAATTTTTCTATGAAACATGAAAGTTGGTGACATCTAAGGTGAAAATATATTTAATAGGAATGTATGTGTAGAACCTATATAAAATTGTATGCCATTTCAAGGAGGGAGTGGGGAGGTAGTAGGGAAGGAGGGGGAGGGAGAGGAAAAAAATCTAAGATATATGGAAGTGATTTAAAATTATTTTATTTGTTCAGTGAACAAATAAATAAAACAAAATAATTTTAAGACAAATAAAAACAAATAAAATAATTTTAAAAAGTTTTCTACTTTGCATTAGTGAAGTGTGCTAAAACTGATTATGATCAGAGGAGTTTAGAATTCCGCGTGAAAAAGTAGCCTACTCAACAAATACTAAGAGTAGGAATTTTCTGATGTATAGGTTAGTCAATCAGTCCTCAAACATGGAGTCACTTCTGTCAGCTAGAGCCTACCTTGCCTAGAAACAAGCCAATCCTAACAACCTCAGAGTGTTCAGAGCATTGCCTGGAGGAAGTAATAAGTCAATATGTGTCAGAGGTAGCATTTGGCCCTGAAGCTGTCTGTCTATTCACTACATCATATGGCATATAAGAAAGGGTCGGTTTTTTAAATCACTGAATTCCATATACTTAGAAACTACTTTTTTTTCTTTATATATAAATATGCATATATGTATGTGTGTGTTTAGAAATCTCTTGTTTTTACATTGGTTACATCTCTCCATGCAATCTTTTCCTTCCTCCCAGAGAACCATTCCTTTTAATGTAGAATTAAAAGAAGAAAGTAATAACAATAGTTCATCAAATTTAAGCAACATATCAAAAAAGTCTGACATTATGCACTATGATGCATCCATAGTCCCTCATCTCTTCAAGGAAGAACAGGAGGGACAAAAGAATCTAGTTTTGTACAACTCACAAGCAGCATTTTCAACGTATTCAAACGGTTGTCCAGAAAATTCTGTAGTCATTTCTGGCAGGTTGCTATCTAAAAGTTCCTTCAGGAGAAAGTGTCCTAAGCAATTTTTAATTTTGTTAGCTAGCAATGTCATGCAACAAGCTTAAAGTGGAAATAGAATTGGAATGAAATTCATCTTCAGCAAAACAAATCTGTACTAATATAGAAACTGATATATCACAAATCTGAAATCTCCAAGAACACAAGACTGGCAGTATTCCAGGTGGCTATGTATCCTTAGGTTTGTCAGGACAATCACCTCCAAATACAACTGAGGGTGATGTATTATTTTGTGGCCACATGAATTGTTATTTTTTCTGTGCAGTGGGATATTAGATCATTGATAAACTCTTACAAAACTTTCAGGGTAACTCTTGGATGGGATATGTTAGTACTTTTGAAGGAGTATGAACAAGACAACAGAACAAATTCTTCTCATCCCATGAGTCCCCCTTCTTTCATGGTCTATTGGAATGTACATCTTGGTCACCACTGGATAAACTTGAACATTGTTCCTCTTTGGAATTCACTAGATGTGTCAAAAATATGGAAGGTTAATTAGAGAAACTATATTATGTTCTTCTCACCAATCCAAAAGTGGCATTACTAACATTATATCCTATGCTAAAAACTAGGCTATCAGTTTTCCTGCAAGTTTATCATCTTCATATATCCCTAGGAATAACATGAGGATTCTTCTCTTTGATAGTCAATCATTTTTGGAGATAATTTTTAAGGTTTGTAAATGTTAATGGTGGATATATATTCTGGCATTATAAACAATGTTTGTTCCCTATGGCAAGATAAATGTTGCAATAAAATCGGACAGATGAAATTACCCAAAAAGTAACCACTATGAACAGAAAATGACATTACCCAGAAGGGGAGTATTTGTGAAACTAATTAAATATTATTTTGAGATGTAATAAATAAGAAGAACAGAACCTCTTATGAATGAAATAGAAGCAGGACAGTCATTAAAATGGTTATTTCAGGCCTGGACATTTAAAATTATCGGTTTTAATCATCTCACACCAACCTCTTCTCTCAGGTCTTTTGTAAATATACAATTCACACTTTTCTTCTGGTTTGATTGAGTCTCGGTTGGGCTACTCTGGATATGATGCCATGGGAACAAAGTACCTTGAATGACCACACTGAATCTAAAACTAATGAAATATAGTAAATCCCAGAGTAGGAACACAAACTGGGTAAGAACAAATGCAAAGGTGACTCACTTTATCCTTCTTACAATAATAAATTTCCATGACTCAGACACCTTGAGTATTAATTTATTTCTATCAATCTTTATTCCTTTTCCTAAACCTAGAGTTAGTTTACTTTTCTAAATTTCTGCATTAGCTAATTTTTTTTTAGTATGTTTAGTGGCTGGAGTACTGATCTTTGTTCAGGTGCTTGGATTTGGGTCTGCCTATGACAGAGATTCTTAACTTTTTTGTGTGTGTTTATTGTATGTTCTTAGGGTTGTTTGGTGCAGCCTATGAACCCCTTCTCAGAACAAATATTTTAAATGCATCAAATAAAATATATAGCATTACAAAGGAAACACATTATATTAAAATCCAATTGTCAAAATATTAAAAATACATACATGAAGCATCCCTGACCTGACTTAGTGTGTTAAGTTCTCTATGAATGAATGAATGAATAGTAGTTATCACTCCTGATTCTTTAGATTTCCTTCATCATGTCCTTCTCATACTTGAAGTTCACTTTACCACTGGTTTTCTCACCCTGGATGTATACTTTGCTCTACAGTCTCTTTCTCTGATACTTCATTTATTTCTCTGATGGCATGATCTTCTTCGGCAATGAAGGACAAACAAAACAATATGTAAGTAGATGTAGCTGCCTGAATGGGAACCCAGCTAGCTGGGTAACTCAACTCCTCTTCTCCTGTCTGTCTCCTCCTCCCCTTCCTTCTCCTCTTTAAAGGAAGGTAAACTTGGATGTCCAGAAGATGCCTGGCAAACTTGGGTTTTACTAACTGGATTCCTTTCCTTTCCATTCCTTCCCTTCCCTTCTCTTCCCTTCCCCTCCTTTCCTATCTGTTCCCAAAATCTTAAACCTATTTAACTCTGAAACTCATACACTGGACAACAATGATCCTCTGCCCAAGGGCTCTCTTCTGGACCCTCTTGGCTTCAGAGTGATTATCTATAGTGACTGTTGCTGTTTCCCTCCCAGCCTGATGTCTTTACTTTTCTTTGTCTCATTAAAGGGGCCATCCTCTGGCTACTTCTTAAATAGGCCTATTCCATGAATAGGTGTTACCTCACGCAAAGTTTGTACCTGAATAGACCTTGGCCCTTTAGGCCACGGTCTCCCAGTACATCCTGGATCATCTCCAGTCATCCTGATGAATATCTGCCCACTGGATTCAGATGGCTCTGGAGGAGAAGTGAGGCTGGTGACCTGCACAGCCCTTCTTCACTCAAAACAAAGTCAAGTGCAAGTCATGTCATCATTTCTCTGATGGCGTAGTCTTCTTCAGCAATGAAGGATGAACACAACAACAAAAACATTAGCTTATAGGACCTCCATTTTAAAGAGAATGCCCAAGCTAGGCACATCTTCACTCCTAGTAAGGCTTAACTCCTAACTCTCCATACTTTATCCAACCTGCCCTTCAGGATATAAAATATTTTCTTTTTCTTTCCTCATCCTTTTTAGTTTCTTCTTATGGTTGTCTTTTCTCATTAAGAATGGAAGTCCTCAAGAATAGGTTGGTCTAAATCACTAATGAATAAAAAGATGCAAGTCAAAACAGCTCTGAGATACCACATCACACCTATCAGATTGGCTCCCATGACAAAAAAGGATGATGATAAATGTTGGAGATGTGGGAAATTTGGAACACTAATTCATTGTTGGTGGAGCTGTGAGCTCATCCAACCATTCTTGAGAGCAATCTGGAACTATGTCCAAAGGGCTACAAAAAGGTGCATACCCTTTGACCCAGCAATATCACTTCTAGGACTATATCCCCAGGAGATCATAAAAAGTGGGAAAGGGTTCCACATGTACAAAAATATTTTTTTTTAATATAAATTTATTTAACTTTTTACATTCATTTTCACAAAATTTTGGGTTCCAAATTTACTCCCCATTTCTCTCCTCCCCCCACACCAATACACCGAGCATTCCAATTTCCCCTATCACCAATCTGCCTTCTCTTCTATCTTGCCTCCCTTCTCTTGTTCCCATCTTCTCTTTTGTCCTGTAGGGCCAGATGACGTTCTATTCCCCATTACCTGTATTTCTTATTTCTTAGCAGCAAGAACAATACTCAATAGTTGTTCCTAAAACTTTGAGTTCCAACTTCTCCCCATCCTGCGCTCCCCACCCATTCCCTTTGGGAAGGCAGGCAATTCAATATAGGTCATATCTGTGTAGTTTTGCAAGTGACTTCCATAATAGTCATGTTGTGTAAGACTATATTTCTCTCCATCCTATCCTGCCCCCCATTGCTTCTATTCTCTCTTTTGATCCTGTTCCTCCCCAAGTGTTGACTTCAAATTGCTCCCTCCTCCCATTGCCCTCCCTTCCATCAGCACCCCCACCCAGCTTATCTCCTTCTCCCCCACTTTCCTGTATTGTAAGATAGGTTTTCATACCAAAATAAGTGTGCATTTTATTCCTTTCTTCAGTCAAATGTCGTGAGTGTAAACTTCATGTTTTTTTCCTCAGCTCTCCTCTTTTTCCCTACACTAAAAAGTCTCCTGCTTGCCTCTTGAATGAGAGATAATTTACCCCATTCCATTTCACCCTCTCTCCTCCCAATACATTTCTCTCTCACCATTTACCTTAATTTCTTTTAAGATATGATCCCATCCTATTCAATTCACTCTGTGCTCTCTGTTTCTATGTGTGCGTGCATGTGTGTGTGTGTGTGTGTGTGTGTGTGTGTGTGTATGTGTGTGGTCCCACCAAGTACCCAGATACTGAAAAGTTTTAAGAGTTACAAATATTGTCTTTCCATGTAGGAATGTAAACAGTTCACCTTTGATAGTCCCTTATGACTTCTCTTTGCTGTTTACTTTTTCATGCTTCTTCTCATTCTTGTGTTTGAAGTTCAAATTTTCTTTTCAGCTCTGGTCTTTTCATCAAGAATGCTTAAAAGTCCTCTATTTCATTGAAAGACCATTTTTTTCCCCTGAAGTATTATACTCAGTTTTGCTGGGTAGGTGATTCTTGGTTTGAGTCCTAGTTCCTTTGACTTCTGGAATATCCTATTCCATGCCCTTTGATCTTGTGTTATCCTGATTGCATTTCCACAGTACTGGAATTGTTTCTAGCTGCTTGCAATATTTTCTCCTTGACCTGGGAATTCTTGAATTTGGCCACAATGTTCCTAGGAGTTTCTCTTTTTGGATCTCTTTCAGGCAGTGATTGGTGGATTCCTTGAATACCTATTTTGCTCTCTGGTTCTAGAATATCAGGGCAGTTTTCCTTGATAATTTCATGAAAGATGATGTTTAGGCTCTTTTTTTGATCATGGCTTTCAGGTGGTCTCATAATTTTTAAATTATCTCTCCTGGATCTATTTTCCAGGTCAGTTGTTTTTCCCATGAGATATTTCACATTCTCTTCCATTTTTTCATTCTTTTGGTTTTGTTTTGTGATTTCTTGGTTTCTCAGAGGCATTAGCCTCCATCTGTTCCATTCTAATTTTGAGAGAACTATTTTCTTCAGTGAGCTTTTGAACCTCTTTTTCCATTTGGCTAATTCTGCTTTTGAAAGCATTCTTCTCCTCATTGACTTTTTGAACCTCTTTTGCCAATTGAGTGAGCCTATTTTTCAAGGTGTTATTTTCTTCAGCATTTTTTTGGGTCTCCTTTAGCAAGGTATTTACCCGTTTTTCATGCTTTTCTTGCATCTCTTTCATTTCTCTTCCAATTTTTCCTCCACCTGTCTAACTTGATTTTCAAAATCCTTTTTGAGCTCTTCCATGGCGTGATCCCATTGGATATCTATTTGAGATGTTTGGAATACAGAGGCCTTGACTTCTATGTCTTTCCCTGATGGTAAGCATTATTCTTCCTCATCAGAAAGGAAAGGAGGAAACATCTATCTGTTCACCAAGAAAGTAACCTTCTGTGGTCTTATTTTTTTTTCCCTTTTCTGGGCATTTTCCCAGCCAGTTACTTGACTTCTGAGATTCCTCTACAAAAATATTTATAGCAGTTCTCTTTGCGGTGGTCAAAACCTGGCAATCAAGGGGATGCCCTGGGGGATGGAGGAATGAATTGTGGTATAGGAATATATTGGAATACTATTGTACTATAAGAAATGATGAACAGGAAGACTTCAGAGTGGCCTGGAAAGACTTATATGAACTGATGCTGAGTGAAAGGAGAAGAACCAGAAGAACTTTGTACACAACAAAAAAACACAGTGTGCAAGGATTTTTAGTGGTAGACTTAGTATTTCATTGCAATACAAGGACTTAAAAAATTTTCAATGGTCTACTAAGGCAAAATGCCTTCCATATCCAGAGAAAGAACTATGGAATTTGATCACAGAATATGGCAGATCATTTTCTTTGTGTTACATTTCAGTTTGTTTTATGATTTCTCCCATTCATTTTAACTCTTTTATGCAACATGACTAAGGTGAAAATATGTGTAAAATATATGTATGTGTAGAATATATACAAAATTGCATTCCATCTCAGAGAGGGAGAAGGAGATATGGCGGAAGAATGTGGAGGGAGGGGGAAAAATCAGTTATATGGAAGTGATTGTAGAACACTGAAAACAAATAAAATTAAAAAAAAATATTGAGAATGGGGGTGGAAGTCACGCTGCATAATGAAGTTAGATGCATTTAAAATCAGCTGAAATGTCAACACACTTTAAAGAGATTTAGTGGCAATGCAAATGTGAAGGTACCAGGATTTGTCATAAAGAAAACAATGAAACTCATTAATAGATACTTGTGAGACTTCAGGCTTTGATAACTTGGCTTTTATGAGTCACAGATGCAGAGAAAGCTAGCAAAATTAATTTCTGCTTGGGCAGGGGTTCATCCTACTTATCTGAAATCTGAAATAACTATGCTAATGTTTTGAATTAGCCCTGAATGTTTCTCCCAATTTGTGTTGAGACAAATAGTGTCCATACTGATCTGCAAATGGAACACAGGACCATTTCAGACTTTGAAGGAACCACGTAAGTTCATCCTCTGCACTCCTCATTTTAGAGATGAAGAAACTGAAGCACAAGGGGATATAATGACTTATCCAAGGAAATATAGACAAAGGAGTAGAAAAGATATTCAAACCCAGGTCTTCCAACTCCAAATCCAGTACTCTTACAATTTTATGCTTGGTTATTTTTTTTTTCCAGTTTCTTTTTCCATTTCTACCAAAATGTATGGAGAGACTTTATGTCTGGTCTCTGACACATAGTAACTGAGTAATTCGGGAAACCACTGAACATTTAAATACTCTAACAACTAAGACAATAAGTTGCAGAAGAAGCAAAAATCTTCAGTGGTAGTGACAATTTATCAATGAGAACTTCCTACATTGATAAGATCATAGCTCTGGTATGTATGTGTGTATGTGTGTGTGTGTGTGTGTGTGTGTGTGTGTGTGTGAGAGAGAGAGAGAGAGAGAGAGAGAGAGAGAGAGAGAGAGAGAGAGAGAGAGAAAGAGAGAGGTTTGTATACATAAATACAAATATGCTAGAATTGAACGTATACACTGGAGTAATTTTTTTCCAGTTTTGATTAGACATCAAACATAACCTTTTTTTAAAAAAATCAACTTATACCAGATACTTCCAAATAACCATTTCACTCAAGCATGAATATTGTTTCATAAATGATTTGTTACATTTTACACTGTATGTATATATAATATATACACACATGAACAGAGACATTTTATATATGCACACACGGCTATTTGTCTCTATGTATATTGAAAGTCAACATGTATGTGTTTAAAGCTTATGTAATCTATATGAACAGTGGGTTTATGAATAAGGATTAAATAGTTCTATTTTAGGATATCCCCTAATATCCTTCAGGTGAAATTTAAAATACTCTCAAAGGATTGATTTAGAGAACTTTTTTCCTCTTGGGAAAATACAGAAGTGCCTTCTCTTATGCATAAGTAGAGATACAGTCATGTCCCTGATGCCACTTGGTGAGCATGGGGAGGAGAGGGCTGTAGGGTAAAGAGAGAACACTAAAACCAAGACAGGGAGATGTGTTTCTGGTGTCTTGTGTTTCATTAGAAATAAGGAAGGTTTTTGTAGAAGGCCTGGGGAACTACCAAATCACCATTTATAATAATATATATCAAGTTCAAATAACAAACAAATCTTTGGAACACAGAGTCTAGAAAAATATTAGATTAGATAAAAAAGATTTGTATTGGAGTTCGTTCCTAAGCTCAAGCAATTGGCATTTTTACTGATGGCCTTGTGCTCTCCTTAAAAGAGCTTCTCTGTTATTCCCAGCCTCAGATTTTTGTCTTTTATAAATTCTAAACCTGCCTGGTTTATTTTGTAGCATGCATACTTCCTGTTGATTCTATAACCTCCTTTTTTAGGTGGCACTTTGACATGGCACTCTTTATGATTCCACAGGTATGAAAGCAGTTTAGTTTCTGACTGTTGTTTTTAATCTCTGCTCCTTCTAATGTTCTTGTAGAGGTAGGTCAGAGGATAGTTCCTTTGACTGACTATTACCTAGTGATGGGATATGACTGCAACTAATGATCCAGTACTTACTATACATTCAAGTATATAATTATATATTCTTTATCTGTAAAATAACAGGGTTGGTCTCACTGACCTTTGAAGTTCCTTCCAGTTCTAAATCGATGATCAATATTTAAGATTACGGGATTTTTTTTAATAGGAGTCTCTAACTTGGATGTTACAAACAATGGCCTGAGGCTCAGAAAGGTTAAATGAATAGAACACAATTAGAATATGTCAGAAGTGCGATGTGAACCCAAATTTGATTTCAATTCCAGCACTGATCCATTACATTAGGCTTCCTTTCAGGCATTAAAATGAATATAATATGAGACTCATAATTAGAAAGTACATTTGAAAACTGGGCTTTAATTTTAGCTCTGTTACTAACTCTGTATCTTTGGCAATATTCTTAATCAGTCTTGAGTCTATGGTCAGCAAATCCAATAATGCCCTTTCCTCTATCATTGACCCTGTGACCTTCTGCAGTCCCTGTTCTTCTCATCCTTATCCTTCACTGAGGGATTCATACCTTCTACTTCTTTATACTACTCCCAAGAAGCTAAATACTGCTGGAGGAAATCATAAAGGCATGATGAAGGATTCCTCTGTAAATTTATGTTATGGAAACTTAATTGGGCCCATAATGCTTTAGAGCAATTCTTTTATTCATCTCTTATTGACTCTATCATATTCCCTACACTGACTGTTCCAAACTATCTCCTCCTCCCTCATACTCTCAATGCCACATATATTTCTTCACCCTTAGTGGATAACTTCAGCTCCCACTTTATTGGCTGACATCTAAAGTAAGCTCTTACAACTCCCCCCACCACCACGACTAAATCTCTCTCTGCTCTGACCCTTCCTCTCTTACTTCTTTGTATCTAGTCACGGTCTTAATAAGGCTAACTGCTATACCTGTATCCTTGATCTCATTCGCTCATCTCCTCAGTGACTTCTTTCCATCAGGCATTGCCTTTCCATGCATTTTTAGTCTCTTTTCCTTTACTGATTTTCCCCTAAATGTACAAAATAGCTCATGTTTTCTCTGAAAAACAAAAACAGATCTGAAAATAAAAATCTCCCTTAATTCTGCAATCTTCTCAATCTATGATTCTATTTTCCCCTCTCTTCACTGGTAAATTTCTAGAAAATGCCCTCTCCACTTTTTTAAATCACTCATTTACTCTTTATACCCTTGCAATTTCATTTTACTTCTCATAGACTACTCAAACAGTTCTTTCCAAAGTTATTAACATCCTCTGTATAAAATTACCCTTTTATTCTTTGACTCTCAGAATCACCTGACATTGCTGACTAACTTCCCCTAGATATATTCTCTTATTTTGATCTATACAATTTGAAAGTGTCAAGGTTCTCTTTCTACTTCTTTGACTTCTGATTCTTGAAGTACTTCCACTACTGTGAGATTTATTGTGATCGCATATACTTAACAAAGGCAGGAACAAAGACCTGGAGTATAGGGCTATAGGGTGTAAGGATCCTGTTATCTGGGAGCTTTTGTGTTCCCTCAGATATGCAAAGGATTATGGAAAGTCTAGGTGCTTCTATCAATTACAAGGTTTGTTGAAATACAGCCCCCTCCCCTTAGAATACCAGTCAAGATATATCAGCAAGTATATATTAAGGGTTTACCAAGTGCTTACCAATGTTGGGATACAAAGACCAAAAAAGTCCCTGTTCTCAAGGATAAATAGATATACATATATACCATATATACCTATAAATATATATATATATATATGTATGTGTATACATGTACATATACACACATATATAGCATGATATATACATATATGTGTATATATGCATGTGTGTATGTACATAAATAGAATAAACTGAGATAACGAGTGAAAGCATCTTGCAGAGGTGGACTCTTAGCTGAAACTTGAAGGAAACAAGGAAAATCAGGAGAGGTGAGAGAACATTCTATGTCTTCCAACAGAACAGCAAATCCAGAGAGATTTTACTTTGGTGGCTCTCCTTTAGGTAAAAAATGGGAAGATCCTGTGAGGAAAGAACTCAGGTCAAAGACTGGTATATTCTTCACTAGATACTCCAGTATCTCCAATTCATAGAATTCTTTACTTTCAGCAAGATGTATGTCAAGTATAATTTTCTACACTAATCATTTCCTTATCCTCTATTCTAAGTACTAGTGCCTTCAAGCAAGAACTGTCATATTAAAGTACCTTTTAGCTATTCTTCGTATGTTTATATACACATATATTACCTGTCTGTAATAAACAATAAGCTCTTTGAGAACAAAGAATTTTTTTCTTGGAATTCCCAGTGCTCGGGCCATAGTAGGGCCATAGTTGGGCCATCCTAATAAATGCTTGCTGTTTGATTCACTGATTTACTAACTAACTGACTCTTATCACAAGAGTAGCATGTGGGATGTGGCTAAGGAGCAACACAGAATGCACTTCAGTAACTTTTAAACTTTTCCAGAACAATATCCTCAGAGATAGATCTCAATGAATACCTGAAAGAAATGTTATTCAAAGAAATCACAGAATCCCATAATCTGTATTTATAACACACAGTGTTATTAAGAAAGAAGATTGAAAAGATGTGAATATATATAAATTACCAGAATTTGAATAAGACAATTAATGCGCTCATCTACCATGTCCCAAACCTAAGATGCCCTGGACGCTTTTCTCACCTGCTGGTTTTTAACATTAGACTGACACAATGAATATACTCGGTTTCCAGTGGCAAAGGAAGACATCTATCTGTTCAGCAGAATTCTACTAGTTCAGTTACATGCTCCCAAGAAATATGGAGAGACATTGACCACATTTTCACAACTTACAGAAAAGTTGTTTGAAGACATGAATTACATAGTATGCTTGGTCAACCTGAACTACCTCATTGTCTTTGGAAAGATCTTAGAGAAATACAGAAAGTCAAATGAAAGTATTAGATTGTCTCTAAAATATTGATCTGAATTTATCAATTGCCAAATGTTTGTTTTGCAGAGTCTCCATCAAGTATATGAGTCACATAGTATTTTAGCAGAGCATGAGCACTGACCCAGGGAATATGGAAGCTCTCATCAGCTAGTCACATTCAATGGAGTCTTTGAGAACTAAAAGCATTTTTAGGATTTGGTGGCTGTTACTGAAAATTGGTGAATAATTATGCTATTAATGCTAAACCACTCCATGATTTCACTCATGAGTTTCTGGTTTAGAAGATCAGAAAGCAGCAGGGGAAGAAAGGTCACTGTGGTGACCCCCTAACACCATTTGGAGATTGTTGAGGTGAGAAATGTAAACCTGCTTTCAAGAATTTGGTCAACTGCTTCTAGTATGTAGTTATACTACATTATGAAGACTTGAGTAAGCACTATGAGCTGGAGAATGATGCTACACTGGAAGACTTGGGAATAGTTTTGTTCTGAAAATGATTGTCACAAGAAATCCATCTCATTTTCCGGTAGAGAACTTTGCTGACAGTGAGAATGACAACAATCCACTGACATATTCTGAACAGATTAAAGTTGGATGTTTCTTGATAGGGATGGGTAGCACTTGCCAACAATGAATTCTTTGTGAATTATCTGAGGAAGACTAATGTGGATGCAGACAATCTATCCCATATATCACATGAGATAGGCACTACAGTGACATTCATAGATGTGGCAGTGGCAATCTGTAACACAAAAGGAGCTATCTCTCTCTTACATGAAACTGTACTTGAATTTTCTATGCTAAGGTTATCATCTATCATTAGAGTTTGTTTAATTTTATTTCATTGATTAAATCCCTTTTGAATTCTGTTGTCTTTGGATAATTAGCAGCAAGAATAAATGTTATAAAGGGCTAGGAAAAATGATGCAAGTCAAGGAGCAAGAGAACCTGAGCTTCACTTCCCAGAAGGTGTCCTACTGTTAAGGGAATGGTGTGTGTGTGTGTGTCTGTGTGTGTGTGTATGTTAGAGAAATGCAAAGAATACTGTACTAGCATGTAACCAAACACATACATGGTCCCCAAAGCACTTAGTGCTGTCCAAGGTACTTTGCTCTATTGTCATGAAAGTACTGCATTATGGCTTTTGAAACCTGAGTTAAGAGGAAACTCTAGAACTTATATGAAATAGCTTCTACTAGGTCAAAATGGCAGCACATATTAATAAGAAATGTGAAACTAATCTTTGATCCTTCCACAAGATTTTGTTTCCAAACTTTCTCCCCATCTCTCCTCTTCCCCCACCCCAAGATATTCTGATTACCCATTCCCCCTATCTGCCTTCCCTTCTATCACACCCCTCCCTTCCCTAATGCCCATCTTCTCTTTTCTTGTAGGGCAAGATAAATTTCTATATCCCATTACCTGTATTTCTGATTTCCCAGTTGCATGCAAAAACAATTCTCAACATCATCCGTTCCTAAAACTTTGAGTTACAACCTTTCTCCCTTCCTCCCTCCCCACCCATCCCCACTGAGAAGGCAAGCAATTTGATATATGTTATACATGTGTTGTTATGCAAAAGATTTCCATAAAAGTCATGTGGTAAAGACGAATTATATTTTCCTCCATCCTATCTTGTCCCCATTTATTTTATTCTCTCTTTTGACCCTATCTCTCCTCAAAATGTTTACTCCTAATTACTCCTTCTTCCCACTTGCCCTCCCTTCTAACATCCCCCCCACCCAGTTTTTCCCATTCTTCCCTACTTCCCTGTAGTGTAAGATAGATTTTCATAGCAAATTGAGTGTGCATGTTATTCCCTCCTTAAGCCAAATGTGATGAGAGTAAGCTTCACTTTTTCTTTCTCACCTCCCTTCTCATCCAATAATTTGTCCCATTCTATTTCTTCCTTTCTCCTTCCAATATATTCCTATCACCCCTTATTTTTATTTTTAGATATCACCCCTTCATATTCAATTCACTCTGTGCCCTCTGTCTATATGTATATAATCTCTACTGAGGGAAGTTCTGAGTTCACTGAAAGTCCTGCAGTTTCCCCAATGTGCTCAAATCTAGTCTTCTACTCCTATTAATTCTCAGCTCAGTTGTTCATTTGTTCAGTACTTAATCAATATAATGAATTGATATAATGAGTTGTTAATATGAATATATGTCATAATTTGGAAAATATATTTTCTTTATTTGCAGGCTTTGGTAGTCAAAGGTGTTGGATTTGAATCTTGCCTCTTTTACTATGTGTGACTTTGAGTAAGTCACTTAATTTCTCTGGACATTAGTTTACTCATTTGTAAAATGAAGACATTGAACAACTTAGCCATGAAGGACCTTCCTAACTCTGAAGATATGATTCTTCACACACTATGACCTACAATCCTATGATACTGTGAACATTTACTTGATTTTCTGAGGGCCATTTATTAGGTTGTGCGTTTCATTGATCAGCCCTCATAGTAGTCCTAGAATTCCTTGAAAATAACATAATGCCACTTACAAACAAAAATATCTGAATAAAAGAATCTCACTTCTATTTGAACTTTGTAAAGGACATGTTTCATAATTCTTGTAAACATCTTTTAGACTCTATGTCTCTATATGTGATACTTTGATGTTGATCCTGAGAGCATAGTCAAAGCTCTGTTGATACTTCTGTCACAACATCTTATATGATCTTATACAATGGAGGCATCTTAACTGAATACATCCTGGGGAACTGGGTATTACATTATTAAATATAATGCTGTTTTATAATAAAAAAAAGACAATGGGACAGTATATTCACTAAACATCTTAATCAACTGATGCTGAAACATGTAGTCAGCAAAGCCTTTCCAGTTTTCTCCTCCTAATTTCCTCAAGGATACCCTCTACACAGCTGTAGATCATTTTCTCGTAGATTTTGTAAAGATCAAAAAGAATAATAAATAATTTAATGGTTGCCAATGTCTTCCTTGGCTGCCTGTTACATGAGAATACCACCCATGCTTTTAAAATTATTTTTCAATTATCTCCTCTTTTAAAAAAGCTTGAGAATGGATCTCCAAGATTTCATAAAATTCTATTAACTACATCACATCTTTTTCTATGCATTTATTCTGCTCTTCCGGAATTCATCTTAAGTCCTCTTTCCACTTTAGATACCAAGGTCGCACAGTTCAGAGGTCGTGGTTACACTCTTCCATCTGACAAGAGTCAATCGTCTTAGAAATGCCAGCAGATTTGCTCCATTTCATGTCTATTTGTTGTCCTTCCAGTTTCATCTACAAATGTATTCAGAATGATCTGGCTTGGCTAAATTTCACACCAATCTTTCTGCAGGCTTATTTTTCCCTTTATAACTTTTTGCTATGTTTAGAGTTAATGTTGCTAGTAATCTTTCATCCTTCTCTATAATGTTTTGCAAATGAGCTCATACACTTAATTCTTAGCATCCTCGGACCCCTTTTGAACACTTTGCCATTGCCATTGCAGAAAGAGAGAAGAGCCACAAAGGACTTCAGACTACTTTTATGTTTCATGGGTTGTCATACAAAATACTTATCTAAAGTTTATCCTTTTAGTGGTGAGTCTTTCCACATTTAACTAGCTGTTGTGATAAGGCATCTGAACATTTTTAAGGACGGATTTATCTAATATTATTGTTTTGTCTCTTTAGAAATGCACATCAAGAACTTAGAAAAGCATGTGTGAGTATAGACTAAAGGAATAAATTTTCTGAAGATCAGGAGTATGCAGGAAAATGAGTATGTCTGAAATGAAAGGAGGATGATGATGATGAATACGGTGGGGTTTGAGGGCAGTGACAGGAGTGGCAATTTTATTGATCTATAGGGAACTTTAGGATGAAGAAAATCCTTCTACCAATTCAGGTCAGCACCTTCTCGACAATTTATAATCTTAGAATAGTGCCTAGAGTACTGAGAGGTTAAATGAATTGCCCAGAGTTGCACAGATAGGGAAGAAAGAGTGAGTAAAACATTTCTGAGATAAGTGGTAGTGAGAAAGGATGCAGTTTAGTGAAAAAGGTTAGACTCACCTTTTGACAATACGTATGTTTAGTTTACATGGGTAAAGATGGAAAAAAGAGTCTCTCAGCTGGAGTTACAACTACTGCTCAGGTGTCTTTTGGACCAGAAAATAAGAGTCTGAATTTCTTCTTAGTC
This sequence comes from Bettongia penicillata ogilbyi, assembly GCA_023548195.1. Lineage (NCBI taxonomy): Eukaryota > Metazoa > Chordata > Mammalia > Diprotodontia > Potoroidae > Bettongia > Bettongia penicillata. Next base: position 1,362,694 of record JAJHZJ010000719.1, on the reverse strand, counting down.
TCGGTATTCTAAATCCTCTTTCCAGTTCTACTCTACTTGCTCTCCTAAAGTGTCCATGTCTTGATTGGAGAATCAAGATTTATACTCCCTTTCACAGAGGTTATAAGAGAAATAATGAAGAACTTTCTTGCGAGAACCTTTCCTGCCCTCTAAAAGATTGACTCTCATTGAAGTGTTCATTTCACTAGCACTGAAGAAAGAGAGAGTTTCTTCTTTTCTTTTCTTCTCTCCTCTTTACATCTTCTCACCTTTGATGAGCTGGATAAAGTGAAATTCATTTTTTGTTCATTTGTTTTCCTTTTCTGTTATTTCTCTAATGGAAGCAAACAAGGTGAAGCTCTTGGGTCTCTGTTCTTCATGCAGACCAATGAAGCAGGGGGCTATGTCTGCCAAATAATGATTCATTTTTTTTCTTTCAGGCAAATAAAGAACAAATAATTTGCACACCAGATAAGCTAATGGAGACTTAATCAGGGTGGGCTTGTGGCTGCTGCTGACAGTAGCAGGCTCAGAGATGGATGAGGCACATCTCTGGCAGTCACATATTGTTTCGTTAATATTCAGTAAAAGGCTCAGCGAGCTGAGTTTGGCTGATATTTGTACTTTGTGGCAAATGTATCAATCAACTCTTCCCTAGAAAATGGCATACTGCTTTACTTGCAAAGGTCAGGACAGAGTAACTGCCATTTGGACTCCCTGGGGATTCCTGTCTTTGGCAAATATAGAAGGCTGGAGTAACTTGGTTGCGAGTGCTTGGTTTGGGTAGTTATAGCAATGGCTCGCAAAAGGTGCATTAGGTTAATCCAAGTAATACAGATTTACAGTTACTTCCTGGATAATGGTTTACAGGGTACACTGTAGCCAAGAAATAAATTCATTATACTTGAAGACTCTAAGATTCTTTACATAGTTTACAGTTGGTTTGTTTGTTTTTGTCAAGAAAATAGCTGGCAAATTATTCTAGTAGAAAGGGGTCAGTGGTATTTATCACTGCCAAGAAAATAGGTTGTGCTAATTAGATTGCACCAAACAACACACAGAATTTTCCATGCACTATGTAATAAGAAGAACTCATTCCTGACAATCCAGGTAATATCACTGTCCTTATCTTTATTCATTCAAAAGGAGATATTGAGCATCTCTTCCCAAGCTCAGCTCTGCTGCATTCTATAAAAGTTACAAAAGATTGAAGAGAGACAAAAATTGTCTCTGCCCCCAAGAAGTGTAAATGTATTTGGTTTTCTAAGTTTGTATCCAACTGGAGCCCCTTGGGAATTTGAGCTCCCTGGGTATTCTCCTTGAAGAGTCCAGTGTTGACAAATTTCAATGGAGGATGACTCCCAGATGGTGAAGGACTGTAAAATCGTGCCATATGAAAACTTGTTGAAGGAACTATTTAGCTTAGAGGAGAGACTCGATGGAGACATGATAGCTATCATCAAGAATTTGAAGTTTTTTCCAGTGGAATAGTGATAGGATTTGTTCTGCTGGGTGCCAGAGTCAAACTCTAAGTATAACCACTGGATTCATAAGCAAATATTTTAATCTTTCTGGGCCTCAGTTCCCCCATGTAAAAAAAGTGAGAGGGTTCAATTAAACTAATTTAAAGGTCTATGTTAGTCCTATATCTATGATCTTAAACATAGTAAAACCACAGTTACAATTGCGTTTACAAGAAAGCAACATGGGCATTAGAGTTGTCCAAAGTGGAATGCCTAGAAAGCTTCCCTTTGTGAGGAAGTCTTGAAGTAGAGGTTAGGTGACCAGATTTTGAGGATATTGTAGAGATGATTTCTGTTCAAGTATGGGTGACAGTACTAGTAATAGATAGCATTTATATAGTATTTTGAGGTTTATACAATGTTTTACAAATATTTTCTTACTTTAACTTTATGACCAGTCTGGGAGGTAAGTAGTGTTACTATAATCTGTAGTTTACAGATGAGGGAACTGAGGCAAAGCTTAAATAACTTACAGAAGGGCTTACAGCTAGCAAATGACTGAGGCTGGATTTGAATCCTGGTCTTCTTTGCTCCAAGTCTCCCTTCAAAAATCCACTGTCCATTTTTCAGCTGTTCAGTCATTTTTCAGTCTAAGGGGCAACTAAGTGGTGCAGTAGATAGGTCACCAGTATAGGAATCAGGAGGAACTGAGTTCAAATCTCACCTCATACACTTGACACTCACTAACTGTGTGACCTTGGACAAGTCACTTAACCCCAATTGCCTCATCCTGGATCATCTCCAGTCATTCTGATGAATATCTGGTCACTGGATTCAGATGGCTTTGGAGGAGAAGTGAGGCTGGTGACCTGCACAGCCCACCCCCCCACTCAAAAAAACAAAGTTAAGTGCAAGTCATGTCATTATTTCTCTGATGACATGGTCTTCTTTGGCAATGAAGGACAAACACACACACATATTTTTTTTTTCAGTCATGTCTGACCCTCTATGATCCCAAATGTTGTTGGATTTGAAGGTTTTTTTTGACAAAGATACTGAACTGGTTTGCCATTTTTTTCTCCCGCTCATTTTACAGACAGGTAAATCGAGGCAAAAAGGGTTAAATGACTTATCTAAGGTCACATAGATAATAAGTGTCAGAAGCCAGATTTGAATACAGAAAGAAGAGTTTTCCTGACTCCAGGCCAAGCACTCTATCCATTGTGGTACCTGCTTGCCCACTGTCCCAATTTAGTTGCCTTTTATTAGCTGTCCTCTGAAGTCCCTTCTGATTCCGTTGCAATAAAATACCTTCATTTGAAATTTTCTTTCTCTTTTGTTAAAAAAGTCGTTACAAATAATACTACTTTTAATGAAGAAAGGTTACTATATAATAGGGAGAAAAAGGTCTCCATGTTGGGCTAAGTGAAGGGAATCTCTTTGGTAAAGAGTGATTCCATAGCCTCAAGGGAGGGTTGTTGACAGGCTGGCTAGAAGTGTACCACCTTTATTTGAGCAGGAAATCTCCACATTATTTCAAAGTATTGGATAACCAAACTTTATACAAAGCCCTCAATTAATAGGGAACTCAGGACCTTTCAAGACAGGTGATTCCATTATTGGGCAGCTCTAACTGTTGGAAAACTTCTAAGATAGGCAGTTGAAATCTAACTCTCTGTAATTTCTAGTCATGGTAAAAATGATAGAGAACTACTGAACTCTTTTTATCTTGGTCCTCTATTCTTAAACAATCAGAATGACCTTTTGACTGGAAAGGATAGATGAAAACTTGTTCATAGGTAAATGAGAGAACAGTCATCTTTCAGACAGATCTGGCAGTTCATACAAACCAGATTAACCTCACATCCTTTTTTTAATCTGGTTATTAGATTGATAGAAAAGATGCATATTTGGATTTCAGTAATGTATTCAATAAAGTCTTTCATGAAAACTTTAGAGAGAAAATGGGGAGATTTGACTAAATGGTAGTTCAATGAGGTGAATTTTGGACTTACTGAATATACTTAGACCAAAAGAGATGTCATTAATTAAGCAATATTAACCTGGAGGAACAATTCTAATGGAAAATTTCAGAGACATCTCATTTGGCTTATGTTATTTTATATTTGTACAAATGAGTTGGATAAAGTCAAAGACATCACAAAACTCAAAGAGATAGGTAATATTTTGTATGAGAGAGACACACTAGACTAATGGAGTTTAAAAGTGAAATATGATTGGAACAAATACAAAATTCTCTATTAGGGCTCAAAAAATCAACTTCCTAAGTGACTAACCAACAATTAAGATGATGAAAGATAGCATAAAATAAAAGTAATAGAGACAGAAACAACCCCAAGGTTGGGGATATAAACTATAAAAATCAAGTTTAAAATTCCCCGAATCTGGGAAGGAGAGAGGGGGAAGTGAGGGAGTCGATTTATTTGTTAATAAATGCAGTGTGGCTGCCTAATGATTGGGTAGAGCACGCTTCTATGATAGACTCTTTTCCTCTACATAGTCTTAACTGATTTATTTATACCTCAGCCGAGGTATCCTAATTACAAGTTCAGTGCACTCCCCACTATTACTAAGTGTTACTATAATGGGAAAAAGAAAAAAAAAGCAAAAGAGGTGCTTAGGCTGTTTTAATGAGCTTTTACCTGGACTTCCCAAACCATGCATAAATCTACAGACACAAGCACTCTCTCTCACACACACACACAAATATGCATTGTTATACATATATATATATATATGTGTGTGTGTGTGTGTATATGTGTGTGTATTCCCAACTATAAATTGTATTATATATTCACTTCAACAAGATTTCTTGAAACTAGGTTCACATGAATGCTTAACAGTCGTTACTAGAATGCTTTCCTCCTCTCAAATGATGGATGTATTTACTAAAAAAAAAAAAAAAAAAAAAAAAAAAAAAGCAATTCATAATCATACCCAACCTTCTCTGTGAATAAATTAATTTTCTTGGTACAGTTGTCAAAATGAGAGATAATTTGAACTGTTTAAATATCAGAATCTCTCTCAAGAGGTGTCAAACCACTGGATAACAGTTGCCCACTAGATTACACCAAATCGTCAGGTAGTACATCAATTCAGCTGAATAAATATGTGCTAGACTGTAAAGATTAGACACACTGAATAAAAATGTGAGAGACTCAAAAGGCAGGGAGGTAAACGTAGATTAAATGAAATGGTCATTTGAAAAAAAAATCACTGTTATTATATCTTAGAATATATGGGAGATATGTTTGTCGAGACTCTAAAACATAACCTAATGGCAATATTCAAGAAAAATAAGAGATCAAGGAAGCTTTTTTTCTGGAGAAAAAAACTTTTTGATAACTAAGCACTGCCTTTTATTGATCTGGAGTAAAGTCTCTCCTATCCTTTCCTGAATGACTGAGAGAGGTACAGTAAGAATAATATTTAGTCTCTTCTCTAAACACCTTCCTTAAGGTAAATATTGCAGTAACACCTCCCAGGATGCTTCAGTGTCTTCAAATGTTTCTGTAGTAAATGGAAACTCTGGGACTATGACCAAAGAGGGGAGGAGGACTTGATTGTATGAGGAGTGGAGATGGCTATAGCAAGAATAGCATCTGTGGGGATAAGCTGGAAAATTTAACATCTGGGTTGTGATCCCCTCCCAGAATGGAGAGGACAGCAACATGTTCCATCCACCTTGAAGGCTCTGCAAATGAGGAGAGCTGTCGGTAAATTTTTGCTAACTGTGGTCACTATTATTATACTGAGATTTTTCTTTATAGAATCCAGAATGCCAGTTTTCAACAACAACAGACATACATTTTTTGAATCTGAATGTATGATTGTATAGTCAAAGAGCGAATACATAGCTCATATGTCTGATCACGGTCAAGACATTTTTAACTGTCTGAGTTTCTCTTTTTCATTTGTAAAATGAAAGGGATGGGGCAAATGCTATATGTGATTTCTCATGTTATTGGACTTTTACAGAATCACAGGTTTTGTTAGGAAAAGATCTTAGAAAGTCTGTCAATAAGTCAACAAACATTTATTAAATGTTTACATATGATATGCATTAGGATACATAAAAGGGGAAAAATCCAAACAAACATAATACCTACCTCCAAGGAACTTACATTTTAATTAAAGAGACAATACGCCAAAAAAATTTATACACATACAAGTGACACAGTGAATAACTGATCAGGAAGGCCTTAGTTTAAATTCAGCTTCAAATGTAGCAGATATGTGACACTGAGTGACTCAATCTCAGTTAGCTTATCAATGAAATGGAGATAATAAGAGTATTTATTTATTTTTCTTTCTTTTTTTTTATTTAACTTTTTACATTCATTTTTGCAAAATTTTGGGTTCCAAATTTTCTCCCCTCTTCTCTCCTCCCCCACCCCAATACACCTAGCATTCTACTTTTCCCTATCACCAATATGCCCTCTTTTCTATCATCCCTCCCTTCTCTTGTCCCCATCTTCTCTTTTGTCCTGTAGGGCCAGATGACTTTCTATTCCCCATTAACTGTATTTCTTATTTCCTAGTAGCAACAACAATAGTAAACAATTGTTCCTAAAACTTTGAGTTTCAAATTCTCCCCATCCCTCCCTCCCCACCCATTCCCTTTGGGAAGGCAGGCAATTCAATATAGGCCCTATCTGTGTAGTTTTGCAAATGACTTCGATAATAGTCGTGTTGTGTAAGACTAACTGTTATTTCCCTCCATCCTATCCTGCCCCCCATTGTTTCTATTCTGTCTTTTGATCCTGTCCCTCCCTGAGTGTTGACTTCAAATTGCAACCTCCTCCCATTGCCCTCCCTACCATCATCCTCCCCCTTGCTTATCTCCTTCTCCCCCACTTTCCTGTATTGTAAGATAGGTTTACATACCAAAATGAGTGTGCATTTTATTCCTTCCTTTAATTGAATGTGATAAGGGTAAACTTCTTGGTTTTTTTTTCTCAGCTCTCCTCTTTTTCCCTCCATTAAAAAGTCTCCTGCTTGCGTCTTGAATGAGAGATAATTTACCCCATTCCATTTCACCCTCTTTCCTCCCACTACATTTCCCTCTCATCATTTACCTTAATTTCTTTAAAGATATGGTCCCATCCTATTCAATTCACTCTGTGCTCTCTATCTCTGTGTGTGCGTGCATGTGTGTATGCGTGCACGCGTATACATGTGTGTGTGTGTGTGTGTGTGTGTATAATCCCACCAACTACCCAGATACTGAAAAATTTTAAGAGTTACAAATATTGTCTTTCCATGTAAGAATGTAAACAGTTCACTTTTGGTAAGTCCTTTATGACTTCTCCTTGCTGTTTACTTTTTCATGCTTCTTCTCATTCTTGTGTTTGAAAGTCAAATTTTCTTTTCAGCTCTGGTCTTTTCATCAAGAATGCTTGAAAGTCCTCTGTTTCATTGAAAGACCATATTTTCCCCTGAAGTATTATACTCATTTTATCTGGGCAGGTGATTCTTGGTTTGAGCCCTAGTTCCTTTGACTTCTGGAATATCCTATTCCACACCCTTTGATCCCTTAATGTAGAAGCTGCTAGATCTTCTGTTATCTTGATTGTATTTCCACAACACTGGAATTGTTTCTTTCTAGCTGCTTGCAATATTTTCTCCTTGACCTGAGAATTCTGGAATTTGGCCACAATGTTCCTAGGAGTTTCTCTTTTTGGATTTCTTTCAGGCGGTGATCAATGGATTCCTTCAATACTGATTTTGCCCTCTGATTCTAGAATCTCAGGGTAGTTTTCCTTGATAATTTCATTGAAGATGATGTCTAGGCTCTTTTTTTGATCATGGCTTTCAGGTAGTCCCATAATTTTTAAATTGTCTCTCCTGGATCTATTTTCAAGGTCAGTTGTTTTTCCCATGAGATATTTCACACTCTCTTCCATTTTTTTCATTCTTTTGGTTTTGCTTTATGATTTCTTGATTTCTCAGAAAGTCATTGGACTCCATCTGTTCCATTCTAATCTTGAGAGAACTATTTTCTTCAGTGAGCTTTTGAACCTCTTTTTCCATTTGGCTAATTTTGCTTTTGAAAGCATTCTTCTCCTCATTGACTTTTTGAACCTCTTTTGCCAATTGAGTGAGCCTATTTTTCAAGGTGTTATTTTCTTCAGCATTTTCTGGGGTCTCCTTTAGCAAGGTATTTACCCGTTTTTCATGCTTTTCTTGCATCTCTCTCATTTCTCTTCCCAGTTTTTCCTCCACCTGTCTAACTTGATTTTCAAAATCCTTTTTGAGCTCTTCCATGGCCTGAGTCCACCAGACATCCACCTGGGGTGTCTGGGATACAGAGGCCCCACCCTCCATGTCTTTCCCTGATGGTAAGAATATTTCCTCATCATCAGAATTGAAAGGCGGGAACATCTGCACCCCATCAAAATAGCTCTCTATGGTCTTATTTTGCTTCCTTTTTCTGGGCATTTTCCCAGCCAGTTACTTGACTTCTGAGATTCCTGTCCACCCCCACCTAAATCCGCCCAGCTAGTGCTTGTGGTCTGAGATTCAAATGCTGCTTCCCAGTCTCAGGGCTATCCGCGGCAGGAGAGGCTGCTTTTCAATGTGAGCTTAAGTTCTGGTGCTTGGGTGGGGGCAGGGCCGCCTCCCAGGCTCAGTTCCCTCAGGGGCTTTATGCAGAGACCTTCAGTAATGGAGAGGGTGGGGGCAGGGCTACATCCCAGTCTCAGCTCCTTCAGGTGGTTTATGCAGAGACCTTCAGTAATGAAGATCCTGCCTGCTGGGGGAGTCCTGGGGGGCTGCCGCTGCTGCCTCTGCCACTGCCTCTGCCTTCCGAGGGGCCCCGAGTCACAGAGACACCCCGCTCCCCTCTCGGCCAGCCCAGACATCTCTCTCACTGACCTGTAGCGTCTGTGGGCAGAGGGAACTTCGCAGCCGCTGGAGGTTCCGACCCTGAAGCCTGCTCGGATCTGCTCCTCTGGGGCTGCGGCCAGGGCAGGGCAGGGGTGGACTCCACTTTCCCGGGCGTGACAGAGCCTGGGGATGGCTCTCCAGGGCTCTCTGGAACGGAAATCTTTTCCACTGTGTTTCTGCATGCCTTGCAGTGATCCAGAATTTGTGGGGAGTTCTTCTTGTATGAAATATATGGGCTGTGGGTTTAGAGCTAGCATACGTGATTCTTTCTACTCCACCATCTTGGCTCCACCCCCAATAAGAGTATTTATTGCCTATGGTTTCATGGAGATAAAATGAGATATGTGTAAAGTACTTTGTACTATATAAATTACTTCACTTACTGTATAAATGTTATATTCATATAAATGTTTTTAAAGTGATTTGTAACCATTATACCATGATATATAAATGCTAGCTATTATCATTATAAAATATATACAGTGTAAATGGGAGGTAATAATCCCTACAAGAATGCCTTAGCAGTGTATGCTGGAAGGAATGGGTAGTGAGGGGGGAGGAAAGGAATCTAGTCCATTATCATCATTTAATAGATGGTTGTGACTTAAAGGAAATGATTTGTCCAAAATCACATCATTAGTAAATTATTTGAAATTTGAAACTCTGATTCCAAATCTAGCATTACATCTAGTACACCAAGGTTTCTAAATGGATTGGGGATGGTGGTGGTGGTGGTTTAGGTGGGATGGAAGTGTATTATTAATTATTGGGAAACTTTTCATTCAGAATTTAGATTTTTGTTTTTGTTTTAACTGATAGTACTTTTTCCCTAGGCAAGTGCGGTAAGATAGATAGAGAACCTAAAAGCTAGGAGGACTTGGGTTCAAATCCGGCTTCTTCAACAAACTATCCAAACAACTTTGGACAAGTCACTTAATATTTAATCAGCTCTTTAAGATTAAAAGTTACAGAGAAGGTACTGACCTGGAATGGTTGGCAGCAGAAGTTATCTCATTGGGAATTAGTTGCATTAATAAAATCAAAGGTCCAGCCCTTATACCTAGCCCTAAATTCCCCATACATGGGTCTCTTAGCTAATTGGAATCTGCTACAACCCAAATAATTTTTTAATTAATTCATTTATTTTTAGTTTTTAACATTCATTTCAGCAATATTTTGAGTTCCAAATTTTCTCCCTTCCCCCAGCCCAAGACACCGTGCATTCTGATTAATCCTTCCTGCAATCTACCTTCCCTTCTATCACATCCCTCCCTTCCTTTATCCCCATTTTCTCTCTTTTTTTGTAGGGCAAGAGAAATTTCTATACCCTATTACCTGTATTTCCTATTTCCTAGTTGCATACAAAAACAATTCTCAGCATTTGTTCCTAAAACTTTGAGTTCCAACTTCTCTCCCTTCCTCCCTCTCCACCCATCCTCACTGAGAAGGCAAGCAATTCAATGTAGGCTATATATGTGTGGTTATGCAAAAGACTTCCATAATAGTCATGGTGTGAAGGGTTAACTATATTTCCATCCTATCTTGTCCCACATTTATTCTATTTTCCTTTTTGACCTTGTTGCTCCCCAAAAGTGTTTACTTCTAATTACTCCCTCCTCCCATTTGCCCTCCCTTCTTCCACATGCACATGATGTATCCCCTATCCCCTTCTCCCCTACTTTCCTGTAGAGTAATATAGATTTTCATACCAAATGGAGTGTGCATGTTATTCCCTCCTTAAGCCAAATGTGATGAGAGAAAGGTTCACTTTTTCCCCGCTCACCTCTCCCCTTTTCCCTTCCATTGCAAAAGCTTTTCCTTGCCTCTTGTATGAGAAGAAATTGGCCCCATTACATACATACATACATACATACATACATATATATATATATATATATATATATATATATATATATATATATATATATATATATATATATTATCCCTCTAAAAGTCTCAAGAGTTACAAATATTGTCTTTCCCTGTAGGGATGTAAACAGTTCAATTTTAGCAAGTCCCTAATGACTTCTCTTTCCTGTTTACATTTTCATTCTTCTCTTGATTCTTGTTCTTGAAAGTCATATTTTCTAGGGGGAAAATTAAGATGGCAGTGTAGAAAGATGAAAACACTTCAGCTCTTCCATCACAGTTCATAAAATACCTGTAAAAATGACTCTAAACAAATTCTAGAGCAGCAGAATCCAAAGAAGGATAGAGTGAAAGAGATTTCCAGCCCAAGGCAGCCTGGAAGGACAACAGGAAAGGTCTATTGCATGGGTCATAGAGCAAAGCACAGCACAGCCTTGACCTCACAGCAATGGGAAGAGTAGGGCCAGAGCAGGCCTCAGGGGTAGAATCTCCAGCAGCAGCAGTGGTTCTTGGATCCCTTAGCCCACAAGGGCCAAAGGCAGCTTCAAAGGTCAGTAAGAAAGCTTTTCATCTTGGTGACAAGGGAGCAGGATCCTCTCCCAGCCCTGGCACCAGGTGGTAGTGGCAGTGGCAGTGGGGGTGATAGCAGAAGCAGCAGCAGCATCCATTTGTGGAACCCTCAGCCTAAAGCCCCTGGGGGAACTGCGCAGCTGATCTGAGTCTCAGCCCTGAGTGGCAGCCCAGCCCTCCTCCTAAAGACCCTGGGAGAATTGAGAAGCTGATCTGAATCTCCAGGCCTAGCCCTGCAGTAAATTCCGCTCCCTTGATTGTGCCACCTTGGAGGAACTGAGAATTTTCAGGTCCCCAGAGTATACCCTCTTCTTTACAAAGAATTCAAAAGTCAAGTAACTGGCTTGGAAAATGTCCAAAAAAGGGAAAAAAATAAGACCATAGAAGGTTACTTTCTTGGTGAACATCCTTTCAAATGAGGAAGAAAAATCCATACCATCTGAGGAAGTCAAGGCTTCTTCATCCAGTACCTTCAAAATAAATATGGAATGGTCCCAGGCCATGGAAGAGCTTGAAAAGTTAGTCAACAGTTTGCTAAAGGACACCCCAAAAATGCTGAAGAAAATAACACCTTTAAAAATAGGTTAACTCAATTGGCAAAAAAGGTCTAAAAAGTCAATGAGGAGAAGAATGCCTTAAAAAGTAGAATTAGCCAAATGGAAAAGGAAGTTCAAAAGTGTACAGAAGGAAATAGTTCTTTAAAAATTAGAATGAGGAGATGGAAGCTAACAAATGTATGAGAAATCAAGAAACTAAAAAACAAAAGCACAAGAATGAAAAATAGAAGAAAATGTGAAATATCTCATTGGAAAAACAACTGACCTGGAAAATGGATCCAGTAGAGACAATTTAAAAATTATGGGACTACCTGAAAGCCATGATCAAAAAAAAAAGAGCCTAAACATTATCTTTCATGAAATTATCAAGGAAAACTGACCTGATAGTCTAGAACGAGAAGGCAAAATAAATATTGAAAGAATCCACCAATTACCTCCTGAAAGAGATCCAAAGAGAGAAACTCCTAGGAATATTGTAGACAAATTCCAGAATTTCCAGGTGAAGGAGAAAATATTGCAAGCAGCTAGAAAGAAACAGTTCAAGTATCGTGGAAATACAATCAGGATAACACAAGATCTAGCAGCTTCTACATTAAGGGATTGAAGGGCTTGGAATATGATATTCCAGAATTCAAAGGAACTAGGATTAAAACAAAGAATCACCTACCCTGCAAAACTGAGTATAATACCTCAGGGGAAAAAATGGTCATTCAATGAAATAGAGGATTTTCAAGCATTCTTGATGAAAAGACCAGAGCTGAAAAGAAAATTCAACTTTCAAACATAAGAATCAACAGAAGCATGTAAAGGTAAACAGAAAAGAGAAATCATAAGTGACTTTCTACCGTTGAACTGTTTGTATTCCTACATGGAAAGATAATATTTGTAACTTTTGAGACCTTCCTCAACATTTGGGTAGTTGGAGGGATTACACACACACACACACAGCATAGGATGAGATGAATAAGAAGGAATGATATCTAAAACAATAAAATTAAGGAATGAGACAGGAATATATTAGGAGGAGAAAGGGAGAAATGGAATGCTGCAAATTATGTCTCAAAAAAGGGACAAGAAAAAGTTTTTTCAATGGAGGAGAAAAGGGAGGAGGTGAGGGGGAAAAACTGAAGTTTACTCTTTTTACATTTGACTTAAGGAAGGAATAATATGCTCACCCAATTTGGTATGAAAATCTGTCTTACATTACAGGAAAGTAGAGGAGAAGGGGACCAGAGTGGTGGGGGGGAATGTTAGGAAAGAGTAACCAGAAGTAAACACTTTTGGAGAGGGACAAGCTCAAAAGACAGAATAGAATAAATGGGGGGGGAGATAGGATGGAGGGAAATATAGCTATTTTTACACAACATGACTATTATGGAAGTCTTGCAAAATTATACATGTATAGCTTCTGCTGAATTGCTGGCTTTCCCAATGGGGATGGGGTAGGGATATAAGTTGTAACTCAAAATGTTAGGAATGATTGCTGAGGATTGTTTCTACATACAACTGGGAAATGAGAAATACAGGTAATGGGGTACAGAAATTAACCTTGCCCTACAAGAAAAGAGAGAAGATGGGCATAAGGGAAGGGAGTGGTGTGATAGAAGGGAGAGAATATTGAGGGAAGGGGTAATCAGAATGTAAGGCTTTATAGGGTGGGGTGAGGGGAGAGATGGGGAGAAAATTTGGAACTCAAAGTTTTGTGGAAATGAATGTTGAAAACTAAAAATAAAGAAATTAAAAAAAAATTCAAAGTTTCTATTCAGCTCTGGTCTTTTCATCAAGAATGCTTGAAAGTTCTCTATTTCATTGAATGACCTTTATCCTCTGAAGTTTCATACTTAGTTTTGCTGGGTAGGTGATTTTTAGTTTTAAGCCTAATTCCTTTGACTTCTGTAATATATTCTGAGCCCTTCAATCCCTTAATATGAAAGCTGCTAGATCTTGTGTTATCCTGATTGTATTTCCACAATACTCAAATTGCTTCTTTCTGGCTGCTTTCTTTCTTCCTCCTTGACCTGGGAAGTCTAGAATTTTCCTACAATATTCCTAGGAGTTTTTCTTTTGGGAAGTGATTTGTGGATTCTTTCAATATTTATTTTACCATCTGATTCTAAAATATCAGGGCAGTTTTACTTGACGATTTTATGAAAGATGATGTCTAAGCTTTGTTTTTTATCATGGCTTTCAGGCAGTCCCATAATTTTTAAATTGTCTCTCCTGGATCTATTTTTCAGGTCAGTTATTTTTTTTTCCAATGAGATATTTCACATTGTCTTCAAGTTTTTCATTCTTTTGGTTTTATCTTGTAACTTCTTGGTTTCTCATAAAGTCATTAGCTTCCATCTGCTCCATTCTCATTTTTAAAGAAGTACTTTCTTTAGTGAGCTTTTCAACCTCCTTTTCCATTTGGCTGATTCTGCTTTTTAAAGCATTCTTCTCCTTATTGGTTTTTTTGATCTCTTTTGCCATTTGGGTTTGTCTATTTTTAAAGGTGTTATTTTCTTCAGCATTTTTGGGGTCTCCTTTAGCAAGGAGTTGAATCACTTTTCATGATTTTCTTGCATTGTTCTTCTCAATTTTTCTTACACTTGTTTTATTTGATTTTCAAATTCCTTTTTGAACTCTTCTATAACTTGAGACAATTGCATATATTTTTGGAGGTTTTGGGTGTAGAAGCCATGACTCTGATGTCTTCCTCTGATGAGATGCTTTGTTCTTCCTCATTTGAAAGGATGGAAGAAAATACCTTTTCACAAGAAAGTAACCTTCTATAGTCTTATTCTTCCCCTTTTTGGGAGGCATTTTCCCAGCCTGTTACTTGACTTTTGAGAACTTTGTCAAGTGGAGGTACACTCTAGGGACCTCTAAGTTCTCAGTTCCTCCATGGTGGCACAATCAAGGGAGAGAAGTTTACTGCTCTCTTGGCCTGCACTCTGGTCTGAGAGCAACCACAAACTTTTCTGCCCAGGATCTCCGAGTAAGATTCCCTCCCACAGTCACCACCAGCTCTACCAACTTAGCACTCCTCCTCACTCTAGGACAGTCAGTCAGAATTGTGATCAAAATCAGGCACTCAATTCCTCCAGAGTCTTTAGGTGGAGATCTCCAAAAACAGATTGTGCTACCACAGTGCCTGCTGCTGTCCTGGGGTCCGGGCTAAGTTTGGACCTGGTCCTTTCTCACCCAGGTGAAAGAGCTTTCTCACTAGCCTCTGAAGCTGTCTTTGGCATTTGTGGGTTAAGAAATCTGGGAACTGCAACTGCCACTAATGAAGCTGCCAGCCCTGAAGCCTACTCCAATCCTGTCCCTGCATAGCCATGTGGCCAAAGCTGAACTGGGCTCTGCTCTGACCCTTGTGGGATAGCCCTTTCTTGTCAGCCTTCTGGGCTGTCTTGGGCTGGAAATCTCTTTCACTGTTGTTTTTTGGCTTCTGCTGCTCTAGAACTTATTTAGAATCATATTTTACAGTTATTTTATGGGCTATGGGGGTAGAGCTAGAGCAGGTCTGCCCTTCTACTCTGTCATCTTGGCTCTGTCCCACAACCCAGATAATTCATCTGCAGCAATGAGGCCTAGAATTGGTAGGGGTGCACAAAATGATGTTTTCCAGGGACCATTATACGGTCCTATAAAACACTACAAAATTGAGAAAGAGGCTCTTCTACTCACTATCTGTGCCACCTTGAGCAAAATGCTCCATCTTTTGGGGTCTCAAAACTAAAATATAAAACAAAATATAAAATGTACACAAATTAATATCAGTAGGGGAGGAGAACTAACATCTGAGGGAATCAGGAAAAGACTTTTGTAAGAGATAACAATTAAACTGAATCTTGAAAGGAGTCACAGTTTCAAAGAGATAGAGGCAAGGAGAAAGAATATTTTAGGGATATTAGATACATAATTATATACACCCTCTAGAGGGGGTGAGAAAAAGGATGCAATGTGTAGAGAACATCAAATAGGATAGTTTTGGTGGAATAAATAGTGCAATGAAAGGAGCAATACGACACTAGTCTGGAAAGAGCTGCTGGAGCCAAAGAATGAAGGGCTTTAAGTGCCAGACAGAATAATTTGTATTCAATCCTGGAAGCAACAGCAAATCACAGAAGCTTCTTGTATGAAAGATGAATCTTCTTGACTCCAGGAGGGACATTCTATCCACTGCACCACCTAGCTTTCCACATAGCTAAATATGTGTATCTATATATCTATATCTACATATGTACACATATGTACATACCTCTCTCTGCATATACAGGGAGATTCATCTTTCATAAGTTCAATTCTGGCATCAAAAACTTACTAGCTGTGTGACCCTGGTCAAGTCAATTAACCCTATTTGCTTCAGTTCCTCATCTGTAAAATGAGCTGGTGAAGGAAATGGCAAATCTCTAGTATCTTTACCAAGAAAACTCCAAATGGAGTCATGAATAGTTGGACAGAACTGAAATGACTGAGCAACATGTAAATGTTTATTTAGACATAGATGTATATTAACATATGCATATGTATATACATATATACATATTTATATCAATATAGATATATACAGATATATTGAGCTATCTATCTAGTAAATATGAAATAATATGTATGGAGCAAAGGACCAGTAGTTATTTAGCACAGGAAAGACTTCATAAAGAAAGTGGTGTCAGAACTGAGTTTGAAAAGAAACAGGGGATTTTAAAAGATGGAGATGAGGAGGGAGTGTACTCCAGGCATGAGGGACAGACAGTATAAAGGTTCAGTGGTGAGTGATGAGGTGTCATCTTTAAGGAACAATAATATAAGTCTTGGCTATTACTGTAGTGTGTGTGGTGGGCAATAATCTGTAATAAGGCTGCAAAGGTAGACTGGGGGTAGATTGTAAAAGGATTTAAATGACAGGAATTTATATTTGACAATTTTGGCAATAGAGCTCCTTTTATTTGAGTAGGATAGTAACATGGTAATACCTACATATTAGGAAAATTACTTTGGCAACCATGTGGAAAATTGAATAGAGTTGGGAAATACTTCAGGTGGAGATATGAATTAGAGCACTAATGCAATAATAGTTCAGGCAAAATGAACTAAGGTGTTGGCTTGGGTGAATGGAGAGAATGGAACAGATATAAAATTATTCCTATTGCACTATTTCCATATGTGGCACCTTCATTCAGCTTTTTCCCCTGTGTTGAGAATCTCAGAGTAATCTTTGCATCTTTCAACTCTCTCACTTTTTCCAATTAAATAATGTTTACCAAATAAAATTTATAATACTTTGCCTGATTCAAGATCCTTTACTATCTTGAATTATCTTTCCTTTTCAGCCTTATCTCGTATTACCCTTTCCACACATTCTACTGTATGGCCAAACTGGACTGCCTGCTGTCTTCTGAACACTTTTCAGCCTCCTTGGTTTGTCCACACTGTTCTGTCTTCCTGAACTATCCTCTATCCCCTTTCCTCAAGCTGATTTTCTACTCATCCTTCAAAACCCAATTCAAATGCCAACTCCTGCAGGAAGTCCTTTTTGATCCTCCTCCCTCCTCTTATTTATTCAATGAGTGAATGAATGAACTTATTGGTGTATGACAATAAAAGCTTAGGTTTCTTTTCAACAATCCAACAAACACTGATGAAAAGCCTACTTGGTATATGGCACTGTGCTAGGTAACAAGGCTACAAAGACAGATGAAATACAAGAGTTTATATTTACGTTCTGGGTGTGTAGGAGAGGGTAAAATATGTACAAGGTAATAGGCGGAAGGAGAGAGCATTAAACTAAGATCACAGAACACTTTCCAGAGGAAATGGCAACTGAACTAAGAAGGAAGACAAGGATGCTGAGAGGTAGAAATAAGACAAAAGTGTGTTGCAGCCATTGAGGATGGAGTGATAAGTTCAGGGAATAACTAGGATAGGGGTAGAAAACTTTTTTCATGCTGAAAGGCTGCATTAATATTTACCTGTGATCAAATAAGGAAACATTCAAGGAACTCCAATTAAATGTACTTTAAAATGTATATTATTTTGTAAAACTATCTATTATGTACTTTAATAATTACAAAAAATGACATACATTTGTTCATTTTAAAGTTAACTAACCTTTTAATGGTTTTGTTTTGTTGACTTTGTGTTGGACAATATTTGAATATTTGTTAGCATCATGGAAGTCCATGATTCTTTAGATGGGTATCAATCATTTGTGACCTTAAAGGCCTCTTGTTTTGGGTTAGATAGAAGAATGTAGATTCGCAGCAATAAATAGTTGAAAAACAAGAAAGCATTTTTCAGGCATGTTGCTGAAGGCATGGACATTCTAAAATATTTTTCTATATTTCAGTTGGATCTTTCTTAGTATCAAACAATGACTTTAAAATGTAGTCTACTGAAAACTCAATCAATTCCATCTGTAGTTCTTTAGATGCCTCCCTGGTGATACCAACTAGGTGAGACTGAAATGCTAATTGGAGTGTGATGCCATGATTCTCAAAGTCTTTAAACCTTTCATTGTATTCTCCAATTTATAGGTCACTGTGTATTCTTCAAATGATTCACATATATCACCCTGCTCATCAATTACCTTTGCTAACTAGGGAAAATGTTCATCCAAAATTTCCTGTTGAAGAAGTGTTTTGAAAAAAAGATAGCTTTTCTTCAAAATGCTTAGATTGGATTTTTTTTTTTGCATTATATCATATACAGACTTCATTTAATCTTGAAAATCTATCATTTTGATTTGACGTGATATCACATAGAAATGCAGCACAGAAATTTTCTTTCAACAATTCACATTGCTGAATCTGTTCTTTATAAAATTAGTCTACCTGTTATTGCACAGAGAAAATTTTGACTAACACCTGTCCTAGTGATGGCCAACACAATTTAGAATGATATAGCAAATTCACAGTGATAACTCATGGTTCAACTTTATCATGCTATGAAACTGATGATGCCATGTTGCATTTGCACGAATGTGGTTAACAAGACTTATAACCTGTTGCAAAGTGTCATTTAAAATAGTAGCTTTAGCAAAGAGATTTTGCAATGAAAAGAGCATCTGTATCTGTTAATACATTTTTTTTAATCTGTGCAATAAACCTTTCATGTTTTCCAATCATGGGAGATGCACCACATGTATATATAATCAGTAAGTTTATCAAATGCACTTTAACTTCACAAGATTTATCTTGGAAGTTGAAGATATATACTTCCCATTTCTGTTCACAAGATTGCCACAAGTGAGTAACTCTTTGTAGCAAAGAAAATCTTCTGTTATGACCTGAATGAAGTACAAAACCTGTTGCCAAGTCAGTAGTATCAGTTGACTCACCCAAAGCAACTGAGTAATATATATTTTCCTTTTGAAGTATTGTATGAAGTTGTTCTGTTAAGTTGAAGGCTAATTCATGCTGCTGGTCAGTTATGGTTCTCCTTGAAAAAGACAGTTGTTGTTTGTACTTCCAAATAGTATTTGGATCTAAGCATCCTACAACTTCGACAATGCATTCTTTCACAATTTTTATTATCACTGAATGGTTTTTCCCTTCCCCTCCCCCAAGTATATAAGATGCTTTATAGGTTGCTTCTGTGGCATTATTTCCAAGTCTTATTCCTGCTTGAAATAATTGTCTTTGATTTTATTTTGCATCTTTTAATTTCTGCAATAAAACCTTTTGAGACTCTTCTAATTTAAAATATTCGTGGTCCTTATGAGTGTTATAATGCTGATGAGCACTGAATTTCTTAATGTTGATATTGCAGTATCACAAAGCAAGCATACCATCTTATCTTTAGCAGAAACAAGATAATATCATAACTCATAATCCTCATTAAAATATATATATTTTCTTCCTTCAGTATTCTCTTGGTCTTCTTTGACATGACAGACTGTTAAGCAGATGGAATTAAAAAACACTGTTGATGATTTTGATATACTTATCTCTGCTTAGCAATGCAAGGATCGGAGACAACTCCAAATGACTCTTGATGTAAAATATTGTCCACATCCAGTAAAAGAACTATGGAATCTAAATGAAAATTGAAGCTCTCTTTCATCTGCTCTCTTTCTCTCTTCTCAATTTTTTTTTATTTCTTCTTTCTTGTGTTTTTCCCTTTGGTTCTAATTATTCTTTATAACGTGATTAATGTCAAAATATATTTAATATGAATATATATGTAGAGCCTTAGCAGATTTCATGTCATATTGAGATGGGGGGAGAGGAGGGATGGGAGAAAATTTGAAACTCAAAATCTTATGGAAATGAATGGTTATAACTAAAAATAAATAAGTAATTTAAAAAAATACTGTCAAGCTACGTAACTATTCACAAACTCCACTTCAAACAAAAACACAGTGTACTATTGTCAAAAGCTGATAATAGACTGGTGTACTTGATCCCTACAAACTCTCACCAACTATCCTCCTGTGGTAGTGGCACTAGTCAGGCTGGGGATGTTGGAACTAAATAATGAGCATAGCAGCCACCAATTTAGCCCTTATGGCTTACTAATGTTCTAATCGTGCCAATCAATCTCGGAGGATTATTTTGTTGAAATTTATTTTATTCTTTAGTATTTTAAATATGTTCCTTTTAAAAATAAAATAAAAATATAAATGAAAAATGTATTAATAAAAATAAAATTATAAAATAATTTGTTCTGTAAAATTTTGATTCCATAAAAGGCTGCACTTAAGGACCGAGAAGTCTATATGTGGCTTTAAGGTGGCAAGTTCCCCACCCCTGAACTAGTAGTTTAGTTTGGCTGACCAGAAACATAATTTCTCTATTTTCAGTGAGGTAGAGTATCTACTAAGAGAGAACTGAGTTTAGGGATTGAAATGTGGTCTTGAGGAAAGAGAAGTATTAGAATAACCATCGTGGTAGTGGGACAGGAAGCTAATTGAGAAAGAAATAACAAGTTTGCTAAAGAGACATGAGGGTCCACCTGATATTAAAATAATATGAATTTATGGTAGATCTAATTGGCACAAATTCGTTACTTTCCAATAGCATGTGACTGCTGAGCAGAATTGAGCAGAGAAGGTACGTAATGGGAATAATCATAGATTGAAGGTTGGTAGAGTGCAAACAGTCCCAGGATAAGGGAGCATAAAGAGCTGATGGTAGGTAGCAGTGTATGGTTGAATTGGTCAGCTATGGATGCATTAAAATAATCTTTGTTTATACAGGCCAGTTTCCTCTTTACACTGTGATGATCAAGGTGACTTAAAGTCCTTGAAAATAAAAAGTGACCTTTTTATGGAGTTCTAATGTCAAGAGTGGCTTTCAGGAACCTCATGATATGTAATGACTGTCAAAGAGACAGGTTTGTATTACTGGGGCAGGAAGACATCAACTACTGCCAGTAGCCCTAAAGAAAGAACCAAACACTTTCAATCTGAAACAGGCTGCAGAGAACAGATTTTAGTCAGGAGATGAAGAAGAAAACAGAAAAGCAGAAGAGACAGAGAGATACACAGAAACAGAGAGACAGAGAATCAGGAAGAAACAGAAAGGAAGTGGGAGATAGAGAGATTAGACAGTCATAAGACCGAGAATGAGAAAGAGACATGGAGAAAGAAACAGAAAATTCTCTATAAAGATAGAATGAGCTGAGTGAAACCTTTGTAGCAAAGAAAATGTTGATGCTTGTTGAAACTTTGTCATGATAGAGAAGAATATGTTAAATTAGGTTTCTGTGGAAGAAGACAAAAAATATAGTTACAGAAAGAAAGACACAAAAACAGAGAGATGGAAACAGAGAAAGAGACAGGAACAGACCAAAATAGAAAGGCATAGCTGAGACCTCTTCATGATAGAGAGCTGGCCTTTGTGTCAAAGAGAGTGTTTCTGTTATGTTCTCTTTTCATGTAAGAGAGTAAGCTATTATTTGTCATTAGTTCACAAAGAAAACCATGACATCAGAAAGACTATGCCATGACTTGGAAGTAAACTGGATTTAAGTGAGGGAGGGCTGTGCAAGGTCATCAGCCTCACTATCTCCTCTCAAGCCATTCCAGCTCAGTGGCAAGATAGAGATCAGGATGACTGGAGATGGCCCCCAAGGGGAGTGAGACCTCTGTGACAGAGGAGAGATGAAAAAAGCGAGGGAAATAAATTTAAGTGATACCCCATTGTGGCAAAGAGAGCTAAAAGAGATCTCTTTGTAGGGATGAAACAGAGACAGACAGACAGAGACAGATGAAGACCAAGTGATCAGAAATATGGAGAAATAAAACCTCTGTGATAGAATTATGAGAGAAATCTCTATGACAAAGATCTATCTATGCTAGACAAGATTCATGGTAGAGAGGGCTAAGTGAAATGTGTGTGTGTGTGTGTGTGTGACAGAGAGAGACAGAGAGAGAGGCAGAGACGCAGAGACAGAGTGAGAAATAGAGACAGAGAAAGAGACACAGAGACACTTAGAGAGAGATGAGATCTCTACAAAGAATAGAACTGAGTGAAACTCCCAAGACAGAGAATTTATTCTATGTGAGATATTTTCATGGTAGAGTGTGTTGGATTAAAACTTTGTGGCAGAGAGAAACAGGCAGGCAGGAATAGAGAGCAAGAAACTGAGAAAGATAGATGAAACATCTTTGGGTAAGATTGGGGAGGGGGATAAGAGATAATTAAAAGAGAAATAAAATGTGTAATAAGTTAAATCTCTGTGACAGAGACACACAAAGGACTTGGTGGACCTCTGTAGTTTGGAGGAGTCTAGTTCTAAGGGAACCTTCTCTCTGACTCTCCATTATTTCCTGTTGCATAACTTCCTTGGAAAGTCCTGCATGCTAGAACATCCTATGGGATCTTTGGGAGAAGAAAGAGAGATTTAGGCTATGATCACTCTAACTACAAGATCAATGGCAAATGCATTCTTGAAAATATCTTCTGAGCCTTTTTTTAGTTTCTCAAAGGTGTGATGAAAGCAGCATGATAAATAAGAAAAAATAAAGCATTTTAGGGGGGACTCTGAAGACCAGTGTTCAAATGCCTGTTCTATTGTTTATTGGTTATGTGACTTTTTGCAAACCACTTCACTAATTCTGGGCCTCATTTTCTTTATTTATAAAATGAAGATGATTGAGTTAATATCTTAAAATATCCATTTTAGAGGTGGAAGGGACCTCAGGAGTCACATTGTCCATTTTATAGATGATGAAACTGAAGTGAATTCAGCTCAAATTCCTTCCAATTCTAAATGCTATAATTGTATGTCAGAGATCACAGAACTCTTGGAGCTGAGGGTATACAATCTCTCAAAAGTTTGGTACCAAGATTCCAACCTCTGCACTTTTACTGCATAAGTGAGGGCATGAAAATATTGTGCCCTAAGATCCAATACTTTATATCTGATGAGGAGGGTGTGGTAATAGACAAGGGATCACAGAAGCAGGACTAGTGATTCATAAATGCAGTGTGCGTGTGTGTGTGTGTGTGTGTGTGTGTGTGTGTATTAATGATGATCATGAAACTAGGTGTCACTAAAAATGCCATTTCTGACAAGTGCCATACAGACACTTCCAGCCCCCTGCCCTGGAAGGTCAGTTTCAAACTGAGCAATCTTTACAGTAAAAAGCCTCTTTATTTCCTCCAAGCAGTTATATGAGCTCATTGCTTTATAGGGCCCAGCTGTCCTTTTACCTTGTTAATTCTGAGACCTTAATGAATTCCTGTCAACTACCCTTATCCCTGATTTAAAGTCTATTCCTCCCATCAGTAGAACAAAGTTCTCTCCAATCCTACAAAAATCTGCATCATTTTGGAACTAGCAATTGCTCACATATAATTACAAAAATGAGACCTGTTCACAGAGGCAAAAATATCTAATCTCATTTTAAAATTCCTCCATGCAAGAGAATGCATCAGAGAATAAATCTGAGGAAAATTTCAGTCTCTTAAATTGTTTTGCTTAAAATCTGTCTAGCCTCTCCAAACAAAAGAGAAAAATTAAAGAAAAAACCCATAATCAAAAGTTTTAGTAAAAACCTTGGCTTATTACTATTAGTCTTATATAACTTTCTAAAGAGCAGAACTGAATGAATGAATGAATGATATACCAGCTCTCCAGAACAATGCACCTATCAACTAGAGACATGAACAATTCTAGCTTGGAGATGGCACATTTAAAAGAAAAAAAAGAGAAAAAAAAAGAAAGAAAAGGTGGATGAGGGAAAACAGAGTTTCACTGAAGTCTGTATGTAACCAAAATGACAGGTTTTGCTGCTGTGACAGTAAAAATTAAGCATCAGTAGAAAAATCTAGTGGCTTCCTTCAATTGAGGATGACTTGGAGTCTAGGGTTACCAGAATAAAACAGTAGCAAAAACTGACCATAACAGATAATCAAGCTGACTCCTGTTACTTATATGATGTTTTATCTAAGCCCAAGTGCCTTTGCACATTCATTGGAATTTTAACCCTGCATTTTTTGGGGAAAAGTATTCTTGTTGTTGTTATTAAACTTGTGAGTAATACACCATCATAAGATTTGAGAAGATAATAACATTTGGGTACTAGTAACCTGGGGAGAAAAGTGTTATTTCATGAAGTCTTACTTGTCCCTTTAACATAACATAGTGAATTTAATGAACTATAAATATCATACCTGTGTAATTTTTTTCAAGAAATAATTTTTTAAAACTCAGTATTGTTTTCTTCCCCTGTCTCTTGGTAACTTAAATTCAACAAAAAAGTATTAACTGATTTGGAACAATTAAAATACTTACCATTCATCTATCTGCATTTTCAATCTAGAAAAATCAGATGTCACAGCTTTTTAAACATAACAAGTACTTCCTGTTTAAACCATAAATCAATCTACTCTGCTGTTAATAACAGTATCCTGTGATGCAGATATCCTTCTATCAAGAAACACAAAGAAATTGATCTCGGTATCGCAGCTGATATATAATTCAGTCATGAAGCCACAGTCAATTTTGCTATTGTTTTTGTTGTGACAGGAGATTGATAATTATTTTCCCTAAATATAAATACTATTCTCAGAGAAAGAAGAAGAAAAAAATGAAGATGAGAAGTTAGGAATTGGTAATATACATTTGTATATATGTTATCAACCAAAATAGGTTTGGCATACAAATTATTATATGAAGGCATATTATGCTTTCATTTGCTTTGCTCAAAAATAAAATAGAGAATTGAGGCAATAATTCAGATAATTCCAGATCAGAACATTGGAAATTAGTTAATCAGCAAGAATTTAATGGGTTCCCACCAAATGGGGAGCATGAAGATTATTGGGACAAAAATGAAATTTGGGGGCTTGAATTATCCAGATGATTTCCTCAATTTTCCCCTTTGTTTGACATGCATAAACATAATGCTTATTTATTGCACATCAGTCTCATCCATTGGTAACAGTCACAGAAACAGCCAAGAGAAGCAGCTGCATGTTGCATTAGAAACAAGAGGACCCCAAGCCTGAGAAACAGCCTGCGTTAGGTAGAGAGCATCTTATATTCTTGTTGTAAGAGAATACAATAATATGCTTTTCATAGTTTAGTTTGTCCAGCAACTTTCATACCCAATAGAACCTGACACTTATTTTGATATTTCTGGGAAGATCTTAATAGTAATTCGTAATTTTCTTCCTTGATGTGAAGCTCTGGGATCATCCTGGGACTCATTCTCTTTGTCAAGTAAGAGATGAAAATCAAGGGAAAGTGAAAGAGAGGAAAGAGATAAAGCAAAAATAAAAGAGACAGAAAGGGAAAGAAAGGTAGAAAAAAGAGATCAGAAAATTGAGAGAGAAAAGAGGAACAGGAATGGTGAAGAAAAAAAGAAGAAAAAAGAAAAGGGGAAAGAAAAGAGGAAAGGTGGAGAAGGAAAAAAGAAAGAAAAGAGGAAAAGATGAAAGAAAAAGAACTGAAAATAAAAGAAAATAAAAGCCTAAAATAATTTCACGCTATTAACCATAGGTAAAGAGGCAGGGAAAAGGACTTTACTTCAAATTCTATTTAAGTAAGTATGTGTCACTACTTTTTAAAAAAAATGAAGAATCATGATGAAAAAAAGCATATTCTTTTTATTCTTTATATTCTTCATCACTTTTAAAACCTGTATAGTCCTTAGCACAAGATGCCATTTCTTGAGGGGAAATATACTAGATTTTTCATGAACATGTTGTGGGACTGAGTCTTTTACAGGTGAAAGTGCCTTATAATGAGGTCTAAGGAGGGGTAGTTCAGTAATTAACCTTCTACAAATGGGATTTGAGACAAGCTCTGTCTTAAGATGAATTAATACTATTATCATTATTTTCCTAGCTATTGCCCAGTTAATGCATATTTGGTGACTAGTGACCTAGGCTTCTGGGACCTCCTTGGTCTCTATCCCCATAGTGTCAGTCACTGAGCCTTAAAAAAATATTTTTAGAGAGAGTCTCTAGTTGATCAAAATAAAGAGAGAAGAAAAATAAGGCTTAAAGCTTTTCTTCCAAGGGATGAGCTCTAAAACATGGAGTTACAATCTGCATAAGCAGGAGAGAAATTGAATATTGAACTCTAATTTCAGCTTCTGCAGAACATAAAGTCCAGGACATTCATCAGGACTGGCAAATACCTCTCTGGTATACAAATAATTCTAGTATACCATATAGAATTTAAAAAAAAGAAATATAAACAATATGAGAGATGGAAGCAGGGGAAGGGAGAAAAGGAAATACTTAGCCTCTCTTTGATCTGTATGTGTATCTGGTTGTTTATATACAGGTGTCAAAATGCCCAGGTCTAGATTTTTCCTTTCTCTACAAGCTTCTATCAGTCAAAGATGGCCGATCTCAACATTGCAGAGAAAGTTAGTTCAGATGCTGTGTCATTCTTGAACTTGTTCTCAAAGTCAACTTTTTAAAAGGGAAAAAAAATATCTTTAAAACATGTTGCTTGTCAGCTAGAAAAATTGTCTTAAAGAAGCAGCAGGCTGTCACGTATTACAGCAGGCGGCTCTCCTGGTAAAACAGTGTCATCTAGCTTTAGGTAAGAGAAGCACTGCAAAAATAAAATGCAGCAAGTAGCTTCTCAGCTCAGCTTGTTTGCTGTTAGAAACTTTTCTTAGATTTTTAAACTAGAGAAATTTTACAATGGCAAATCTATATCACAAATGATTTTTATCAAAAATATGGGTGCTGATATGGTTAGAGTATCATTGGCAACAGAAACAACAACTACAAGATAAAAAAGGTTGAAAAAGGCAAATCTTTTTCTGGTTGTCTGGTTCCACAAACAGTTTCTTTATAGAGGTTTTCTTTCTAGCGCCATAGGATGCTGGCTGGGGTCCATTCAGTTCCCACTCTTAGCATAAGAGCAGATATGCTAACATAAGGGGGAGTGGAATGGGGTACTGGTGATGCTAACATGGTCCCTTTTGGAGTTTTTATAACAAGGGCTGTCTTTCTGAATAGGTAACTATTAGATAGGATTTAAGGAATGCTGGGCAGAGACCCCAAACCCAAAGTATTTCTAAGTATCCTTTATCATTAACAGTCCACTCAAATTAAGGTTTGTTTTTTATTTGTATTTTTTAATGTTTGAAGGAAAATAGCTCAGTTCTTTGGCAAACATAAAGTGAATGAGAATCTTTGCCACAGACCAGAGTGAACGAAATCTGAAGGCTCTTTCAGAAACGCGAGGATTGAAGCTCACGGAAAATGAAATGTTTATTCCCAAGGTTAGTCTATAGAACAGTCATAAACCTTGCTCTCTACCACTGTCTGAAAATTTCCTGTTTCTTAAGGGCTTTATTATATGATTAAACTATTGCTATTAAAAAAAAGGAGAGATTTATTATTTCTCTGGAACCTGAAGGGTTTTCAGTCTTTTAGAACTCATGATTTTAAGGGCAAAGCTGTTTCTTATTTTTTAGTATTTCTAAGGAACTAAATACTACGCTAAAATCTGTATTTTAATATATTTTAATTTTAATATGTATATGTCCACACATAAAAGAATAAAAATAAAAATGCCACATTTACATTCATATATATACATATATATATTTTTAAGAGTGAAAAAATATAGATTTTAAAGAAACCTAGGGAAAATGCACTTTAGCACCTTTCTCTTAATCCTTAACAGCTATTTTCTAATCCTCATTTTATTCCCCAGACCTTGATTAAAATGCTTTCTTCCTAATTCACTCTGTTCTAACTCACTCCTATTTTGGAAGCAAACTTGTCAGACTCCTGCCAACTAAGGGCAATAGGACAGGATGTGTACTAGTTGTTAAGGACAATTAATAGCACTGAGGAAAATTACCCTCCCGAGAGAAGGTGTAGTCAAAGACTTCTTCCTAGACAGTAAACACAACGTCCTGATAGGTTTAGTCGGAGTTCAAGGCAATCATAACAGTATTTTTGCCCCATTTATGCCTTTAGATATAATTAAAAGGATAATCTTGCTTTGAGTTTTTAACCCATTCACCGGTCAGAGGTATTTTACTGGGTATTTTCTGACTGGTATTGTCTGTTCAAAGCAGAGAGAAACAGTCATGAAGCACCAAGCAGCTGCAGAGAAAATCACAAACCCTTTCTGAGTCCAGATAGTTTCTCAATTGATTCTTAACCTTCACTTCTGGTCATTTCTTTTCCTTTCTTTGTCCTCTATTTTATTTTTCACCTTTTCTCCACTCATTCTTTCTCTATTTCTTTGACTCAATTTCTTTACTCTTTTATCTTTTGTCTTCTGTTTTCTTTTGGTTATTTAAAAAAAAAATCTCTTTTCCTCTTTCTTTTTCCCTCTCTGATTTATCCTTTGTTTCTGTTTAGTTTTAAAAATTGTTTTGGTTTTTATCTTTCCTAAACTTTCCATTTATTTCTCTCTCTGCTGTTCCCTTGTCTCTTTGTTATTGTTTTTATTTTATTTTGTTTATCTTTTTCTTTATTTTTAACTCTTTCCTAATTTTCTTCTACTGCTCATTTTTCTTATTTTCACTTTCTTTTCCTCTCCCCACTATTTTACTCTATTTAACTATCCATTTTGTTATTGTTTCTTGTCTTTGTTTTTTGAATTTCCTCCTCTCTTATCTATCTTTCTCCCTTCTATATTTCTCTTCCCTCTCTCTGCTTTATCTTCTCTTCTAAGCACCATTTCTTCTTTTTTGCCATTTGTCTTTTTCTTATCTTTTTTTCCTACTTTTATTCTTTTTCTTCCTCTTTTATACTAATCATTATTAAATCAGTCAATCAAGCATTTATTGAATGCCTACTATGTGGCAGGCATTGTGTTACATGTTGAGGATATAAAGAAAGGTAAAAGTCCTTGATCTCAAAGGAGTTCACAGTCTAATGGGGGAGACAACAGGTTAGATATATACAGGATAAATGGGAAATAATCAACAGAGCAAAGACATTAGAGAGAAAAGAACTTCCTGTAAGAGATAAGATTTTAGCCAAAACTCAGGAGGCAGAGTGGAGGAAAGAGAGCATTCTAGGTATAGAAGACAACCAGCGAAAGTGCCCAAAGGCTGGAGATGGATTGTCTTCTTCAAGTAACAGCAAGGAAGCCAAAATAACTAAAATTCAGGGTATGTGGAACATTGTAAAATTTAAGAACACTAGAATGGTGGGGAAGGAGAAGTTATGAAGGACTTCGAAAATCAAAAGAGGATTTTCTATTTGGTCCTGGAAATGATAGGAAGCCATTGGAGTTTAATGGGTAGAAGAGTACCTTGATTGGACCAGTGCTGTGGAAATTCCCTTTAACAGATGACTGGAGAATAAACTATTTTTCTTAATTTCTGTTTTATTTTATTTTTCCTATTCTCCTTTTCCCCCTTTCCCTCCTTTCCCTTGCTCCTCTCTTTGTCCTTGGTTATCTGTCCTTGTCTTTTTTTCCTACTCATTTTTCTCACTGTTTTTCTTTTTGCTGTCTCAGCCTTTATCTTTTTCCTACTTTCCTTGTTCTTTTCTCTTCTTGACTTTTTTTAACTGAATTTTTAAAGTTCTCTTTTCTTCACCTTTTCTACCTTTCCTATGTTTTTCTCCTGTTTTCTATTATTTTCCTATCTTTTTGTGCCTTCTTTTCTCCTCAACTCTTATTTTTTGTCATCTTTGTTCTCTTTTAGTTTCTTTTTGTATACTTTCCTTGCATTTTCTTTCTCTTCTGAACCCAATTTTCTTCCTTTCTGCTCCTTCTTTTCTTTCTTTTTGACCCTCTCCCCACTGAACTATTTCTTTTTCTTTTCACTCTCTTAATGTCCCATCCTCTCCTTTTTAATTTTCTTCTTTTTTCTTGTAATTTTCCTCATTCATGTACTATTTTCCTGTATTCTCTGCCCTTTTTTGCTTTCTTTTGCCTTTTTTCCTTTTATTTAATCACTTTTATTCCTTCCCTCTTCTCCCTCTTTTCTCTCTCAGAATCTTAAGTATAATTTAGTCAAACTGTCTCCCTTAAGAAATGAAGACACCTGGAAGCCAAAAAAATGGAATATTTGTCTTCCCACTACTTAGTGAGGAAATCTAGGGAAAAAGCCCCGGGGAAAAGTGTCTCTTACAGAAGGTACCTTTCAAAAATTCCAAAATACAACAGTGTTAGTATCACTTTCCCAAACATCTTTTTTTAACACAGAGTTTAAAGAGAGTTTACGGAAGCTTATTGAATAGTTTTAAACTGTTTTCCTTACATTTTTTTGGTGGGTGGTGAAAGTACTGAACAACTCTTCTTTCTTTTTTAGATTCTCATTCCCACCTTATAGTCACCATGAGACAACATTCTTTCTTTTTAGTTTAGGAGCCAGTCTCTAAAGGGATTGATACTCCAAGGATAAACATCAATATCATCCACTGATTATTCATTAATCCTGAATTGCTTTACACTTTCATGAGATGACACAATTAGCAAAATGAGATATCTTCAGAATATTGGCTCTCAAGCACTCATTAATTAGCAGGGGATAGATGGGCCTTTTGGTGATTATGTATCAATTGAGCAAAAAAGAAAAATCGAAAATCCTTAGAGATTGGAAACAAAGACAAGACATAGTTTCCAAAGTACTAGATATCTACCTCATTTTAATGAATAATTCAACTGCACTTTTTAATTGTGCCTTAATAGCATGTTATTTAGACTTAATAAGATACATTACTAAATGTGTTTAAGTGCTACATTGTTTAAAAAGTGTTATTAAGATTTCCTGGGCTTCTAATCTAGATAATTAGCTAAAATTTAATGGAGTGAATTTCATTTCTTAGTTGAAAACCTTAAAGTGCTTCCAAATTCTGTTACATAAAACTTGAGAATATATTCATCTTTCTCACTTCAGTAGTTCTTATAAGACTTCATTATTAGTGATCATTTCTATATAATTCTTAATTTCATTTTAATTATATTCCCCTCTTCCAAACACTGCCACTTTTTTCATCCCTAATATTAAGCAGTTCAGATTTTTATAATGAATATTGTCATCTCTCCCTTTTGGGGGTAAAATGTTAGCGATGCTTCCTGCCTCTGCAGAAACAGTGTTGCTGATTCTGATGTTGCCATATCTCTCATACCATTTCCCCCAGTGCTACAATCCCAGTTATTTTCCTTATGATCTGCCTCTAGCCTTCCCTCTCTCTAAATCTTTCTTCCTCAAGCAGCTGCCAAATTAAATGATTGCAAATCAAATCAAAGTAAATCTGATCATATTTCCTCTGGTCAAAAACTATCAAGGCTTCCCTCTTTCCAAGAGTATGAAATACAAACTTCTTAATCTGTCCTTCAGTGCTCTTGACTTTCTGATTTCAATTCACCTTTCTATCCCTCTTCCCTACAGCTTGACTTTGTGTACCCTGTTTTCTAGCCAAAAGGGACTATGACAAATATTCTCACTTTATCCCACCCTCTCTTTTCCTCATGTCATTTGACTCTCTGCTTGTTCATGAACTCTGTTTCCTTCTATACTTAGCTCAATTGCCACCTTCCCTAAGAGGAATTTTTTGATTCTTCTAGTTAGAAGTGATCTCTCCTCACATCTTTCATGCTTTTCTACTTTTCCTCTTCTATGTACTTATATCATTTTAACTTGTATGGGGATTATTTTTATCTATTTCTCATCCTTCTACTAAGTTCTAAGCTCCTAATGGGAATACATCAGTTTTTATCTTCTTTTATTTTTACATTTGTAGTTTGTATTTGTAAATTGTCCTCTTGACCATAACAGGTATTTCTTAAATTAAATTTGGTTAACTGAAATAGGGTGGTAAACCTGAGTATTTCTTTTCTTTTTTACTTTTTAAGTGTGTTATTATATTAAAATACGGTTGAGTCACACATCAGCCTTTGCAGCCATATATACACATGAACACAAAATGCAGTGATTTGTTTTCACGAACACTGTGTACACACGTTGTCTAAAAATTAAATGTTGACTGTAGCAACAAGACAAGCAAAAGCAAGGACAAGGCCAATTTGTATCTCCATTTGCATACCTATTTTCCAAAGGAAGTGGTTTAAGAGATTAGTTAAATTAATTAGTGCCCCAACAGGATGAAGCCAAATTCGTGGATTGGTCTCTTGTGCTCCCTATATTTGTTGAATATAGATTATCACTTTAATACTCATTAGGTATAGGATATTTTGGAAATTGGCTTTGGAAAAGTGTGGGTAAACAAATGGATGTCCATCCGTACTATTTCAAATAATGCCATCCTTTTATGTAAAGTACAAGTTTGTTATTACCAGACTTTGATAGTAGTCATTAGTCAGTCATTAATAAAACAGAATGTTTTGGATTTCATTAGAAAGTCTGGATTTCATATCTTGTAGTTCACACCAAGATGCCAAGACTAGCCACTACTTTGATGTGTGACATTTCTCATCTAGTCATAAGGCTTTATTTAAACTAATAATCAACCTTGAGAATAGATGTGTCAGCAGAACTTCATTAGGAAGACAAGAACATGTCATCACTAATTGTATACAGAAAAACATTGTGATAGCTACACAAATATTAATCTAAAGTGAAGGTCTGCCAAGAAAGTCGGTATGAATTTATATAGTTTCTTGAAGACAAGATGGATCATATTTTCAGTTTTGGCTCATCCAAGCCAGTGGTGGAAGATTATTGTCATTTTTCTGCATTATCTTTTGATTACTGCCTCAGAAATCCTTGCTAATTACTGACATTTCTGGAGATGTATCATTACCTTCTCGGTTCTGTGGTTGCAGTTAATTATTGTGTTTTTCAGTTACTGAAAGGTATAACTTAGTTTCTTGTAAGTGACATTTATCCCGTAGAGTTATCACAAACCTTTTCTAATTTAACCACTTGGCAACAGGGGGTGTTTAATATTATAAAATTGATTTTATGTTTTTCACTTGTGTATGTAATTCCCATAATGAATATGAAAGAGGAAAAAAATCCACCTTGATTTCTACTTTCTTAGGAAAAAACAATATGTCATATACATTTCTAATCATTAATCACTCTCCACTATAGGAAAAAAAATTATTTTTATCATTAGAAGTCTAACATTTATAGCCCACATAGATCTGTATAGATTTGGCATCTGATCTTCAATGTTCCTTTTTATATATTTAAGGGGAAAGAAGGTTTTCTCTACTCTTCTATTTCTATAGTGCTTTTAGATTTACAAAGCAGCTACTTGTAGGTTGCACAGGCATTACTCTCTTACTTTACAATTAGGACTCTGAGACTCAGAGAGGATTAACTGACTTACACATGGTCAGACCCAAGACTCGAACCCTAGTGCTGTATTGGTTCCCCTACATGGCATTAGTTTTCCCTCCAAAGCATCAGACTTACAGAGAATGCAGCAGCCGTTGCTAGAAATTATGCTGAAGCTTTGTGGCATCGGAGAAAATAATTCTGTTTCTGTCAGCGTGGACTGAAAGGATAGCTGTTCAAATGCTATGCTGTGGGAAATATAATAATTATGGATACTGGGTATTACACATATAAATACTAACATACTTAAACGGGTGTCATACCCTTTAGGACTATGGGGTCTGGCTGTCTGTGTTCCCTGAGTCTGATTACCTATAGGAAATCACTCTATATCTAGATCCCTGGTTTGCCTATTAATTAATGGGGACAAGGTTGCTAATCAAAGCATTGTGTATAAAATATCTGACGTGTGTGGGAGAGCAGAAAGAAACAGAAAATTTATCTAGAGTATTTTTAAAATTCTCCTAGATCTGACTGAAAGGAATGGAAAGCACAACATGCTCAGTGTTTCTTGATTAGAAAATTATCTTAAATGTATAAAACAACAAATTTTATATACACAGATATGTGTGTATATATATATCCAAATTAATATTTATGTATCTATCTACAAGTGGATACACATAAATGTATAGAATATATAATATTTAGGGCTCTAGGGCTTTGCATAGGTGAAAGCAATTCTCTACCCTCCTGCAGTTAAACACAGAGGATTGCATTTTCCTCCTAAGAAACAAAGCCCCTTAGGAAAAAGCTTTTCACTAAATAAAAAATAATATAAATAAAATGAGCACTTAATAAATGATTGCTGAATATTTTTCTGTCATTGTTTTTAATTTAATATAATTCCTAAGTTTTCAGTTTTTTAACTGTAGCCTGAAAAATAGCCTGAAGGTTCTGAAATAGGTTCCAAAAGGTATCAAATACAAAAATTAAAAGAGACAGAAAAACAGCCTCCCAAAAAGGCAGATAGAAGAGAAAAAGAATGGGAAAGAAAAGAAGAATGAGAGGGAGGAAGGAAGGAAGGAAGGAAGGAAGGAAGGAAGGAAGGAAGGAAGGAAGGAAAGGAGAGAAAAAGGAAGGGAAGAAGAGAAAAATAGAAAAGAAAGAAAAGAAAAAGAAAGTCTAAGGCAATCAAGAAATGCCTGAACAGAGATAAAAATGGGTAAGATAAGCCAAAGACCTTAAACTTATACACAACATGTTGTGACTATTTTTTTAACCAATTAAAAGTAAAGATTAAAGTAAAGGAATGATCTCATTGCCTGGGGATCCTGGGATCTAAAATTCTATCTGTAGCTAGCAGTAAATTAATAAAATCATGTCTTTTTACAGATGAGGAAACTGAGGTCCAGAGTGATTTAATAACTTGTACTAGGTCACACAGGTAAAATAGTTAAGTGATTCAAAATTTGAACCCAGGTTGTCTTCCTCTGACCCATGGTCCTTCTCTGACATTGTCTTAAAATTATTTTTATAATCAAAGCTAAGCTACTCTCAGTGAAGGCAAAGAATGTCAGAAAAATGAATAAGAAAAAGTAATAGAAGAAAAAATTAGAACCCAGGGACAAATGTTAGAAAAGATAAACAGGAGCCACAATGGAATATTAAAGTTGGCTAGCACCTTAAAGGCCACACTCCTAATTTTACAGATAAAGAAAATGAGGACCAGAGTTCCAAGTGATAGGCCTACGATTACAGTGCTGGAATTTAAAATTCTCTCTCCCATCTTCTAATCAAGAGCATTGTTTCTATAATACATGGACTCATGCTCTGACAATAAAGAGAGGCAGCTCTTAGTAGAAAAATAAAACAAGCCTCTAGCCCTTTTGAAGAGATGGATAGGATATAGCATTTGGCAACCGAGAGTTCTAAGGATTAGTTTTGTATTATAAAAACATGTCTTTATTCAGATAGTAAGTAAAACTAAGCAGTTGTACAGTAAACAGGTCCCTAAACCTCTTCCTCTAGCCAGTCCCAAGAGAAAAAAATGCAAAAGTATTTTGTGGACAAAAGTATTCAACTGCATTCTCTATATTTTCTGATGGGTGATTTTTTTTTTTTTTTTTTGTCATTTCAGCTAGAGAGACTGCTCAAAGAATGGAAGGGGCAAGTGCAAAATGATCAGCAAACCATGCAGATGTGGGACTATTTTACGTTTTTTTCCCTTCTCCTAAAATCATTTTCACAAAGTCGTCTCAGCCAACTTGACCAAATTCAACCCTGGCAGGTAGGTGCTGGTGTATGTAGTTTCTCAGAGTTCAAGTACATTCAGGACTGGTTGCTTTTCCTCACAGCATGCTCATGCCATTGCCTTCCATAAAAGATAACCTTTTTGTAATTAGAAAATGTAATCATCCTTGAGCTTTCAAAGGTGTCAGTCCGTTGCTGATTGAGCACAAGGAGTTAATTTGGATTAATGGACATATAAACCTTCTCTCTCTCCATACCCCTCAATCCCAGCTCACTCTTATGATTAGTTCAAACCTTCAAAGGAAGCTTATTTCAGGACCAGAAGCTTACCTTAAGAGAGCAAAAATCATCGTGCTGCTTGGACAATTGGGGAGCTAACTCACCCCAAGCAAGCAGAGTTAGGGAAGTGGATTACTTGTTTATTTTATTTTTTTTAAGAAAACTGTTTTCCCTGCTGGCCAGTGCTATTTATTGATTCAACTTATGGACCAGTGTGTTATCCAGACTATGTAAATACTTACTCATTGATTGATATCAAGGCGAAGGTCTAGCACAGAGATTTAAGGCCACTGGTTAATTTGTCTTCCTAGAACGCTGCTGTGAGATTGCTCTAACATGCAATTCTTCACCGGCTTCATTTGTTCCTGCTACTGCTTAATTAGAATCAAAAAAAGATAATCCACTGAACGCACTGTGGCAGGAGGGTAAAAAATAAACCTCTTTATTTTATTTTTCCTCTCTACCGAATATGTCCTGTTCGGCTTGAAGCTTTACGATAACAGCTTAAAATCAACGACATTTACAAGAGAGTGAAGTTTCCAACCAAGCCGTTTGTAACAGAATCGTTCAGCCTCAGATTATTTCTAATGAAATGTACATTAGAAAACATTTATTGCCACCTCCTCATTTTACACAAGGGGAAACTAAGGTCCAGAGAGGCTTAGTTGCTTTTTAATACAATAAAACATTGTGGAAAATCCATATGCCTTACTAATTTTTATTATTTTTCACATCAGAGTAAGGCTTTCAGTTTTGTCATGCCATAAATTAATTGGAACCAATTCAATCCACCTGAGTTTGGGTTCTCACTGGCACTAATTTGAATCTTTAAGACTTATGTCAAAGCTCTGAGCTTTTGTCCAGACAAAAAGTCCAGGGGAGAAAAAAAAAATTCTCTACTTAACACCTGCACAAAAACATGTTGAAATAAGCAATATTGGAAGAAAAATTGAAAAGGGGACAAAATATATCTGTCAAAACATTTATTTGTATTAAACCTGCATCCATTAAAAAGGGCAGACTGGGGGTCCCATCTGAATAACTTAAGCCAAAAAAAAAAATGAGATACAGACAAAAGTGTTTTTGCCAATTTGAAATTTTCCATTTTGATTCAGTGCATTTCTGCACCAAGCTGAGCAAACTTGTAATTTGAATATTTTATATTTTAAAAGAAATATTATAAGGTAGCTATTCTCTTTGTAAAATGATTCTTTATATTTGAACTATTGCTTTAAATTGCTAGCTCTACCAAATAAGGTCCCTTTGTAGAATTAAAATAGAAATCAACACACATAGAATTTTTTGAGAGGATATTTATTGTATAACATGAAGTACATATATTTCTTTATATTAATATTAGATGCCTTATAATCTTCATATATTTTAGGGGGAAAAGGATGTTTCTCTCACAAGTTTTTTTTTGAATAATCATTGCCAATATAAATTGCTATGTTACAGCCAATACAGGACTTGTCCTTGTTATAAAGGATAAGATTGCTAGCATCTGTTTTACCTCCAGATATAAGAGATTGCTTGCTCATGTAGTGATCTCTTCAGCCTATGTAGGCACAGTATAAAGTAAACTAAAAGTTCAGCAACTGTCTAGTTATTTTGATCACTGTAGACAATAATATTTAATAATTAAACTTTTAAACCTACTCTGAGACTCTTCCAACAGTGATCTCGATGGGATGTTCAGCACACCTGGTGTGTGTTGGGGGTAGAGAGGAAAGAACAAAAATTGCCCATTGCTTTGTTTAGATAAAAAAGGGAGTAATACCCACACCAAATAGATTTCAAAAGTAGCACATCAAGCATTGGTTATATCAAATATAAACAGAAAATTTAGATAAAGACAAGTGATTTTTTTCTAAAAGAAATCCATTTAAAAAAAAAATTCTGCTACTGGTGACCTACTTTAATCAACTGAATGATTATCACCTCCAAATCATTGTAATGTTGGCAGTATTTTCCATGAGTACTTTTACTGACACCTGTCTGATTTACAAGTCATTTCAATTTCAACCAATCTTAAAAGATTTGTGAAGTGTTAGGAGAATAAATAATGTAAGTATGAGTTTTAGTCACAAGGAGAGAGGAATCTAGTCTTGGAATATGAAAAATGGAAACAAGATATCCAAAACAAATGTAGATCTTACTTTACAGAGATGCTTTTGACTAAGTTGATAAATATAGGAAATTTTATTTTTTTTCAACATTTGTGTGAAAAGAGTTTGAGATAGGAAGTAGGGGAGAAAAGGAGAGGAGCTGATCTTTTTCTCTCAACTCACAAAACTGCAAACAACAGTTTAAAAAGGGAGCTAGCCTGTAGAGTGCTTGCATTCATCGTATCAAGGTAAGTCAGATGATAAAAATTTGTAGATAAAACTTGAAAGACTATAGACATGAAATGGAAGATATCTACTTGTGTTTCTGTAGTTATCTATTCTCAGGGTGGAATGGTCACATTTATATTCTGCCACATTACTATTTGATATGCAATTATTGGAAGTGTTGTCAGTGGCAATAAGGCAACAAACGTTAGGTGCTTCCTATGTGCTGAGCACTGTGTTGGACAGAGCAACTGGACCCTACAGAATTTACACAGAATAAACGTGTGCTGAAGGGGCCATGACTTTACAAGCTATGCTCCTGCTATGTGTCTCAAACTGTACCAGACACCATGGGATTACAAAAGAAATATATGACATGATCCCTTCCTTTTAGGTAGTTTACAACTAATTGCAAAGGCAAGATCGACAGAAAGACAGACAGACAAACACATAACTAAGGAACAAGCAGGACTGCATTTAAGTTTCTATCTGTGTTTCTCCATATACAAGAACATTTTTTAAACAAATAATAACAAAAGTCCAACTGGCTACATGAT
Organism: Bettongia penicillata ogilbyi; assembly: GCA_023548195.1. Classification (NCBI taxonomy): domain Eukaryota; kingdom Metazoa; phylum Chordata; class Mammalia; order Diprotodontia; family Potoroidae; genus Bettongia; species Bettongia penicillata. The sequence continues at coordinate 1,324,300 of JAJHZJ010000719.1, read as the reverse complement.
CTAGGTATAACCATTGATACTATGAACAAATTAGTGGAGCAAGGAATAGTGTATTTATCAGATTTATGGAGAAGGGAAAAATTTTTGACTAAACAAGAGATAGAAAACATTAGGAAGTACAAAATAGATAATTTTGATTACATTAAATTGAAAAGTTTTTGCACAAACAAACCCAATGCATCCAAGATTAGGAGGGAAGCAGAAAACTAGGAAAGAATTTTTGCAACTAGTGTCTGTGATAAAGGCCTCATTTCTAAAATATAGAGAGAACTGAGTCAAATGTCCAAGAATACAAGTCATTCCTCAACTGATACATGGTCAAAGGATATGAAGAGGCAGTTTTCAGAGGAATAAATTAAAGTTATCTATAGTCATATAAAAAATGCTCTAAATCACTATTGATTAGAGAGATGCGAATCAAAACAACTCTGCGATACCACATCACACCTATCAGATTGGCTAATATGACAAAACAGGATGATGATAAATGTTGGAGAAGATATGGGAGAGTTGGAACACTAATTCATTGTTGGTGGAGCTGTGAGCTCATCCAACTATTCTAGAGAGCAATTTGGAACTCTATCCAAAGGGCTACAAAAATGTGCATACCCTTTGACCTAACAATACCGCTTCCAGGACTGTATCCCCAAGAGATCATAAAAATGGGAAAGGCTCCCACATGTACAAAAATATTTATGGCAGCTCTCTTTGTGGTGGCCAAAAACTGGAAATCAAGGGAAAGCCTATCAATTGGGGAATGGCTGAATAAACTGTGCTATATGAATGCAATGGAATACTATTTTGCTATAAGAAATGATGAACAAGAAGACTCCAGGAAGGCCTGGAAAGATTTATATGAACTGATGCTGAGTGAAAGGAGCAGAACCAGGAAAACTTTGTACACAGCAACAACCACAGTGTGCGAGGATTTTTCTCCTAGAATAAGTACTTCATTGCAATGCAAGAACTTAAAAAATCCCCACTGGTCTCTTAAGGCAAAATGCCTTCCACATCCAGAGAAGGAACCGTGGAATTCAATGACAAAATGTAGCAGAACATTTTCTTCTGTAGTATGTTTTGGTTTGTTTTATGATTTCTCCCATTCATTTTAATTCTGCTATGCAACATAACTAAGGTGAAAATGTATTTAATAGGAATGTATGTGTAGAACCTATATAAAATTGTATTCCATCTTAGGGAGGGAGGGGAGAAGGGGGAAGAGGGGAAAAAATCTAAGTTATATGGAAGTGATTGTAGAACACTAAAAACAAATAAAATTTAAAAAATTAAAAAATAATAACAATAGCTAGCATTTATATAGTGTTTTACTGTTTGCCAGGCACTGTGCTAAGTGCTTTACAAATATTATCTCATAACATATCTGGGAGGTGGGTAATAATAGTATTATCTGAATTTTACAGTAAGTAAACTGAGGCAGAGGTTGAATGACTTACCTTAAGTTTCTGAGGCCAGATTTGAACTCAGGTCTTCCTAACTGCAGGTCCAGAACTCTATTACTACATAACCTAGCAGTCTTTTGGATTCTATACTACAAATTGGAATTCAGAGAAAGATTGTGGAGAGAGAGGGTTACCACAGTTCTTACCAACCTATACATGAAACCTCTCCTTAATGGAAATACAGGGTTTGATGTGTCATTGTATATATCAAGCTAGAGGTAAAAGGATACTTGGTAGTCATTTAGATGAACCTCCTCATTTTACAGATGAGGAAACTGAGGTTTAAGGTGGTGAAGTAACATAGTTACATATTTGGTAAATGGAAGAGTTGGGTTTCAAATCTAAGACTTCTGACTCCAAATACATCCTGTTTTCCATAGCACCAAGGAGGGAAGAATGTTTCACATTCAACTCCCTACATGACTTGCACTCAGTCTTTTTTTCAGCTAGGTGGCACATTGGGTAGAATATGGACCAAGGAATAAGAAAGACTTTAATTCTAATTCAGTCCCTTAGAGCTGGGTAACCCTGGGCAAGTCACTTAACCTCATCTTCCTGTTCTTCATGTAGTTAAGTTTCTTCATCCATAAATGTGAGGATGAAGAGAGCATCAGACTCTCAGGGTTGTTATGAGGATATAGTAACATAGTATTTATAAGGTGCTCTGTCAACAAAGTGCCATCTAAATGCTAGTTATTACTGGGGGCAGCTAGGAGGTGCAGTGGAAAGATAACGTTGTGTTGGGTCAGCAGTCAGGAAGACCCGAGTTCAAATTCAGCCCCAAATACAGACTACTTATGTGGAGCTGGGCGAGTCAGTTAACTGATGTCTGCCTCAGTTTATTCAACTGTAAAATAGGGATAATAATAAGAGCACCTACCCCATAGAGTTGTTGTAAGGATCAAATGAGGTGCTATTTGTAAAGTGCTTAGTGCAGTGCCTGAAAGGTGGTAGGCTTTCATTCCTTCCCAGCCATTCTCTAAGATCCAGCCAGACTAGCCTCTTTGATGTTTACTATGCTGAACATGTCCTCTCCCATTTTTGTTCCTTTGCATGGACTCAATCCTATGACTGGAATAGACTTCCTCCCCATCCTTTGAATGAATGTTAAAGGCTCCTCTCAGGTCCCACCTTTAGTATTTTCATGATTACTCCATTTGTGAGCACACTCTGCCTTCTCAAATTATATTTGTTCATAGGTATATATGTTTTTTTGTCTCCACAGAATGCAAGTTTCTCGAGGGCAAAGATTATTCAATTATTTTTGTATTTTCATCACTCAGCACAGTCCTTTGTAGGGAGTGGGTATGAAATAAAGTGAAGTGAACTGAAAATATCCCAAGAATGATGAAGTGTGGGAGAAAAGATTTGATGGCAAAATGAGCATAGCATTAGGAAGTATATCCCCTGGAGAGAAAGTCTGTCTTGGGAATAGTAAGACTGGAGTTTAGGTGGGTAAATAAAAGGCATTTCAATGACCTTCAACAAACATTTATTTACCATGTAGATGGGGGCACTTGTGAGCCTCAACCTCCTATATCCTTCTTGCTGTAAGCTGTAACTGGGGCAATCCTGGGGTTTGTGTCACCAGGGCATAAAAGTAGACCAGGGAAATGTTTTTCAACTGGAGATGAGAGTGTGAATGTGACAGGTAAGGGGTGTGTTTAATGAGTTAATTCTTAAAAGAAAGGATGGATTTTTATAGGAAAAGATAAATGGGGTACATTTCATACACGGTGCATAATGCGCACAAGGTCACTGCAGAAGAAAGACTAGGGAATGAAAGATAAGGAACTTAGTTTTACTGAAAGGTAGAGTCTGAAGGGATATAGTTTGAGTTAAAGCTGGAAAGGTAAGTTAGAAAAATTGTCGAGGGTAATTAATGTCATTATAACCAATATGTACTTTATTTCATAGACACTAGGGTGCCATTAAAAGTTTTAAGATGGAGGAATAATATGTTATTTAATAAGTTAAGAATTTTTCAGGGGCATTATGAAAGCATGGTTTAGAAAGTGAGGCAAAAGGAGTACCTGGAATCCTTTGCAAGAGTCACATTCATTAAGAAATAATTAGCCTTGACAGTAGAGGTGGGAAGTTGGTGACATGGTTTTTTTTATTTAATTTTATTTTTCTGGAGTCAGGGTACACTTGCCCAAGATCATATAGCTAGTGTCGGAGGTCACATTTGAACTCAGGTCCCCATGACTCCAAGGATGATGCTCTATCCACTACACATCAGCTACCTGCCCCATTGGTGACATGTTCAAGACTTGATGTGTGGGTCAAGTGAACAGAATCAAAGGTATTAAAGAGACTATTTTAACAATGATATTTTGCAAGTTTTTGGAAAGTCTTCTAGTTCCACCCTTTAATTTTACAGATGAGAAAACTGAAGCCCAGAGTTGTTAAGTCTTCCTGATTCCAAATCTAGCTGTCTATTCTGCACACACCATGCTGAGGCACCATGCATGATGGTGCCTAGAAAAAGAAATAGATGAAGTGCCTATATAGTGACAATCCTTGAATATTTTCAGAACTTAGTTGCTACTTTCTCTATTTGTTAAAAAACATGCACAAGGCAAACACATATGCATACAAATTATTCTTCTTTCATCAACAAAATTAGTTGCCATTTTATTTGTGCTTGAAGTCTTTGCTACCTTCATTGTTGACAAAACTCACTAATTTTCTGAAATGAAATTTTATCTTTGGGAATGTTTCCATTTGAGATTACTAATTGACCTCCACCCATTTCTGCCACAGAGAATAAGCACTCAGTAAGGCTCTCTGTGTAGGTGGGAAGGAAAATCAGAACAGCTTCTTTCATCTGCAAATTACCAAATTACCAAAATCAGAACAGCTTCTTTCATCTGCAAATTACCAAACACATTTAACAAAGAGAGGGCACAGAATAATTGCTGAATGTAACTTCAGATTGGATGACATTGAAGATTGTGTTGGGTATTCTTTAAGACTACAAACTCTGGAAATGAGAAAAACTCTGTCTGGATAACTGCTGTGTTGAAGTCACAAAACCTTGGCTAAATCAATAACTGTGAACTTTACTAGACTTGAAACAGCACTTTTGATGAAAACTGACCTGAGAGATATCCCTGGAACAAATAAGATCAGGAAAGGTAAAAGACATATTTACAGGGAGTATTAAAGCTTATGGGAGTGTATTATTCTGGTTTAGGCAGAATTTTTCAGCTATGGTTATTGCACACACATCATCATAAATAAGATGAAAATATAAAGGGAAATAAAAGAAGTAAGGAAGGCTCACAAGTAGACTGACTGACTTAAAACCCCTTTACAGAAAGGAAGGTAGGTTAGATTGTCAGTTTGTGAGAAAAGCTACAGAAGATCCAGACTTCAGCATTAACAGATGTGTATAATGGCATCAATCTTAAGTCAAATATATGTTAGAATTGAAGGACAGTAAGAGTTAGATGATGATTAGTCCATTTATATAAAAATATTCTCCTAAACAATCTGTCTTGGACACCTATAGAAACCTGAAGCTTGAAGATAGAGCCCTCTGTGTCCTTTTGCAATGTTCAAAGTTAATAGCCTTGTAGCTGCTAGTTGCTCAGAGATTATGAGGCAGAGTGCTGAACTTCTGGTGAAATGTATTTATTACTACCTTTTGCCTGTAACTCTGCAGATGCTGCATTTATTCCTGCACAGTTATTCAACTGCTGCTCTATTCAAATGCTGTATGGAGTTTTTCCCTTTGGCTACAGTGGACATAAGTTGGCATTTAATTCCATACACCCTCTTCTAAAACTTGAATTATGCATGCATTTATTATCATCTCTATCTCATATCACTGGGTGTTTTTGCAGTGACATATTGGGCTACCAAACACCATAGATCAGACTTACCATCTGGGAGACAGCATTTGCTTATATTAATATAGGTAAGATTCTCAGAACACCCCAGGATAGCTCCTTGAAGACATAATGAATATCTGTTATTATTATATGATGTATGACAGAGAAAAATGCGATTCCTTGATGGATAAGTAAAATGAGGTATCTTATTGAAAACCATAACATGCAACAGTCAAATCACATAATCCTGAACTGCAGAAATGGATGGGATGTCAGTACATACTTCAATCCATACCTGAGAAATAATCCCCTTTATAACAGACTCAACAAGTGCCTCATTGCCTAGCTGCCATCAATGCCTCTTCCAACAGATGATCAAGCAGCGATATGATTGAGTGTAAATGTGACTTCCATTGTCATAACTACAAAAACACAAGCAGGTATCTTCTACTTCATGCCTGTAGTCCTTCAAGTTTATAGATCTTATTATCTGGCTTACCTTGATCCCATGCACAGTAAGCTCTCTGCCAGCTAGCTTCTTCTTTAAATTGGTCTTAGTAGTTTTATATATTGATACTTTTTCTGAAATTCACTTCATAAACTTTGCTTGAAGACTTCCAATGATGGAAAATCCCTACTTCCTAAGACAGCCTACTTTTGTGTAGCTTTAATTTTTAGGAAGTTATCCTCATATCAAGGGTAAATTTTCCTCTTTGTAACTTATAACTGTTGCTATTAGTTCTTTCCTATAGATTCAAGCAGAAATATGATGTCTTTTCTATGTGATAGCTCTTTAAATAATAGAATAAACAATTATGTCCTAACTAAACACCCTCTGTTTCTTCATATTCCCTGACAAAATAAAATCTTTCACAAAAACTGACCTTAGAACGTCCTATGCTTCAAGTCTAGATAAGTCGTCATTCCATTCTTCCTGTTCTTTTGTCAAATGAATCTTGTTTAATTAATTGTATAGCTCCTTTGATTTTTTTGATTTTCCATTATTCCAAATATTAATTTCATCCAAAGGTTGAGTCATCACGCAATATATTACAATTCCCTCACTACTTGGGAAAAGCATAGCAAATCTTCTACTCTAAATTTAGAGCAATCACTATTTCTCCTATTTTCCAAAGATATTAATTCATTTTGCTTTTGTTGTTCATTTGTTTCAATTGTGTCCAACTCTTTGTGACCCCCATTGGGGTTTTCTTGGCGAAAACACTGGATTGGTTTGGCATTTCCTTCTCCAGTCATTTATTTTGCAATACAACAAATACTTATTTCATCTTTAGTGACACAATACTAACTGTGCTAATTTCTGCAAGGGTTATACCAAAGTATGAGACACAGCCTTATGTGCACAAGTCTTAGCATCTCATAGTCAAAATAAAAGATAAACAAACAAGATTTAGGGTAGAATTTGAAAATGCCTTGAAACTAATATGAAAAAATTTCAATATGAATTCAGATGATAAAAGAGAAAGTTAGTTATCTTGGTGTACTAGGGAAAGCATAGTTAAGCATGTGATGTTTGGACTTCTTGAAGGACAGGTAAGATTTACCAAAAGTTGTACTGGTAAGAGAGGATTCAAGGCTGAGAAATTATGCTGTGGGAATTCAAATTCAACAAAGTTCAGCATAGTTTTGAGTAGCCATAAGCAATACATTTTGGTGTAACTATAGATTACATGGAATAGTGAGTGAAAAGGTTAAAAAGATAAATAAAAGACAGACTAAACAGAGTCTTCACAATGCCTGGAGGAAAAGTTCTGACTTCAATTTGGTAGTAGGCTACTAAAAGTGTCTTGAAAGGATGTTGACATTCTCACAGCTATGCTTTTGCCAGATTAATTTGGGGCGAAAATATGACTGAAAACAGTTGGAACATCTTTTAATAGTTAAATCAAGAGGTAATTAAATCTCCCCAGAAGAGGAGGGGACAGATGTGAGAAATATTTCAGAGGTAGAATCAACCAGTCTAAATGACTTTATGAGAGGCAGGGAAGGAGGACTTAAAGATGACATGTAGTTCAGAGTCTAGATGAGAGAAAATTAATTTTATCATGAACAAAAATTTGTACATCAGGAGAAGGTTGTCTGAAAGGAGAGATGATAATTTTTGGACATGTTGAGTAAGATATCTGGGAGACTTCTGGGTGGAGATGTCCATGAAGTAGACAGAAATGCAAGTCTGGAAATCATAGTTAGGAATATAGAGGTATAGGAGTTATAAACACAGAAGTTATACTGGAAGCTATCAAAATGAATGTGACGACCACCCACAGAACAAGTGTAGACTAAGAAGAGAAAAGGATTGAGAACAGAATTTTAGGGAAAATAGATATTTAGGGGATTGCAGGAAGAAAGGTAGCCAGTAAAGATAACCCTACAAATGGTCAGAAAGGAGCTCACAGTATTATTGAAACCAAGAAGGAGTTTTCTGATAGGTTGTCAATGGTGCTGATGACAAAGCAAAGTCCTAGCAACCTGAGCTTGAGCAAGGAGATCAAGCATCTCTCCTGCCCTTTCCTAGATACATAGATCTGTGACAGATTGCCGGAGTGTTACAGAGAATACGTCTTCCCTCCTATATGAGCAAGTGGCATGGAGAATTGTCACACAAACAGACAAATGATGCCTCTGCAGTCCAGCAAGTTGTGGTGGGAAGGAGCTGCCACGGCAGTGGAGGAAGCAACAGGATCATAGGCAAACAGCAGCAACCATGCCTGCCCAACAATGTAGTAAATAGTAAAAATGGGAGATAGGAAAGTTGAAGCACAAATAGTGCAAACACCTGCAGAGCTACATATTGGTCTTGCCTTCACTGGAGTGATCTCTATGGCTAGTGAAAGGCATTGTTTTAGCTATAAAATACATCGACATGATATGGATAGTGCTGGTGATCTAATCAAGGTCTGAAGCTAGTCCCTTGCTTGTACATCTATGTTCATGGTAAATACTGCAACAGGGAAGGTGTATGACATGGTAGCCAAAGGTTTGTTTATGGTGAGGCCACAAGGGTAATCTCAAAATAATATGGAAATCCTCTTCTTCCTTAGCCTCATGTAATAACTTAATCTCTACCACCATCATTCAGTGACCTCTCCTCTTCTGAGGTCCACATTACTCAAATTATCTAGTCAGATCCTAACAGTCATTATCTACAAACCCTAGGAATATTTTCCTTCCTATTGTGCCTGGTTCACATTGTTTCCTTCTAACCCAATTCCTGCTCTCATAATAGGCTTCAACATATACATTGTGATGTTCTCTTAAATACCTTACATTCACAGTTCTTCAGCATACTCAGTTCCTATGACCTGCTTCTTCCACAGCAGCCAAAATACAGAGAAAATAATACTATCCATCTTCACATCACCCACAAGTTTAGCATTTCTATGTTAATGAGATCTGAAATTCCTTTATGTGACCATAATTTTTTATCATTTCATCTTTCTCTATAACCTTAGACCTTGTTCATTTTCACCATGATCTGTAACCTTTCAATCCCTCATTGTTTTAGCAGTCCATTATACCATGAACTGACTACATTCTCTTCCTTTTTCTGTCTTAAGCACTTGATGAATCAGTTCAATTCTATATTATCTGCTACGCCTGAGTCCTTTGTATATTTGTCATCACACTTTCCCAAACCTCAATTTTAGATTACTTTGACCATCTGCCTCCTTTGTTCCTATTTGCATGCCACCTAATCAAGCTGGAGAAAATCATTAAACTATGCTGACTGGATCCACCAAAACTTTGATACATAATCTCGACTGGGTACCCACTACGGTAAGACAATCATTTTATAACTTCCCTAATCGATTTGCTATCCCACTCTTGCCACAGTGGCTATTCCAAACTTCTCCTTCCTCCCTCAGTATGTTTTGCTGCATTCTCAAATTTGAAAATCTCATTTCATACAAGTGAAAATACTGAGGCCATATGCCAAGAGATTTCTATTTTTCATTCACCTCCCATCACTCAGACTTCTTTTTCCACTATCTCCTTTATCACATGCATGAAAAGAGGTAGACAGTCTACTTACCAAGGCAAACTCAATTACTTCCATCCCATTCTATCTTCTCCAGCAGATATTTTCCATATTATAAAATCATTCTCCCACTAATCTTCTTCCGTCTCTCCCTATGTATAGTTTTCTGTTCTGCCTGCATATACATGCATATATTGCCAATCCTAAAAGCAAAACAAAACAAAAATTCTCACTTGATTTTTACCATTCCTGCTACTTCTCTTTTTTCTATTGCTTTCTTTAACTTTCTCTCTCTCTCTCTCTCTCTCTCTCTCTCTCTCTCTCTCTCTCTCTCTCTCTCTCTCTCTCTCTCTTTCTCTCTCTCTCTCTCTCTCTCTCTCTTTCTCTCTCCCCTAAAGTTTATATTAGGTGTCTTCACTTCTTCTCATTAGTACTGTGTCCACTCTAGGTTTTCATGGCACTGTTACGTCCTTGCTCTTCTACCTGACTGACCATTACTTCTCAATTTCCTTTGGTGTGCCTTCATCCAGGTCATGTCCACTCTGGGTGTCTTCCAAAGCTCTGTACTGAGCTCTCTTTTCACAGAAAACTATCTGATTTGGTGATTTCATCAGCTCCTATGGGGTCAATTGCAAATTTTGTGCATATGATTATATAGATCTATATACCCAATTGTAATCTACATTTTAAGCTCACCAACTGCCTTTTGAACATTTAAATCAGATGTTCCATGGGTATCTCAAACTTACTATGTTTGAAATAGAACTTATCTTTCCCGTAAACCTTTTCTTCTTCCCAACTTTAATTTAATTGTTGAAGTAAAGCTATCCTTCCAGTCACCCAGTCTCAAAACTTCAATATAATCCTCAATTCTTCATTCACACTCCCACCACATAGTCAATTTATTGTCAAAACATTTTGTCTCCATAACTCCTCCCATATAATTCCTCTTTCTTTCCATTTATATAGTTGCTACCCTGGCACAGTCCCTCATCACCTCATGCCTTGAATACTGTAAGAGTTTTCTGGTGGTTCTCCTCATTCCAAGTCTCTTTCCTCTCCAATCCATCATCCACTCAGCAGCCAAAGTGATCTCTCCAAAGCAAAATACCGACCGTGTCATCCAGACCACAAACATACACAATAACTACGATTCACTATTATATTGCCTGTAGCATCAAATATAAAATGTACTATTTGGCACATAAAGTACTTTGTAACCTGGCCCCTTCCTACGTTTCCATTTTTCTTACACTCATAATAAGCACTTAAGAAGCACTCTAGAATCAGTTATACTAGCTTGCTTCTCCTTGCCACATAGTATACTATTTCCACACCCCATGTCTTTTCACTGACTGTCTCCCTTCCTATAATATTTTCCCTTCTCATGTCTCCTTGCTGGTTTCCTTCAAGTGCCTATTATATGGAAGATACTATTTGAAGATGCTATTATCAGAGATAAGGAAGTGGGGAAGTGAGGGAACAGATTTTGAAAGGAAGGTATTGATTTCATATTAAATTTTCAGTATTTGTAGGGGCTTTTGGACATAAGCATCAAGGAGGAAGTTGAAAATGAGGGGCTGATTTCCCAACATAGAAGTGAATGAAGAATATGAGCAAATAGTTCTCAAAAGAATTGAAAACTATTAGCAGTCGTGAAAGAATGCTTCAAATCACTAATAAGAGAAATTAAAATCAAAACAAGACTGACTTCACACCCAGAAATCTGGCAAAGAAGAAAAAAGATGGAAATTGATAGTACTGAAATAGTTGTGGGAAGATGGTGAAGTTGCAAGTCAGTGCAATCATTTTGGGAAGCAATTTGAAATTATGAAAACAAATCAATTAGAGAATTGGTAAAGAAATTATTGTACATGAATATAGTGGAATATCACTACATTGTGAAAAACAATGGACATGATTAATACAGAAAAACATGGACAAAATTTAAGTGAGTTGATGAAGAATAAGTAAGCAGAGCTAAGAAATCATTATACACCATACAACTGTATTAATGGAAAAACAAATGTAAAATACTTGAAAGTGTGTATCGCAGAATAACAAAGAACAAGCATAACCTCAAAGAAAACATATGAGAAGACATGGATAATTGTATATATTTTCAAACTATTTACATTATTTCTTGGTTTTGTTAATTTTCCTTCTTTTTCTTCATCCTTTTTTCTTTTTCACAAAAAAAATTGTTCTTTAAAGATGTCTTTATGTCTTATGTCTTATGAGGTGTCTCTTTTGAACAGTAGAAGAAAAGGGATATTGGGAGAAATTTAAGTGACACAAACACAAAAGATGTGTGTGTATGTGTTTTGGTTCATTTTTGTATAGAAGAGACATTAAATGTCTTCAGGATAAGGGGAAGTAGCCACTAAAGTGTGACAGATGAGAGATGAGAACAAGACATTGGGGTAAAAAATGGAGAAGAATTCCAAAGATGGAATCGGGGAACAGGTGAAAGGGTAGGTTTTGTTAAGAGGAATTGTAACCTCATCTTCCTCAACTTCTGGCCACTTTAGAGGGAAGGGAGAAGATACAAAGCTTTTGACATGTAGGAAGAGCATTAATAGAATGGTCTCCATCTCTGTAAAGTTATCTACTCAGGAAGTGGGAATCAGATACAATTGTCTATTTGAGGAAACAGTCTCAGGATAACACTTTCTACTGGTTTTATACTTATCCTCCACTATACTGTATTTTCTTATCTCTGTACTTAACTTACCTACTAGACTTTAAACTTCTTGAGAGCAATGACTCCACCTAATTTATCTTTATATTTCCCTCAGTGGGCAGTCCAATATCTTATGCATTACAGGAGCTTAAAATAGGTTTGTTAAATCTTGCTGTGTTCACACTGTCATGGACTGTCAAAACTGAATAAACTTAAATTTGTTGAAAGTATACTGGCTAGCTCTTTGGTGAGTACTAATTTATCTGATTCTCATTTTCTTCAATATAAATAGTTTAAATTGAGTAATTTAACTATAAATTTATTTATTAATCATTGTAATAACCTTGTGATAGGTTAAGGTAGTGACCTAATGGGATATAGTTTTCAAGAGGATGAATAATTAGTCCTTTCTACTGAAAAAAAGCATTTAATGAAATATCCTACTTTGTCTTTTATTTTCCTTTCAGAAAAGTAGTTCTATAAATCACAAAAGGCAAGTGTGTTCTACTGGAAAGGGATCTGGATTTGGAGTCAGAGGACCTCAGTTTGAATCCTGACTTTGCTAGTCAACATCTATGTAATCTCACGTAGGTCACTAAAGCTCTCTGGATCTCTAATTCTAATTTGTAAAATGAAGGGATTAAACAGAGCACCTCCAAGGTCTCTTTAATGACTTAAATCCCTGACTCTATGGTCATATGAATGAATCATATGGTCTGCAGTTGCTTTCAATAATAGCTACTGGTGTAATAGGGCTGAGTTGGAGGATATAGTCAGTGTCTATTCAAGCAAAATAAAAGGGCAGTTTAGACATTGAAGCATAATACCCAAGTCTGCCCAATCTATTAAACTCTTCGTTTTGATTCTTTACTATTTATCATCCTTTCAATTGACCTGTAACCATTCTCCTAAAGCCATGTTCAATTAAATGCCTTCTTGGATATAGTATTTACTTCTTGAAGAGATTTCCCACTGATTAAATGAACCAATCTCTCATGATACTAAGGATGTTGGTAGATGTGGGGAGTCTTTTGACCTATGGGACCATGTTGCCATGTTTTTTGCTTTTTCTTAATGGGGTCAGATGGAATGAGGACATTTTATTATATATTGGATGGTTCATGTCTATTTCAATATAAGTTTTGTTAGGCTCTAACTTTTCCCCCTTATTAATTTAAATTGAACCTTAACAGGCTAAAGATTAATTATTGGATGCTAAATTCAAAGGATTGTCTGTTTGTTGTAAAAATCTAAATATCTACATGTACTTTATGGGAGAATGCCTCTAGATTGATTTGCTCCAAATGAATTTGCACATCTTAGGTGCTGGCTTTCTAAGCACACATTAGCTTTTATTTTGTTGGTTGTAAAAGTTGCTTAATGCTAGAGAATTAGGGTTGATGAACTGCTCCCGCTCTTATTGCCTTATTGCAATTGCTCCTGAAACCCTTTGTGTTAGCCTAATATCTTGGAGCTACATTAAGCTGTCTACCTGCAATGATTTTTTTTTTTCCTCTAGTCGGAACGTTATAAAAGTTTTCTGCTTTGGGTTTGGCTTCATTCTAACCTGTTCTGTTTCATAAAGCCAATGTGAATACATACTAAAACAAACATGGCAGGGGCACCTGGTGCAATGTTATCCCCCAACTAAGTTAAGCAGTACTTCTGATTGGTTGATATTACTCTCCCCAGAATGGAGTTGGGCATTTTATTATTTCATTTGAGGGTACAGATTGTGTTCACTGTTCACAGTTTCCAAGCCCTCTAATTAAAGGTACACGAACACTTATCAATAACTGATTCATTTATGTAGGTTAAATTTAATTTATGTCAATATTATTAACAAACATACTTTACTATGAAAAATATTTCAGAGAAAAGCAGTTTGGGTTTAAGTCTTCAACACTTGTTTCAAACAAATATGCTATCGAACTGCTTTTAAAGAATGCCAAGAGGCAATTTGTAGAGTTGGCAAGACTGGCCTTTATCCATTGTACCTTTCTAGGTTGTTGCTACCCTGCCAGGCAATTTTATCCTCTAGTGCTCCCAGCCTATGATCCCAAGTAAATGTTCTTTCACTTAAATGGTTTTGACTGTTCATTTAAAGCCTATTTGAGAGAGACTATAACATGAGATTGGACCTTACTAACTTTTTTAAAAGGGATAGAAATGTGCCCTTTACATTTCTTGTTCTTTGTATTTGGGACTTTGCTTAATATGCTCAAACTATGAAAATTACAATGTCTCTTGTATTTTTTAAAGAGAAGTTGGAAGCCTTCTTGAAAGAGAAGCGAGAAGCTAAGGTGGATATTGCTTCTAATTTTCTCTCATTTTTGGGGGGATGTTGAATGAATGAAAATGTTATATAATGGATTGTTACTTCAGGTAGAATTAATCAGGTGAATTATAAAGGACATCACAGATTTAGGACTCTATGACTGCATGAAGAAATGTTGTTTTAAGTTCTTAACCTTTGTCAACACAGGAAAACTGAAAATAAAGACCTGAGGACATCATCTGGTAGATTAGGACAGAGTCTCAGACTTCATCTCTGGCTGTGTTTGAACATCAACACATCCTGATGAAAAACTACCATATCTATAAAACGAGGAGGTAGATTACCTGATCTGTAATGTCCCATTCCCACTCTAAGAAGTTAGAAATCTGTGAAAAACAGGGTCAGTCACCTGGATGCTTCCAATATTCAGTGCATTTTTTTTTCATTTTCCATCCCCATGTTTTTGTGATTTTGTAGACATAGCTTTTGTCGTCAATAACAGGCATTTTTAAAAAGCCTAAATTACTCAGATAATTACCACGAATTACCACAACGCTCTACTTCACTGATGTAAACACAGTCTATATTTACACTGAAATTACAGACTGGCATTCAACATTTAATAAACTAAACCAGCATACTGAAGCTACTGTCTCTGATAGTCACATTGTTTTGACACATGTACAACGAACAAAATAAAAAATTCTTATAATATGCAGTTATGGCTCCTAAGCACTGACTTTCTTGGATTTAAGAGTGAGGTCTGAAGGCTGGGCTAAGAGACAAGGCTAATTATGAACAAACATTGATAGTAAAGTGATAGGAATGATAAGATTTTAGGTGAAAGGCAGTGCCAAGGGATGAGGTATTTATCTTTGCACATTTATTGGCATATAATAGTTGTTTAATATATATAATGAGCACATAGAAGATCTAATTCAAGTTTTCCTAATGATATTTGGAAAAAGTGAAAATTTT
This sequence comes from Bettongia penicillata ogilbyi, assembly GCA_023548195.1. NCBI lineage: Eukaryota > Metazoa > Chordata > Mammalia > Diprotodontia > Potoroidae > Bettongia > Bettongia penicillata. Next base: position 1,309,062 of record JAJHZJ010000719.1, on the reverse strand, counting down.
CATAATACTATCTGAGATAGGGTATGTTGTAGTAGAGAGATGATTCAGGGGTCACAGACCTGGATTCAGATTTTGCTTTTGCCCAAACTTGGCTGTCTAACCCTGGGTAAGTCACTTAATTACTTAGGCTCCCCAGCAACACTCTTTGAGCCATGAAGTCATTGAAGATCTACTATATGCCAGGCATTTCACTCCATACCAATATAAAAAGATGAAAGTAAGATAGTCCTTACCCTCACGGAGATTAAATTCTGTAAGGAGAGACAACATGTATAGATAAATGTTTTGTTTTGGAGGGAAAGGAGTACTAAGCATCATTAGAGGAAGTTCCTCCCAGAAATTCTCTACATTGATAAAATTACAGACCCCATCAAAAAATAGAGAAAGATATTTTTAAAGTTTTTCAAAGAGTAGTAGCAATAAGAGAAACAACAGAAACTTTCATGATATTACCAGACAGTTTTAGAGATGAGGAAACCAAGGGCTCAGACAATTTAAGAGACCAATCTAGGTTTTGTTGTGGAGGAAATTTTCCCCCCAATACATATGGGAGTAGATTGCTCCTTAGGATACTTTCTCCTGGTGGAGTTTGGTGACTTAGTCAAGATCACAAAAGCTAAGAAGTGTAAAAGGTCATCTGAAATTAGCCCTTTTAATTCTCAGGCTAGTACCCTTTCCATTACACTGTGCTGCTTCTCAGTTATATATTTCTGCATTACATTTGTATTATTTGTCTCCAATTCAATTATTTTAAATAAATCCCTTTGTATCCCTTATCTAAATTAAATAAAAACATTGAGCTCTTTGTTACGCTTGGTCTGATTTATGGTTAAGAAAAATGAGTTGTGCCATAAAGCATTGCCTTTTCTATTTTTCTCCCTTTGTTAGTCTCCGAATACATAATAGTTCATTTTGTGACCACCGCCACCGTGAGCTATATGTTAAACAGTGTAATGACAAGCAGTGGGGCGTCAGAGAAAAAGCTCAGACTGGGAATCACATTAGTCTTTGCTTTGCTACTAACAAGTTCTGTGACCTTGGGACATCCCCAGTCTCTTCATCTGTAAAAGAAGAGAAGTTGACTATCTGACTTAGACCAACCAAATCTGGTTCTTTTCAGATCTAGAATTCTATGATTTATTAAACATGAGGAGGGAAAGAGGGGAAAAACACCTAGACAGAAGTATTATTCTCTCCCATATATTAACAAAGTTTATGCAGTAGAAGTGGAGCAGTTCAATGTCAGACTTAGTCTTTAGCAGACAGAGCCTTCTAAGCTACTTGTAGGTGGTCCGTGGTGCATTTTAAATGAACCTGTAGCTTTTTTTCCCTTCACTAACCCTGGAAAATCAACTTCTGCCTTCAGGTACAGACATCGATCATCAATCCTTTCCTGAGCACAGTAGTTTGGTATGAGAAATTAGTTACATTCAAATTCACAGTTTCACAATAAAACATCTGATATTGCAGACCTGCCATGTGCTGTGAAAAAAAAAAGCCTCAGGTGTAAGTCCATTAGCTAGTGAGAGGCGCCAGCCTTGGATCAAACTCAACTGTGGGAAAGGATAAGGACCTGTTCTCTGGGAGAGCTATGGCACAGTGAATGATAGAGAATCTGACTGAGTTCTAAAGGAAATTTGCAATAGATTATAAAGTTGAATTACTTACAGCTACTCCGAGCTAGAGAAATACTTTGCAAAGTTAAAGTGTACAGCCTTGACAGGATGGCTGTTCCAAAGAAGTCATTAATCAGGAATGTTCATGATGGAAAGCACAGGTTGTGGGGAAAGAAAAAGGGGGTGCTTATGATGGAAAACCACAGGTGATGGAGTCCTGATGAAGAAAGTAGAAAATCCAGCAGAATATCTAGAAAATGATCTCTGAGTTTCTAGAGAGAAGAGAGAACATACAACATACTACCTCTTCTGGGAAATATATTGTGCAGGCCTGAACCAAAATTCTCCAGAAGCCTAGAGATAAAATGAAGACTTACAGAAGCTATGGGCAAAGTACAGGAGAACAGTCAAAATTTTATTGATCTCTTGATGGATTGGAAATCGAGAGAATCCTCAATGGAGTCATTGCACTGAAAATTTCAGAACATAAACAAACCCCTTTCTTTTCTTCCCTAGGATCAAGACAACCAAGGAGGATAGAAGTTGAAAAGAAAAGTAACACTGTTTTTCACTTAACAATTTTTAATCTTGCCAGCACAAGCTATTTTCTTATGTAGGGAAGACCAATGACCATTTCTATAAGATTAAAGAGGGATGCTCAACAGGTGGTTAAACATTTGGAGGGTGGCCTGCTTATCAGGAACTCTTTAAGTCAGTTAGTGTCGGGGAAGAGAAAAAGGAGGGGATGTGACATAAAACCTAAGTGAAATACTGCAACAACTATATTCTTGTGGCCCAAGAATTGTCCGGAATCCACTATGAGAAGTGAAGTCTCTGACATCCTTTTAGTAATAACATTTCAATGTTCTTTGTGGGTTGTGGGGAACATAAAACTTCCTATACCTAGTCCTGCTGCATTGGTCTTTAGATGACAGATATATCAGGGAAGAAAAAGTTCCTATAATGAACTAATTTTTGTATTTGGGATCAAGTACCTGAGATTTCATTGTTATATAAAACTTCTGGAAAGGAAACTCCCTCCATGGCCTAAAACTTACAGTCTTCAAGTATCCTGAGAGTTTCTTCACCTCTCCATGAGGTAAAGCTATTCAACTAGTACAAGAATTTGCCAGTCAGCATTTGTCTGAAGCAGTAACTTTAACTCAGATCTTTGTTATGTCATCCCTGAGAATAGTACACTGTCCACTATGCATATTCTTCCTTTAATAATTTCTGGAAAGCAAACTCACAGATCTTGAGAGTTGGAAGGACCCCCAGAGTTCATTTAGTTCAAATCCATCTTTAATGGGCAAGCAAAAAGAAGCCTGGAGAAATGAACAATCTGCCAAATTAGCAACATAGTAACTGCAGAAAAAAGGCCTACAAGTGGGAATTCTAGCACAAAACCTTCTTATAATGTCATTACTACCATGTTACTGAGAGTCCAAATTGTTCACAAGGGCACACTGATGTTTTGTCTGCCCAAGAATCCCAGGCCCCTGCTTGTAGCTGAGTGTCTACCATCTGTTACCAATAACTGATGGGTGAGAGATGCTGTCCAGAACATCCTTCTATGGTTGCCTTAGCCTTGGATCTTGAGACATTTCTGAAAACACATCCCTTGACCACAAGAAGAGCCTAAGCACCAAGAGTGAAATTGATAATGCCTAGCAAAATCTGGTGACCATAACTTTTGATTATAACTATCCTAGGTTATTTATTTACACATGTTCAGATTCTACAGGACTTGGATTTTAGTAAAACTATTTGTGAAAGTAGTGATAGACTTTAACCAAGATTCTTTTTGGTCTAAACCTCAATCTTGAATCCAAAGTCTTAATGGAAAATTCACTTTGCTAGTATATTATGCCTCCATTTCTCCATCACTAACCTGTCCACCAAAGCATTTTAAATTCCTTGTTTTAGAAGTTGGAAGAATGTACTCATGCATTCAGAGGCATGGGACTTCTGTTATGAAAATCAAAAGGTATTTCATGTCACCTCCCAAAGTTTTCCCCTCACCACATTTTTAAAATATATTTGAAAAGTAAGATGGAAGTTATATCTATTGATGTATTAGTGGGGCACAGTGGATAGAGCATAGGACATGAAGTCGAAAAGACTTATCTTCTTGAGTTCAAATCTGGCCTCAGACACTTACTAGCTGTGTGACTCTGGGGAAGCCACTTAAACCTGTTTGCCTCAGTTTCCTCATTTGTAAAATGAACTGGAGAAGAAAGTACCACTCTAGAGACAGGGCAGAAATTTCTTGTTTAAGCATTATCTTTAAAAATAAATTCATGGTGCAAAGAAATTTGTGGCACATCAACTATGTTGTCAAGCTGAATACAATTCAGGTGGCAAAACTTTGTTTTCTGTGGTTGTTTCCAGGGTCATATCCAGGCCTTTAAATAAAGAACACCTCTCTGGATGAGGTTTAAATCTATGACCCCAAATACACTATTCTGTTTCTTTCTCTGTTTTGTTATGCATACATAACAATACATACACAACATACATAACAATAAGTTTGAGATGTAATAATAATAGACATTTTATTTAGTCCTTTAAAGTTTTCAAGGTAATTTACATACATTAGCTACTTTGGGCCTTAAAGCAAACCTGAGAGGCAAACACCAAAAGATACTTATACCAAGATCTTGATACTTCCTGATTCCATTTCCACTAGGCTTTCCACTAATCAACATTGACTCATCAAAACACGAGCAAATAGAGTGAATGCATTTTTGTACTTATTTTTCTGGGAGATCTGGAATGATCTCTCTGACTTGCAAAATAAAATATATTTTGAATTGCATTTATGACTTTTAAAAATACTTTAAAGATAGGTAGTAGATATAACCTGGAAAAAACACAGGGCTTGGAAATCAGAAGGACCCAAATCAGCACTGGTAATACCATAAACTAGGCGCTATGTGGTCTTCGCTGAGTAACCTGAACTCCTAGTTGTCATTAGCTGTCTCTTCCGCAAAATAGGAATGATAATGCCTGCCCTCTCCATCTTCCAAGGATCTGTGAGGAAAGCATTTTGGAAGCTACAGGATACCTTGTGATTATGAGCTGCTGCTATTATTATGAGACATTTACCTCAATATTTAAATTATTGACTTATGCTTAGATCGATTCCTTTCCCCCTCCCCTCAGGACCTCAGAATGGCAGTTTTGATGATTACTGAATAAATCTCTTATTCTCTTGGTAAGAGATCAATTTTTTAGGAAACAAAACAAAACATTCTTATTTATCTTGTTTGCGTGACCCCATGAGGCAAACCTAAACATACTGGAATAAATTTAAATAATCATTCATTTTAAATAAAAAATATAACTACATATTTTAATTGTAGAGATAGAGGATAGAACAGTGGGTATTCCTTTCTGCTATACACACACAGACACAGACACACACATGTGTCTGTGTGTGCTTGTATATACGTATGTGTATGCATGTTATAATAAGGAACTAGTAGAAGAAAAGTTTGTGGAAACCCTAAGTAGAGAGGAGAATCTCTAGAGAGTGGTACATGGTTGATCCGTGTTTCCCATCATTCCCTCATTGTTTGTCCTTTTGGGATAGATTTATAGAAACATAGAATCATAAAATTTCAGAGTTGGAAGGGATTTCAGAGATCATCTAATCCAACCCTTATCTAAAAAAAAATGTCCTCTAAAACATACTTGAAAAGTATGCCTCTGTTGGAAGACCTCTAATGAGAGGCAACCATTGACCTCCAATTAGGTAAGTAATTCCACTTCTGGACAGTTCTAATTGTTAAAAAGTTGTTTGTTTTTTCCCCTGACATCAAAAGAAATTGACTTTTCTTCAAGTTCCACCAATTGCCCTTATTTGATTTGTAATATGTCATTGTGCACTAGTTGAATATTTCTTTTTGATTGTCCTCTAATCATTTTGTCTGTATATTCCTTGCTTACTAGGCTATACGCTTCTGAACAGCAACTAAATCTTCTCCTGTTGTATTTCTCAGATCTGTCTTGTTTGATGCTCTCCATTCAAAAGGCTCTCCAACAGCGCTTACTATACTCATAGACTTTTAGAGCTGGTCTTTTTATTGTGCTATATATTTTACTCCAAAGAGTGAGAGGAGATTACAAGGTGATGTGGCTCTGACAGCCTTGAACCTACTAAGCTGGAGGATCTGGCAGAGGGAAAGGAATGAGAGGATAAGGGGGAGCACTTTCACCAGCTACACAGTACTGTCAAGGGCCACCTCTGTCCTCTGCTCAGTTGCTTAAATGAGAACACAAGATTGTTGAACCAGATTTTGCTCTGCCTGTGCCTTGGTGAGTGCCAGCTAGGCAACTTGATCCACAGGGGTGTTGGGCTAAATTCCAAATTCTGTTCATTTGACTCCATGAGGCAGACTTGGATCATAAGGGGAATTTGCAAGAGTTAAGTGATTCACTTCTTGATATAGGTACAGAATAAAAGAGTGACTCTATGGGGCCTCTGATATGGCCTATTTTCCCTGGACTGTAAGCAATATCCCCGTTAATTTTTTAAAATTATAAGCAGCTGACCATGTGAGATGAACAATAAACTATGAAGGCTGAAGATATGGAGAACAGGGTTGTAATCAAATAAAACTTGTGACAAAGTTAATCTGGCATATTTAATGATATGCTTAATCATAATTGTGCTGCATGGAAAATAGGCATAAATGGTTAGTGTTTTGCATAAATAACGGCAATTAATATCATTTGTAAACAACCGTGCTAAGAATTTTCGATGTTTGCTAGGGCAGAAGAAGGAATTCTATGTGGATCAGGAAATAACTTCATTACCTTTTGAAGCCTCTTTGATCTATCCCCCCAAAGTTACCAGATTTAGCCAGTTTTCTAGCAAGAACATATGGCACAAGTGTTCAGGAAACTGGGGTTCCTACCCCCTCCTTTCCCTTCTCCTTTAAAGATTCATTTCTTACCATATGGGGAGCAGGTTGAATGGTTTCATAAAACCCCCTTGACACAAACAGAACTCCTAGGCCCTTACTGTAGATTTGTTTAAATTAACTCTTAATACCTAGCACTAAGATGGGAAAGGCTGATAGCCACCTACTTCTTCCATAATCCTCCCATGGGTGTTTGCTTATTAAATAAAATGAATCTCTAATTGGTAGAATTTCAGGCAGTGTAAGAGAGATAAAATGAAAATTGTGGTAGCTGGCCTTTCCCAGACGGTACAGAGTCAGCCCAGGGCAAAATTACAAAGTAAAGATTAGCCTTGGCAACTCCCCCCTCCCCTTTCAAACCAACCTCTCTTTCTGCCCCTAGTCCATTTTCTGCCTCCTCATCTTTTTATTTCCCAGGATCCCAGTGCCCTCCTACTGTCCTTTTGCTATCTGAAGACCCTTATTTCTGCAACCTACCCAACCCTGACCTTCTCTGAAGGTCAAGATGGTATTAAATTACCACCACCCTCTCTGTAATAATTAAGAGTTTCATTCTCTAGTATGGATTGCATCAGAATTTTGACATTTTCAAGAAACGTGGTTTAAAAGTCACTGAGTAGGGAAAACCTAAAAGGGGAAGAGGAAGGACACAAGGTACAAATTTCAAGTGGGAATGGGTCTTAGAGTCCATCCAGTGCAACTCACTTGTTTTACCCATATCAGAAAAGACTCATTGACTGCCTCAAGATCACATGAATAATAAGTACCAAAGATGGGATTTGAATCTAAGCCTTCTAACTCCCAAGCAAGTGCTTCTGCAGTGGCACCACTGTGAATCTATTACCATCTCCTGATTTCATATCTTTTCCTCTCTTCTTCCTTCTTCAATAAAAAGAAGCTAAAGTGGTTGGGATGGAGGGAGGCACCTTTCCAAATTATTCATGAAATCTCAAATAAGTCTGCAGAATTGAAGGCTCTTTCTAAAATTTCAAAGTAGACAAAAAGTCTCATCTTTGACTTGTTTGAGGGAACTCCCAGCATATATTCCATTAGCTAAATATCTTGGTTACTTATTTTAAAAAAAATCTATTTGCCAGGTATGGTTATACTTTCTTGGGCAGACCTTCTTCCTAAATGGTACAGAAACAATTCCAATTTCTATCTACCCTCCAAAATACCTGTAAGCAGGCATTTGGTATTAACAATAACAAGTACAATGGCGGTAATGGGAATGATATTGCAATTATATAATGCATGCGAACTTATAAAGCATTTTGGATATATTATCACATTTGTTCCTTGAGACTGAGTTATAAATTAAAAAAAAAGTTGCCATATCATCTCAGTAAGTCAATGTCCAGAGTACAAGGATGGACAGCATCTAAACACCTTCACTGTTAGAAGTTTTTAATATTGCTTGTTAAAGGTTTTTTTGTTTCCCCTCTATAAATGCAACTGCAGGCTTATAATGGAAGTCAGTAATGAAATTGGATTCACTTTACAGACAACTTCCTTAAAAACATCCATTTTGTGATGTGAGGTAGTTCTCCAATATACGCTACCACTTAATTCATTTCCCTCAATAACATGCTCTGCTGAACTAATCTAAAGGACTTGTGTTATGCAAGCAAGGTAAAGCTGCTGGTAGGATGATTTAATATATGGTCATCAGATTCTGTATTCAGAGTAGAGAGGAAATGAAGGCATCTGCGAGATAGAAAAACTACAATGTAGAGCACTGAAGAATGTTCTGTCTGTTGAATGCAAGAATTCATTCATTCATTTCCCCCCCCAACATATCTTGGTTTCTAGGGAAACCTCAGTTCTTTGCAAGAGAAAGCATTAAAATGGAGAGCTTAATTTACATGATAAATTCATTAGCTTTTCTATTCATTCAACACTCGGCTACATGGGGCATTAGTGAAGAGTGCTGAAATTGGAATCAGGGGAGCTGGATTGCATGTAGATTGCCTGTGTCACTTACAACCTGTGTCACTTTGGGCTGCAAAATTAAGGATTTAGATTATATGATCTATAAGGCCTCTTCCAGCTCTAAATCTGGCAGTTAACATGTCTAAAGTTGAAAGAAAAGAAGAACATAAATAATGATCAATTCACATGGAAAGGCCACAACAGGTAACAGGGAGATTGCCCCTGCACTAATTCCATATTTATTCAAAGAATTAAAAGTCTTCATAAAACAAGCAAATCTTTTTCCAAGTTCAAAAGTTCCTTGCCAATTTCCTCTGGTAGTTTCCTTGTTTTTCTTTCCTTCTTCTTTCTGATCCAACTTGGTAGTTAAGGAAAAGGGCATATACACCTGTGGAGCTGAGAAGTGAAAGTAGAGCTAAAATGGCTCGTAAACACATCCACCTCCATACTGCTCTTTTTCACTCCCACAGAGAGCCATCAGATGTCCCTTATTTGACCATGTATTTTTAGACTGTGCCACAGTATTAGCAAAGGAGTACTTAGTGAAAGAAAGAAAGAAATAAAGGGGAGGGGTCAGACAAAAGTGTTGGTTTTCTTTCCTTAGCATGCTGTTGTCCACCAGGAGTATGATATATGAACCTAGTAGCACTGGTAATTTATATACCATGGAACTCCATTCTAGTGCTAATGTGAGGAGATAAGGCTAACATCAATATTACACCTTTTCCAGGTTATAGCCAAAAAGATATTCAATGAATCCCTAAAATTCTTCAGAAAAAAAGTCACCTGTAGGGTAGCCAGACCCAAGGTTAAAATGGGTCTAGATAGAACTTAATACTTAATTGTTCTGGAAGGAGTTCCATTTAAGAAGATGCCTCTTTTTCTCCCCTCTCTTCCCACTGATAGGTGTTCTAATGCTTCTGTTAGAGTAACTTTTTGAATGTACAGCCTAGTCTTGTTATTCTCCAGTTAAGAAACTGTTCAGTGGTTGTCCAATCTCAATTCATGTCCAAGTTCCTTAACTTTTATTTTGAAAGGGATTCTTTTAGTCATTTGTTTCCTTTTCCAGTTTTATCTCATTCCCTTTCTTATACTCTGTGCTCCTGCCATACAATTCTACTGTTCCCTGAACTCTACCAGACTTTGCCTACCCAGAGAATTTGCTCATGCCATGCTTCTTTCCTAAAATGTACTCTTGCCCCAGGCCCTGCTAGGCTGCCTTATAACTACCCTTCAAGACCCAATTAAATTAGAAGAGAGGCTTCCTCTGTTTCTCTCCCTGAATTTCTTAGAAGTTGTTATTCTGCATTTTAGTTGTTTGTACATGTCTTATCTCTTCTATTAAATTATAAACCTCAAGAACTGGGTCTATGTTTTTATATTAATGAGTTGAGCAGAGTATGTAGTTAATAAATATTTGTTAATACCAATGGCTGCTAATACTCTATAACACTAGATTTGCAAAGCATTTTATAGCCATTATCTCCTTTCATTCTTACATCCCTTTATAAGGTAGATACTACTTATATATAATACTACCAAAGCCTGAAAGAAATTAAATGACTTGCCCAAGGCCATGGAACTAGTAAGGATCCAAGATAGAATTCAAACTCACATTTCTTCTGACTCCAGGACTAGCACTCTTTTCACTTAAACCAAAACTGCCCTTCCCATAGCAACTTTGAATTGAATTAAATACTCAAAAACATGTGATCAAGGCCCTTTGACTCAAGTATCTTATTATGATTTAAATGGAAGATCATATTTCCTTACTCACTTGCTTTCTGCCTTTGCTCTTTTCTTAACATGTAAGTAGAAATCATAAACATACACACACCTTTAGACAAGACCTGGGGATCCATTGAGTTATTCACAAATGCTTGGGAAATCTTCCCTTCTTTGACAAGTCTTAGACTAGAAACAAACTGAGGGAAGGTCAATAAGGACACATTAGATGGAAGCTACTGACTGGCTCTTTTGCACCTTTATCCTAGAGAGGAGAGGAAATAGGTTTAAATTGTTCTAGGAGGAATTTAGAGGAGATGGAGGGCCAAACTTTCTGACAGGGAAGATTGTTAGGCACTAGAAAAAGTTATCAGAGGAGTCTGTGGAATCTTTTTAATAATAGGGTTGATTCATACCTGACTGGAGTACTTTAAAGTGTAATTCTGCCTCTAGGCAGGGAAAGGATTAAATGGCCTCTTGAGATTTAAAAACCTTAAAATAATGCCCCTGACGTAAGCATTCAATTCTGGCATTTTAAAACCTAGAGGATTCTCATTTTCTTCATGTTCTTTGGGAGAAAGAGCTGGACACATAATAGTGCATTATAACCTCAGCTTTCTGATACATACAGCAGTGACACTAATCACGTGTCACAGAGGAATGAGCTGAGAAGTGGCAGCTCTTAGCTAGCTGTCCAGAGCCGCAAAATATGTGCTTGCCAAAATGGGGACATTTGCATTCCCTGATCCCAACCTGATTCATTGTCTCCATGCAAATTAATGAAATCTTTGCGAGGCCCCCTTTTGTATTCCAAAATTATTGATACAGTCATAGGCTATAAAGTGAAATTTAAATGTGAAAATTCAACACCCTTGGCATTTGCTCTGAAAGGTACTCTGAGTTATAACCTTACCGTCTGCCAGGTTAACATGATTACTCACAATATTTCACCTTTTGGGGAAATATATCAATCCTGATTAGGGCATATTGCTACAGATCTTGTCATTTCAAACACACTTCACTGATTTCCTAGGTTATGCAGCAAAGCAAAGCCAGACACCTTAGAACAAGGTAAAGTCAGAGGCTGCCTTAAGGTTAAGATGAAGCCTATAGAACCAGGACATAGTTTCCACTGTTCTCCATATAGACAAGCTCCCGAGCCCTTCCACTACCTCCCTTCCTTCCCCCACATGTGTGAAGAAACCATTTGGGAATTAATTACCCTGAAAAATCCTGAAAAACCCCAGTGACTATGTCTAAGCGGTAGGTTGACATTTTAGCTTGTCCACCACCTGTTTCAGTGTTCTGGGGACATTGCTGTAGATTTAGCCTTAGCAATTTGTTAGAGACCTCTGGGAAAATGTTCAACTATGCAAACTAATTAACCTCTTGAAAATTCTTTTCCTGGCTCAGTTCCTTCATCTGTGAGCTATGGATATTAATCCTTGCATTACCTACCTACCTCCCAGGGCCATTTGGAGCAAAGTACTCTGTAAACTGGAAAACTGTATATAAACATGAGCCATCATTATTATTATTGCTATAGGAACTGTTATTGTACCACTCCATAGTAACATCATTTACAATTTCAGGAAGATAAATAGGATAATACAAGTGAATTGTTTAGAGGCTAAGAAAGGGAAATTACAAGAGCTTAAATTTATATAGCATTTTTCAGTTTTATAAAATTCTTTCAATATAACAACCATGGGAAGGGATGTACCACAATGGTTATTGTCCAAATTTTAAAGATGAAGAAACTGAAGCTCTAAGTGATTGAATACCTTGCCCAAAACTACATGGTTGCTAGAGCTAGAAATTAAAACCTAGCTGCTGTTTCAACTTCAGGTATTCTTTCCGCTACCAGACGATGCCTTGATAAAAAGAAGTTTATAATAAGCCTTGGGAATGAGGAAAAGAGAAAATATTATTAAATGCATTTTAATGCTCTCAAATATAGGCAGTGGTCTTTAGGAAGAAATCTATGCTTTTAAGAAAGAACTTATAGGTTCTGGCTTGATTTTTGTAATGCAGTATTTTTCACGATTTCATTACTGCTTCCCCCTCAATAATACAGCTGAAGCAAATAAAACATCTACAACTATAACATGGAACTTTGTGTGTACCTCCTTATGTCAAGAGGAAAAAACACTGTGTGATCTAAATTTGGGCATTTTAATAAAAAACATTATAGTGATGTAAAGCCCATTTAAATCTGTTTTAAAGGAGATAATGAAGCTAAGCAAGAAAACAATAGTCTATGTTTATACAGAACTTCATATAGCTAATCTCATTTGATTTGATGACAGGCTTATATGGGCGGGTATTTTCATACTCATTTTACACATGAGGAAACAGAGGATCATAAAGGATGTGATTCTACCGGGTCATCTAGTCATTAAGTGGTAGAGTTAGGTTTCTTAATCTGGGTCTCCTAATGGCAAGTCTAGTGTTTTCCCATAGTCAATCAGATTGGCTATACCTAATGTCTGTTCCTGATCATTCCTGGCCAACTCACAATGGCAAAATGAGGGAAAAAAACAGCATCTTCACATCAGGAAATGAAACTTCAGGAAAGAAAATCAGACTTTGGGAAAGGAAAGAAAGGGGAAAAAAATAAGAAATCAAGTGTTCATTTTTCATTATTTCTTTCATAGACACTGAAGGATGAGATATGAATTTTAATGTTAAGTGTAAACAATAACTGCAAATACTAACATTTCCAGGCGTGTAAGAATCTGCTGCATCTCCCTGCATAAAAGATTATTCGCCTCAGGAAATAAGATTATACAGGCAAGAAAACATTATGAAACATTTCTGGAAATACAGAAGAGGTGAAAGAAGTAAATAAGTTTTCAGGAAAAAATGATAAAGTCAGCCACAACAATTCCCCTCCCCTCCCCCTACAACAATCAAAATGAGGTGTTAGCTGAGAGGGAAACACACCGAACAAGGAAGGAACGTTAGGACATCAGTAACAGCCCAGGGAAAGGATCCGTGAATCTATGAGAGCCAAAGTACTGAAATCATCATTTAAATGATGTGACGTTTTAGAAAGGAATATGGATCTTGTAAATACCTATAGTCACTCAGGAAAATGGAGAAAAGAATATTTCATATTTGTAAAGACTGAAGATTTGCTCCCCACCTACAGCAACATGGAACACTGATTTAGGCAAAATTTTATTGAATCAACTCATAAAAACTGTATCAACAATAAGACAGAACTAGCATCAAATTTATTCTACGGAGGTGTACTGTATCAGAAACTGTGTTGCCAATTAGTGCCATGATAATCATAATCAATAGTAACTATTACTTTTAAAACTTTCACTTTCTTGCAACAATCCAGTGAGGGTGTTAGAGTAAGTATATTTACAGATAAGGGGCTTTAGGTCAAGCAGTTAAAGTAACTTTTGCTGGTGGCATACATCTTAAATACGGTTTCAACCCATGTCTTCTTAATTCTGGACCTAGTGTTCCTTCAACTGTATTTCATAACCTCTCTAATAATGAAGTAATTTTCAATACAGTTCAGCTAAATGAAACAAAAATCAAATTGCATTTTGAGATGAGGATTTGGGAAGCTATTTTTCCTTGAGTCAGAAAAAACCTGGAATATTGCATTTACTCTTGGGTTCCAGATTTTGTTCATATATATGCACACACACAAAAATGTATGTATTTATGTACATATGTATATAGATATGTGTTTTATCATTTGCCAACTATATTGTTGGTGCTTCATAAGAGAAAGACTGATTTGTGAAGTGAACAGTTAAGAATACCATGTCAGAGAATAGGGTTTGGATTTCTGGGCCATGATTTAAGGTTTATTAATAATTGCCTTTTTGTTAGAAATGAAGTCTAGATAATAAGCATTAATTAAATAAAATATTTATATAGAGATTTACAGATCTGAGCTTTTTTAAAAAAAGTCTTCGAATGAAAACAAAGAAAAGAAACCACCCAAATACACCTGCCAAATCATCTCACAAAGATTTTATTGGGTAAGACATAGGGAGAAGAGTATAAATATAAAGCTACATTAATTCAAAGGAGAAAAAATATACAGGAAGAGAGGCAGTTAAAAAAAACTTTGAATATCTATTCAAAAGTGTGCAAAATATGAGTAATAACCAAGGAAAACTAATGATCTTAATACAAAGAAGTAAATTTGTCCTGAAAAGGATCATTGAGACTTTGTGGGATGTGACTCAAGATTTAGAAGTGATTAAGGAAAGGTAAACCTTTATTCAAAAGGCACAAATGTATAAAAGAAGATATGGGGTAGCCTTAGATATTAAGAATATATGTTCATGTAAGGAATTAGGAATGTAGAGGGGAAAGCAACATTATGGAGAACATTTATATGTCAATGGAAGAACTAAATAATGATATTATGGTGAGAATACACTACGAACCACCCTACCAAAGGAGGACATGAACAGTTTGGAAAACAGTTAACTATAACCACTTAACAATGGTTAGATCATTATACTTAGAGTCAGGAAGACATGAATTCAAATCATGCCTCAGGCACTAGCTGTATGACTCTGGGCAAGTCCCTTAATCTCTTTATGCCTCAGTTTTATCTGAAGAGGCTGAAACTGATCTAAAGTGGCTTCCAATTCTAAATTCTAGGATCCCAGTATAGGATCAGGAGAGCAGTGATGTAGCTCATAACTTCTTGATTTACTTAATGATCACTTCTTATTTCAAAAAATGGGAGAAGAACCATGAGAATATCTCTACTGGTCTTATTTTTGAACAATGAGAAAGAATTTTTTTCCCCCTCTGAACAACAGGGAGCTTTGGAAGCAAGTGATCTCTAACACTAAGAATTTATGATAAAGAAATAAAGAAAAGCAGTCTAACACACCAATACTAGATTGGACAAAAGTAAATTTAAAAACAAATGGACAGGTTTAAATAACAAAATAGGTAAAATCCAATGGCCTAAAATTCCACAAGGGAAGTCAGTCAAAGGAGGCATTGAGAGATGTAAAAAATAAAATACTGATAGTAGAAATACAGTTGCAAAAAAGAAGGAAAAGGGGGAATCGCTATGTGAAGATTTGATGTGGATATACAATCAATCCAATAACTAAACTACATTTTTTTAAAGACCCATGTAAGCATTGCCAAAATCTAGAAATGAGCTGAATTTCATCATGAAAACTTAGCACAAGTGGGCAAAGAGCATTTTAAAGTTCTGTTTTAATCTAGGAGAAGGTCAAGAAGTGTATTGCTTGGTTCTACATGGACTGTAGCTGCTGCGCTGCTGCTAATTAATTCTATAGAGAAGATTGGACTATGCAACTTTTATTTTTACCTCTATTTTTCTATCATGGTCTTCAGGCTAATAAGTATTTAACAAAAAATGGTTGAGGGAACTTAGACATAGAACAACTGAGGGAATGGCAAGAGTCCTTAGAAGTCCTTGAGGAGTTTAAGGCACTAGTCACAGATGTCTTATATCCCTGGATCTCTAAAGAATCAGAAGACATGGCTTCTGAGCTACTTCTCAGTGATCTTTGAAAACAGGAAGAATTGAAGTCAGGCCACAGGATTAGAGATGGGCAAATGTCCATTTTTTTTAAAAAAAGGAAGAAGGTTGGAGTTTTGAGACTAGAGTTTGACTTTAATTCCTATAACTGTTTAGGATCACTTCTAAAGTAAATGGTGATCACTAAAAGTCAGCAAGACTTCATGGTGTCATTAGGGATTGGTAATGTAAGAATAACTTCATTTCCTTCTTGCTACTCTAGTATCAAGGGGATTCCATAGATAGAGATTTCAGCCAACAATTTGCCAAAGCTTTTCATCTTATTCTTACAGATAGGATGGAGACATATAGGCTAGGCCAGCCAGTCAGTGAAGAAGCTTTTTTAAGTTCCTTCTACATAGTAACATTAGTTAAGTGTCTACTACTATAAGGGCAAAAACACAGACTCTGCTCCCACTGAATTCACTGTCTAATGGGGGAGACAACAAACCACTATATATAAACAGATACATGAAAAGTAAATTAGAAATAATCAATAAAGAGAAAGTACTAAAATTAAAGAGATTAGGAAAGGGTTCTTGCAAAATGTGAGATTTTAGTTCAGGCTGGAAGGAAGTCAGGATGGGTAGGAGGCAGAAATGAGGATGGAGGTCATTCGTTTCATTGGAAACAGCCAGTAGAAATTCTTAGAATTAGATGAGATTTCTTGTACAAGGAATGGCAAAGGGACAATATCACTGGAAAACTTGTAGAAAAGGTAAACAAACAAACAAAAAAGACTCTGAACACATCGAATGTCCAAACCAAGAGAATAATCATTAATCAGTCTATATCAACATAAAGAGAGATCATCAATAAATGCCCCAAGGAGCTATCTTTGATTTTGTGTTCTTCAATATTTTAATCATCCACTTGGATTAAACTGGAGATGACATACTTATCAAATTTGCTGATGACATGAAGCTGAGAAAGTAAATATACTGGATAATCATTTTAACAGGTTATGATGATGAACTAAGGCAAAGAAGATGAAATTTTATAGATTAGGCTAAGGCAATCATGACCAAGAGAGGTGATAGTCTTGATATACTGTGCCATAGGCAAAGCATATCTGGAATATTGTGTTTAGTTCTGGTGGACACATTTTTGAAAAACTGTGGACAAATCAAAGCAGATCAAAAGGAGGGCAGAAGGACTAAGGATTACGTCACATATGACATGTTAAAATTTTTATCCTGGAGGGAATTTTTAACCTAGAGAATAGATAGCTTGAGGGAAAAGAATCATGGGCTTCAAATATATGAAGTTTTCCAAGTGAAAAAGCATTAGACTTGCTCTGCTTGAGCCCAGAGCACATTGATAGAAATGAAAGATAGTTCCAGTGAGGCAAATTTAGGCTAATAACAGCGATCCCAAAGTGGAATGGGTTGCCTCATAAGGTAATCTGTTCCCCATCACTGGAAGTCTTCCAGCAGAGGCTAACTGACCACTTGTCAGGGATGTTGAAGTGTTCATTCACCTAGATAACTTTCTGAGTTACTTACAACTCTGAAATTCTTTAATTCTGAAAAATGTGATGAGAATTTTCCCATAGCATAAGTTTATTGCAGCAATTGTAGTACATAATTAAAGATGTAATGGTAATAGTAAATTTCTCCTCTTATAATTATTTACTGGGAATTTGCAAAGGCATAATAATAATCTTGGCTCCCACTATACAAAGAATGTGTAGAAATACATTTCAAATTAAATTTGAATTTTATTTCACCTAGTGTTGAGGCTTAAATTATGGTTCTTCTCATTGTATGATACCAGATATTACACGGGATAGGGAGGACTGGGATATATACCTACAGACACAGACATATACACATACACACATACATTCATATACATATATATTTACATGTGTGTATTCTAGTTCCTAACATATTGCCTCATCCATGCTACAAGTATCAAGAGTTCAAAATAGTCTTTTCTAATTTAGTGTTATCTGTGAAAGTAAGTCACCCCCACTGCCCCACAACTGAGATTTCAGATTTTATAAAATTTTTGAATCCCTAGAGAGAGAATTGCCATTTTAGGAGGTGGGTAGGAAGAGAAGTATATTTGACTCATGATTTCATTTCTATAGTTAACTCTTTTGTGAGTGAAAATTTATACTTGCCCTAAAATTTTGTCAGTCTTAGGTACCTGGAACACCAAGAAATTAAGTAATTTATCCAGGGGAACAGTATATGCCAGAGGAAGGATTTGAACTCATATCTTTCTGACTCCAAGTGTGATGCTTATCTACTATGACATACTGCTTCTGCGTCAAAATGCTCAGGATACAAAGGGAAAAAACTCCCTGCCCTGAAAGGCAGGGTCAGAGTGGGGGATAAGCATTATAGTTCGAGGTAAATAAATGAAGTACACATCATAAATATCATATTATTTCAAAGAAGATACTAATAAAGTGAAGGGGAGATAAGGAAGAGCTTAGGTAAGATCTTGCACTAGAACTGAATCTTGACAAGAGCTCACAATTCTAAGGAGAAGAAATTAGAAAGGAGAACATTCCAAGTACAACACCCCACCTGTTTTGTCTGCAGCATAATTCTCCATGATATACAAAAGTACTTGATGGAATTTTGGTAAATTTTTTAGCAGTAGAATCATGGATTTAATTGAGATTACAATCTACTAAGTTTAAGGCATAGGCAGAGACTAAAAAATGAATAAGGCTTCTATGAAATGATATGATCAAGAATTTGGGTGAGGTTATTTTATTTATATATCTTTTGTTTTTTGGAGGAAGCAAAAATGGAAACCTCATCAAATAAACACTGAGCAGCCCCTCCTGTAACTTGGCAGTTAGAGTTTTGTGGTCTGTGGTGCCAAATAGATAAGAAGGAAACAGAGAAGGGGAGGGCTAAGATTAGACAAGAAGGAATTTCTGGTGCTCCTCATACTAACTTAGAAATACAGAAGCCAAATGGAGCACCTAAAGTAAATAAAATATTGCCTTCCTGAAATTGTTGAGATAACCTTAAGAAACACTGGAAGGTCATTACCAGATTATGTTTAAAATTGGAAGAGACAGGTCATCTGGTCCTATTCATCTCAATGTTGCACATGAGGAAACTGGCGCTCATGTAAAAGTGACTTGCTCAGTCATATAGGTTGCCAGTTGAGATTTGAATCTAGTATCTGTGATTCAAAATCCAGTATTTTTTCCCTGTAGCATATTGTCTGCCTTAGATGTAGCATATGTCATTTGGTCAATCATAGTGAGGGATGAAAACAAGTATCTCTGTTAATTTTATAGCTCTCTCTTTGCCCAAAATTCTTTTTTTGTCCCCCTAGCTGCCTTGTTTTTGCCTTATTGACCTTGACTTTCTGGTTAGTTATGCCATATTATTGATCAATAAGTAATCTATTTATTATCATTTATTAAGAGCCTATTATATGCCAGTAACTGTGCCAACTACTTGGAATAGAAAAAGAGGGACAGAAGTCTCTGTCTTCAAGGAGCTTGTGATCTCTATGTTGATGGAGATTCTGTGGGTGAACTCATGTAGTACAGTTCAGTTGGGCAGCAGAAAAGACCAAGAGTAGGCACCACTGATGCCATGGGCATGTCACTACTTCCCATCTCACCAAAAAGTTGTTTTTTTTCTTTTGGTTGTTTTTTTTGTTTTTTTTTTTTTTTTTTTATCGCTGTTACATAAAGTCCACTTTAAAGTGGGACCTGAGGTCATAGATAAAAGAGAGCTATCCTTGAATTCAGGAAGACCTGGAGTCAAGTTCCAACTTTGGTATGTACTAAGTGTTTGAAGGAACAAATCACTTAGCCTCTCAATGTTCCCACACAGGACTCTTAGACTATAGTTTCTGAGCAGATGCTGATAGAACTGCTAGAGTTCCCTACATCAGTGAAATTACAGATATGGTGCTAAAAAACAAAACAAAATAAAAACAACAACTTAAAAAAAAAAAAGATTCAACAGGATACCGTTTCCACTATCAATCTCCTCTAAATACTTGGGGAAAAGGCAGGTACAATGTCAGATGTACATAGCAATGCTGAATGCTGGAAGTATACCTGAGAAATCTCCCCTGTTCTCTGCAAAGTACTACCTATATTTTTTCGCTTCTTTGTGCCCTGATATGATCCCTTCTCTCTATAATAGTGACAAGATGTATTTGTGTGCTCCCACCTTTAACAACCACCTACTCACTAAACAGTCTAGATAATTGATAATATATATGGAAATATCAATATAGTAATTAGGGGCAAATGTCCAATGTACCAGGAATCAATACTAAATTAAGCCTTGGAACAAGCATGAGTAATGTTGAAATTGGGACCAGGAGATAAGTCATGATGAATATACATTTAAGTGGGCAGCTATCCTTTGCTCTGCTCACACAGATAATGCACTCTACCTTAGCTCAGACCCCAACCCATTTCTACTCCACTATTGCAAGAGTCTTAATTGGTTTACCTCTCCCCAGTCTCTTTTCTCTTCAATCCATTGTCCACATCTTTTGCCAATTTATGTTTCTAGAACACGTACCTGACTGCATCACTCCCCTACTCAAAAATCTTCAGTGACTCCCTATTTCTAAGAGAAAAATGTAAAATCCTCAGCCTGACATTGAAACTCTCTTTAAGTCCAACTCCTACTTCTCTTCCCAGGGTAATTTCTTCTTGTTCCTTATCATGACCTCTCCATTCCAGTGAAAATAGTCTTTTGGCAGGTCCTCACAGATTGTATTCCATCTTTGCCTTCATGCCTTTTCACGGTTGGTCCCTAGTTTCTGCAGTTTATTCTGTCTTCATCTCTAAGTCTTAGAATCATTAGCTTCTTTCAAAAATACAGCTCAAATGCTAACTCTTGATTCTTCTCAGTTGTTAGTGTGCTCTCCATGTCTCTCTCTCATCTTTTCTTCCTTCCTTCCTTCTTCCTTCCTTCCTTCCTTCCTTCCTTCCTTCCTTCCTTCCTTCCTTCCTTCCTTCCTTCCTTCCTTCCTTATTTCCTTCCTTCCTCTTTCTTTCTTTCCTTTTCTTTCTTTCTTTCTTTATTCACTGTATTCTTCTAAACAAATTTTAAGATCAAATATTCTATGCTGTCCAATAGGAGGTCCTTTCCAAGTAGACAAAGTACAGTCCCATCAGGTAGGCTATGAGAAAGACCATATGAGCACAGAATCATAAGATGAGAGTTCTAGGGTTTTAAGGAATCTCTGAAAACTTCTATCCCAAACTATTCATTTCACAGATGAAGAAACTGAGGTTCAGAAATTAACATGCTCAACTTTATGTAAGTAGAAAGGATTTTGTTCATACAAAGAGAATTCTCAGTCAGGAAATCTACATATAGTTTTAACTATCCCAGCAATCCTAAATTCTGGAGGACTTGTCTTGATGCTATAGGTAGAAACAAATGATTTTAACCACTTATAAAATATTTATTTACCTTTTGAAAGCAATGAAGTCTCCTCAAACACAGTCAGTTTCTCAGAGGTTAAAACATCATATCCTGGCTCCACAGTTTGAAGTTCTCAGCTAAAAGTAAAATAAGGAACTCTTTTCAAAAAAATATTTATTTTATTTTTAATTTATGGAATAAAACAAGCATTTCTATAAGACTGAATAGTAAAAAAGATGAATACACATGAAACTGTAAATCTATTAAGTACAACTTGCAATTTCTTTTAAATATATAATAAAATTATCATTTATATTTGTTTCTAACATGTTTCAAACTGGGGTGGTACTGGTGGCACTTTTTTTTGACATGAAAAAAGGGTGATATAACTCTTCCTCTTACAAGGCATATATGGGAATGGATGCTAGCGAGTGTTACTAATTAACATCAATGAGCAGTCCTGGAAAAGAGAACACATAGAGGAGATTGAAAATTATATAATCCAAGATGATAAACAGAACACTTTGGAGGTCTAAGTTATAAGTTTTCCTAGAGGTAACATGTCCAGAATCATAAGACAGTTTAGGAGGAAGAGACCCCAAACCAGGAGAAGTTCTGCAGGGAGTAAGTCAGGTCAGTAAACTGATTGATTATTTTGTCTGGAGAGTGGGTCCAAAGAAACATACTCTTATGGAAACAACATAATTCCTCATTTCCTCCTAACTCACCCTTCTTAGTGTGGCTGAAGGCCTGGACACCAGACTTTGAATTCAACTTAATCAAAGCATGCAATACAGTTCAACAAACACTCATTAAATGCTTACTATATGCAAGGTACCGTGCTAGGCACTGGCGATGAAAAGTAAAAATGAAGCAGTCTCTAATCTCAAGTAACTTATATTGTCAAGCAATTACTAACAGGTTGGATTTTCAAGGTTAGGGTCTTGTGAACTAATTACTCTTCTAATGGGCAGATATTTCTCCTGATGACGGGTGACTCTGCTAACCATTTTTTTCCCCAAACCTCAATACCATGTTCATATCTGTACTTCTCCTGATTTCATTTCACTTCAGTACTGTGGGCTCAAGAACTGAATTTTTTGGTTCAACATATCTCACAGTGTTGGTATTTAAGAACAAAGGATAAGGTTCAAGAACTTGCCTTTTGAAGACATTTTTTGCCCTACTCAAACTGAATTTTGTAGAAACAGGTAGCTTAATACTCATTCAGGTTCTTCTAGATGCAGGACATAACTAAAATAGAAATACCTCTTTTTTTTTTTTTATTCTGAAGGAACATATGACTGTTAATTCCTGATAAGCTTCGCAGTAGATGTTGAAGGATAGCACTATGTACTTTCACTTTAGTTTTCAGATTTGTCTTTTGCTAACTTTAGTTCTAATTTAGTCAGGAAAAATACAATTTTATGGATTTTTTCAGAAGACTATAAAACACATCTACAAAGGGGATTAAGAAGCATGCTTTGAATCATTTTTTAAATATTCTCTATGTCTCAAGTGAATACCATGAAAGTGCTCTCTCAAAATTGTTTTTGTTCATCATAATCACAGGTTACCTACAAAATTCTCTAAGGCTATTCTGAATTGAATATTGACATATCTTATTTAGTGATATTAGAATTTCAAAAGTAAAATAAAGTATAATTCTATTGTATTTCTTCAGGGATGCAAACATCATCACCCTTCCCATTCCCAATTCCCATGACTACATATGTTTGGCTGAATCACTGTGTTCTCAAATCATTCTGACCTAAAACAACAATTACATAAGAAGTCATTAAGTCAGTCAGTCAACAGTATTTATTAAGCAATTGCTATGTACCAGGGGTTAGGTGCAGTCATAATTTAAAGAAATATACAATGTACAAATAGCTTAAAGTCTAGCATAATGCCTTGTACCCATATGGTGTCTAATAAATGTTTGTTGCCTCATGTTACAGGAAACAATTGATGAATGATGTCAGAAAATAAATAAGTTAAAAAAATGATACAGGCTATCAGAGGGTTTAACAAATCAGCAAGACTGGGTATAACAGAAATTCTGTGGAGAAGGAATAGATAGGTAGCCCTGAAGGATGATAAGGATCTGAACAGATGAAGAAGTCAGGGAGAAGGGCATGCCAGGTTGGCATAACATAATGAGCAAAAGTAGGAATCAGTATGGTGGGTTCATGGGCCAGCAAGGATATAACTCTGCCTGGAGCTTCTCCTCTACTCTTAATAAATGCCTGTCACCTGACAGCTTTTCCTACCTTCCATTTTTATTACTATAAAGAAGAAAATAGCATGTAGTTATCACAATTCATACTGTTATAAATGTTAGTTATTTCTATTGAGTAATATCACTGTTGCTGATATAAAACTCCTTTAATACTGGAAACAAAGGCATCAACTGTTCCTCACATGTACCCATTAAACATTCAGTGCAGAGGTCTCATTAATTTAGAAGACTGGTATTCACTTAGACCAGTCAGTCATCTCCTTCCCTCCCTCCCCCACCGCACTACTGTAAAATAGAATGTGTACATCCCCAATGTGGAAATGATGTCCTTTTCACTGCCAAGTATGTTACCTCATGCATTCTTATCACAAAGAACCATAAAAATCAAAACCAATTTTTAAAATATGTTCCATGGATGGGAGTTAGGACAAATGCCCATCTCAGGGGTAGATAGCATGATTTACTAGGATAATGTGTAAATAAAGACGAAAGAACCAAAAATTAGCAAGCACAGTCAGATTACACATGATATAAAGGAGAATGGACATTTACTTTTGACTTAAGAAAAGCATGCTACTTTTTCTCCCAGTGCAAAAGGCTTTATTGAGCTACCTTTGTATTTGGTCGATTGGTATACTTGTTAAATGTATGAAACTATGTGTTTATCAAAAACCTTTGGGTAACCAAACAGATAGATACTTAGGTTTAATTAAACCGCTGAGTTTAGGGTCTAACCTGAACAAGAATTCCTCTATGCCTTGCCTATCAGTGACTGACCATCTGGACTCCTCTTGAAAAGTTACAATGATGGACACCCAATACCTCATTTAGGAACCACTAGTTAGGTTTTACTGTTAAACTGAGTTAAAATTTGCCACTCTCTAACTTCTATGCATTGCTCCTGGCTCTCCCCTCTAAGGACAAGTATTACAAGTCTAACTGCTTTTTCGCCCCACATGGTAGTCTCTGAAGTTTTAAAAGATATTTTAAAAGCTATCATGTACTTCCTAAGTTTTCTTATTCATAGTCTGAACATCTTCAGTTCTTTCAGTTGCTCCCAGTTGAACAGGGCAGACTACAACAAGAAAACAATTTCCCTTGAACAACTGTAGCAAGGTCAGTCAGAAAATAAATATTTATTAAGCACTTACTCATGCCAGACATTGTGCTAAGGACTGGGGGGGAGGGGGGATACAAAAACAAAAACAGTCTTTGCCCTCAAGGGGCAAACTCATTCAGAGTTTTCTTGGTTTGCCATTTCCTTCTCCAATAACAGTGACAACCACAAAAAACATGCAAGGCATTGCACTAAGGGTTGGGGATACACAAATCAAAACAAAGACAATCCTTGCCCTCCAGGAGCTTCCAATCAATGGGGGAAGACTAGACATAAAAGGAAAATAAAGATTGGGTTGGGGATAGAGAGAGCTTTCTGAAGGCTCAAGGGCATGCTGGAGAGTTCCAAAGAACTCCAAAAGCAGTATAGCTGGTGACAAAGAGGGAGGTGAAAGATAGGAATAATAAAGGCTAACATTTATATCCCTTCCAGAATCACTGCCTTGTCCTGGCAGAGGGACTTAGGAAACCCAATAAAACTACAGCTATGCTGCTCAGGGTTACTCAAGATAGACAGGTCATGGTGGAGTTTGATAAACGGTAATCCACTGGAGAAAAAAATGGCAAACCATTCCAGAATCTTTGCCAAGAAAATTCTCTGGACAAAGGGCTTGAAAGACTAAGCAACTGAATAACAATGAAAGCAACTAATATTTATAAAGCAAATATAAATATGCTAGGCACTGGGTTAAGTTCTTTACAATTATTATCTCATTTGATCCTTATAGCATATCATTCTCATTTTACAGATGAGAAGATGGAGGCAAACAGGAGGTTAAGTGACTTATTTGCTCAGGGTCCTACCTAATAATTTGAACTTAAATCTTCCTGATTCCAGGTGAAATGAAATGTGCAGATCTCATTAAATAATCGGATTTTGTCATATGCCTTGATGTCTTATGTGCCTCCATGTGCCAAAAACAATTAAAACTTGCCTCCTAAGAGAAACCAGAAGGCCCTACAGGGAAATAGAAAGAAGTATTCTAGATCAACAACAAGGATAAATATGAAGTAAATGAAACATGGTGCATGGATCTCATATTCAAGTATCTAGTCTTATATTTCACAATTCAGACAGTTCTCCACAGTAGTTGAACAGGCAGGATTCAAACTCAGGTTTTCATGAACCTAAGTTCAAAGATCTATCCCCCTGAGATACATCACTCTAGATAAAATGGAACATGTCCAGAAGAGGGAAATCAAGGCAGTAAAAAGATGGGAGAGTATGTCATATGAGGAAATGGAGATGTTTCGTCTGGAAAAGAAAAGAACCAGAAGTAAAATGACTATCTTTAAATATTTGAAGAGTTGTTGGGTTTTTTTGGGGGGAGGTGGGGGTGGTTTATGTGGAATAGGGTTTGGAATTGTTCAGCTTGGCCCTAAAGGGCCACCAAATGATGAAGTATGAATGATGGATGGAAGGTGAAAAAGGTAGATTTATAATTTGAAAAACAAACAAACAAAAACACCTTCCCTCCTTTACTTTCCCTCCTTTACTTCCCCTCACAAACTCTTAAGGGTATGCATCTGTGGGAAGGCCACTAGGAGACTAGGTGCCTTATTTGTACTCCCCTTGAGGTTGGCATTTGGTTTGTAGATTGTCTGCTACTCTGGAGTTGACACAAAGCACATTAGGAAAGGTGATTGAGTGCTGAGGATGTGTTCTGATATTCAATCTATAAGACCAGATTTGACCTTAGATCTCCCTGACTCTGGGCAGCTAAGTGGAACAGTAGATAATATGGGGCCCAGAGTCAGGAAGATTTATCTTCTTGAGTTCAAATCTAGCCCCAGATCCTTACTAGCTGCGTGACCCTGGGCAAGTCATTTAACCTTGTTTGCCTCAGTTTTCTTACCTATAAAATAAAATGAGCTTAGTATCTTTGTCAAGAAAACCCCAAATGGGGCCAGGAAGAGTCAACTGAAGTGACTCAACAACAAGAACAATTTCCAGACTCCAGGCCCAGGGTATTATCCATTGTGCTACCTAGTACTGTAATGCTAATTATGTTAATAAGAATTAAAGATCTTTTCCACCCATTAAAGGGCCTGCACATCAAGGGAAGCTTGATTAGGGGAGATTTGTTTTATAGAAATTAACACCTTTTGTTAATTTCTAATGAGGCACTGGTTTTCAAGAGTTATGATGCCCTCTGGCTCTGAAAAGTATATATATATATATATATATATATATATATATATATATATATATATATATATAGTCTGAGGTGAGGTTTTGTTTTGGGGCTTAGCTTTTGACAGAAGATTGGTGTCCAGATGAGACTCTGGGTAAGACTCTGGGGCTAAGGAGCCCCCTGGCTTCGAAAACCCAGATGTTGGTGCTTCTCTCTCTGGTAACAAAGTATGTATATGATGGTCAGACAGTTGGATCTGTCTGTTGATCTGTGACATATGCATTCCTTATGGTCAGGTAGTTGGCAGCCTTCTCTGTTGGATCATTAGAGAAGGTGATTGAGTGCTAAGGATGTGTTCTGAAGATTCAGGCTATAATCCCCTACAAACAAACTCAATTCTTAATCACCTGGAAGTAGTACCCAGACATTTGCTCTATTCTGAAGACAGGTAGTCAGATCTAACACAGTGGTGCCATTGGGCACCAATAATGACAGTAAACCAATGTTGCTTCCTATCTTTGAGAATGAAATGGAATGGATTGAAGTTGTGCATGGATCGGTCATGCCTGGATATCTGACATGTTCAAGTGGAAACTGTGATTCAAAGCTCAAACTGAGTCATTCTTGGAATAATTAATTATAAGTTAACCTAAACCCTTCCAGATCTCATTAAAAAATTATGAGCATATCTGTCATTTCCCCTGTGTAAGAAAACTCTTTCCATTAATTCAGATCAGCACCTGATCTCCAATTTATAGTCTTAGAGAGTGAGTTGGTGGCATGGAGAGGTGAAATGCCTTGCTGAGGATCACAAAGTCAGTAGATGTCTGAGACTTGAATCCAGATCTATTCCAATTTTGGACTGGTTCTTTATCCACTATACCACAGCTGCCTCTCCTGACCTCATAAGCCTAGTAAACTTCAGTTCAGTTCACTTCTGTCTGACCCAAGTCAATCTTGCTCCACAGAAGCCCTCAAACCCCATCTCTCTCTCCTTGTCTCTCTCTCCCTCTCTCTCTGTCTCCAACACTTTCACTTCCTTTCCCTTGTCTTTGCCTTACTCATCCTGCTTAAATTCTTCCTTAACTACTGGGTTGAGATAGATCGACAGCTCAATTCAGTTGTTTGCTGTATTTACTGCCCTCATTATTAATCCTAAAAACAAACATTTTATTTTTAAAGGGGATCCATATACAAGGAACTGTGTTACGCAATGTGGGGTCTTCTTTTTTTCTTTTAAGTACAAAATACCATCCTAACTTCCCAAAAGTTTTCAGTTGAATAAACTCCATAGTTTACAAACACCTATGCCAGAAACAAACGTGTACTTGACACAAAGGGAATAGAAGGCCTATTGTATAAAAAAAAAGAATAGGCTTGGCATAGTAGGTAGAGTGATGGATTTGAAAACAGGAAAAGCTGAGTTCAAATTCTACCTAAATCTCAGTACTGTAACTCTGGGCAAGTCACTTTCCTTCTCTGAGACTGTCTTCTCATCTTCTGTAAAAATGAAATCCCTGGACTCGATGTCCTCTAAGGTCTCTTTTAGCACTAAATATATATTTAATGGGATGACCTATGATCCTATAGCTCCATAAAATTTCTCTTTTAGAAAGGGAAAATTTTCCTTATTTTTAAAAAGGGGGTGAAGGATCTGCAAACTATAGCTGGTGATCCTGGCTTCAATCCCTGGCAAATTTTTAGAATGTATTATTAAAGGGATGGTTTGTGAGCACTTAGAGAGGGAAACAGTTATCACTAAGAGCCAGAAAGGCTTCATAGCAAACAGGTCATGCTAGATTAACTTCATTCCCTTTTTGGATTGACTTACTAAAAAGTGTTAGATTAGGGAAATGCTGTGGATGTAATATACCTAGATTTTTAGCACAGTATTTGGTAGAATCTTTGTGCCTACCTCCTTGTGCCAGATAATGCAGCCCATTTCTCTCTCCTCAGTATGAAATCTCTTTCTTTCATGCCCTCCTGAAGCCCTGCACTAAGAGGAATATATATTCCTAGCTCCTCACTGCCACTTTTGGGCATTTCCTCTGTTATTACTCAGCAGCCTCTCCTTCTCTGAAATACACTCAATCCACTTCATTCCCCAAATCCTTGTTGCCAGTCCCTAAGTCATTTTCACTCCTTTCTCAAAGCTTTCAGTTTCTACATCATAGCTTTCTCTTCTCCTGTACTCCTCCCACAGATGGGGACTACACCACATAGATCAATGTCCCCTCAAATACTATGACATTTTAGTTCCTCAACTTTTATAAATCTCAAGACTTGTAGTTCCATAATGCCTCAGATACCATAAGAATGGGCATCCCATGTCCTCCTTCTCACCATGAACTATGCTTCCTCCATACTTTTGAACTTTGAAATTCTCTCTCTTTACAATCTCCTAATCTTCCATCTTTCCAATTTTCTCACTCCTACACCAATTCTTTCTTCTAATTGTGACCTCAAAATCCTCCATACGAATTCTCCCGGTCACTGTTCTATCCTCACCTCTTCCTTTTAATATCTTGAAAATACATATTCAGGTAAACTCTACAGGGTCATCTACTATGGAATCCTTTGCCTTCTTTTCCCATCATCACTCTTTTGGGTTTTGATTTACCCGAGTAGATGTCTTCTTTCTTGCTGTATGAACAAATTCTTATAAGTAGTGATAGAGTTGGGAATAGATGGAATAAGCCTCTTCCATTGTCCATTTCAACACACCATACTTCCTGAATACCATGGATTCCAGGAAATACACATTTTCTTAACACATTACACTTCAATTTCAAATTCACAGCTCTCTAACATGGAGTAATGACATTTCATGGGAGAGTGGTGACATTTAATACAAAGGGTTACTACATGGACCTGTTTCAAAGATAATTGGATTACATAAATTATTATATTTGAGTGCTTTACAAGGACAAGATGACATATTAGATAGTTAAACATGTGGACAGACTATGTAAAAATTGTAAGACTCTCTGAGGGGAAAAACTTTACAGATATGTCTTCATCAGGTTAACATAACAAGCAGACATATGTATAGTGTACTCCAATGTATTAAGCCAGTATGAAAGCAGCAAAAAAAGACAACCACATGATCTTGGCTCAGGCCTCAACTCTGCAACCTACTAGCTATACGAACTTGGATAAATTTCAGGCAACGAGCTAACTAGCTAGATGATTTATCAAGTGGTAGGCACTGGGGAACAAACAAACTTGAAATTCCATGTGGTCAAAGAGCCCACCTTCTAATGGGAAAAGAGGGAAACTGGAAAACAGAGATGGAGGTGCTGGAGAAGGTAACCTAGGGGCAAGGTGGGAAAATCTGAAATGTGAGGAGTAAAACCAGAAAAGAAGTGAGCTTGACCTAGGACTCTAATGAAATGGTGGCCTGGGCTACTGATGCATCAGTTGGGAGAATAAGCCTCGTAGTGGGAACACTTTTGGTGAGTGGATAGAGAAATCCAGAGAATGAAGTGTGGGGGCAGTTATCCTAAATCTCTCTGAGTCTCAAATTCCTTTACATGCAAAAAGGAAAATATGAGTACACAATATGCTTTACAAAGATAATCTGAAGATTGATGTATATTAAGTGTTTTGTAAATGTAAAATACTATATCATCATAAATGACTTACTGACAATCTATTTCTCACTAACTCTATTGTCCAGTGTTGGAACTGACTAGTCTCAACTTGTATTACGTAACATTTCTAGCTTTCTCAATTTAGAGTCAGAAAGATTTGCACTTAAATTCTGCCTCTGACTCTTACTAGTTATACTATCAGGGGCAAATCTTTTAACTTTTCCTGGGCTCAGTTTCCTCATCTGCAAAGTTGCCTAAAAGTACCTACCTCATGGAGTTGTCATGAGGCTTGAATCAGATATTATAATTATATTGCTTTGCAAATTTTAAAACACTAAGTAAACTGCATCATCATCATCATTTTCTTGCATACCTAAATGAATTTATAAAAGACAATTAAAATTCAAATCTGAAGATTATGAATACATACTTCAATACATAAATGTCAAGCATTCATAACCTTGTTTTTGTGAGGAAACCTTCCATCAATGTAGATTATGCCTCTAGAACTTGAGAGTTGAGCTTTGAGGAGTTGCTGTGACCAAAAATTTAATAACCCAGTGGTCAAATTAATTGGCCCTTTTCCTCCAAATTTAGCTTGGCTGTTTCAGGCAGCTATCCAGGACATCATACAGATCACACTCACTCTACTTTTTTTCCAAATGACTTTACAAAGGTGGTTTTGGTAACTATTCCTTGGACGTTTTGTGCTATAACATTCAGGTGCTTATTAGTGTTTTAAACGAGATAGATTTTAGTGTTTAATAATCTTCCTTGTACTCAGCAAGCGAGAGTGAGCCTACACAACAAATAAAATTGTATTTCTCCCAATTTGCATTTAAGAACCACTATCTGTTGACTGTGTCGTAATTCTGTAGTTGGTCTCCACGATTGTGGAGGGTCAATTGAGAAAAGGTGGAGTGAAAAGGAAAGATTCCATGAAGAAGAAGGTCCTTAAACTTTATTGTGAAGAAAACAGGGAAACCAAGAGGAAATGAGTGAGAACATTACAGATATGGGTAGCCAATACAAAGGCATGGAGATGAGAGTTTAAGTGTCATATGTGACATATAGCAAGTATGCCAACATAAACAGATAATACAGTGCAAGGAGGGAAGTAATGTATAAGAAGTCTAGAACGGTAAGAGTAAAATAATTAGTGAAAAAATAAAGACATCAAACAATTTCTCTACGGAAAATCTGTGAGAGGGGTCAGAAAAAAGATTGCATAGGATAACCAGTTGTGGAATAAGAAAGTAAAAAAAAAAAAAAAAAAAGCAAGTCTTCAATGCTATTCAACCCCCAGGTTCTCTCCTGAGTGGTATGTACATCTCAAGGTTCTGAGACTCTCATTTGTGGTCCACAATGAGAGGAGCAATCCCAGGCAAAGGTGGAATAAATGCATTGCATCTCATTTATGCACAAGACCCTTGTGCATATATTCATTATAAACTATCACAAAAAAGATGGAAATAGAATAAATGGAATTCTTAAATGTTTAAAAATGCTACTTCCCAAATCAAGTTTATTTTCATCCCTTAAAATCTGCTCTCCTTTGGATATCCTTTAGATGTTTCTCTTGCAGATTTTGAACTACATTAAAAAAAATCTGTACTTTCTAAGTGGTCACTATTAAGGAGTTTAAACAAGATGACTTACAATGAACATATTTTTGTATTAGTAAGTTGTAATAGATCCCATTTTCTGTTGGCTTAGGAAAGATTAAAGAAAAATCTTTCTGTTCATTACTTCACTGTGCATACTAATAGCTTACATTTCTATGGTGGTTTAAGGTTTACAAAGTGCTGCAACAACTCTATAAAGCTAGTAAATAAAGTAGTAGCCAGATTTTACAGATGAGGAATCTGAGGCACAGAGGGGTTAAGTAACTTCCCCAACATCACAAAACCAGTAAAAAATGCCAGACCAGGATGTAACCTCAGTTTGTTTGACTGTAAGGATACTATTCTGGTCACTTCAACACACTCTGGAAAAGAAAAAAACAAAATTAATCTTCACCTAAAATTATCCATGATTCTTAATACTTTCCATGCCATTTGACAAAGTCCATTACAACTAAATGGATGGTCTGATGACACAAGGAACCTTCAAAAGGACAAAATCTACTTGCACAAGATGTGTTCTTCAACTCTTGCTTATAAAACTTTATCATTTACAAAGTTTCAACTCCTATTTGTAAAACTGTTCACTTTTACAAAATTTCAAAGAATAGTTAGAGAGATCCACAATGCACAGAGAATTGATTGATTTTTCTGTTATATCACATGGTCCTGCGTATTTGCCAAAATTAAATAGCTTGAAGATATCATTGAGGGGTGGGGGAAACAAAAAAAAAAACCTATGTAGACTTTTTTATCCCAGAAGGGTCTTCATAATAAGCTAATACTTGGTCCCATTAAAAAAAATTGAATTTCAGATTTGATAAGTAATTGATAAAGATTTACTATCCATTCTTTCTCTCTGATCCCAAGCCCAGAGAGAGGTAATAGCTACAGTAAAAGGTAAAAGTCATCAACCACAGGGACTAAATTGCCCATTTCAGTTCAACTTTACACTACTGTCAAACCTTGCCCTGTTGTTCTATTACCACTCATGCCTACTGCTGTGTGACAGTGGGCTGCTTACTTAAACTCTCTGAGACTAAGTTTTCTTCTCTGTTTGAACATTATGCATAATAATATTTGCATTTGCTACAGGATTATCAGGGTTGCTGAGTTCTTTAAACCTTAAAACACTTAATGAATACAAATGATTATGCATTGATGTTATTGATCCAAAACACCAAACTCCATAGTTATATAAAGAATATAGCATAGAAAAAGTGGCTACTTCTACTCTTACAAACTATGCGCAGATGTTCTCATAGAGGGCTAGTAAGAGCAGCTATAGTTGATAGCACCTGCCCCATGGATTAAATGCCTTCTTTTCCAAATTGTGGTAGGAATGCTATTTTCATCTTTGAGCATTATTTTCATTTCGCCTTGTGAAAAGTCTATTCTTTGCCTGATTTAAACATAATAACCTTGATGGAATCTTCTGTCTGTCAACTGGGGAGTCACTGGCAAATCTATCAAACAAATTCTAATAAAATCTTGTATGTGTGTACAGTGAGCTGTTTTATTGATGGACTTCAAAATCACATATATATCTAATTAGCTATATTATGCTGAAGAAGTATTCAATAATTTATGCTCTGAGCTGTTTTAAAATGTAAAAGCATATCATGACTGCTTTGTTGGTGGATGTTTCATTACTTCCTTTCCAAACTGATGTGTGTTCTCCTGTTTTCAAAACTAGATTTCCTCTTACTAAATTTTATCTCATTACTCTTGGCAATCACTGTTCAAATTATACTGAATAATAATTCTCTTTATATCTATGAAGTGTATGTAATTTTGTTACTCACATTCATCTCTTGGTATCCTGATACTATAGTTACACATCTTTTTTATTTCTCCTCGTTCCTGGTGATTGATCCCCAGTTTAAGAAAATTATTTCTCAAATCTTTTAACCCTTTTTAAAGAAAACTCAGAGTTTTAAAAAATATTGTTTACATTTGGGTTTGTGATTTTAGAAGAAATGTGTTCTTTTCAGTAAAGCCTCCAGTTGGATTTCACATTCTTAACATTGTCATGTTTCAGGTTTGTTTGAATGCTTCTTATCCCTGAAGGATAAAAGGAGATGAAACTCAGTATCTTCTCAGGCCTTCCTTAGAGTTCTCTCAATAGCTAGACTGTTGCATAAAGAAAGCTGCTCTTAGGAATACCAGAGGGTGAGGAAGAACTTTACAAGCTGGAATAAAAAGTTGCAGAAGCCCCAGGACAGTGAGCTGTCAAAACTGTAATTACATCTCTCTCCTGCTGATACTACTCAATTTTTCCATCATTCTTCTCCTCATTGGTAAATAATAGAATTTTAGATCTAGACAGTATGTTAGAGGTCACATATCCCCCTCATAGTAAGTGTTCTTTCTCTCCCATAATTTCATTTTCATTTTTTTAATCTATAGCACCTTGAAGAACAATAAAGATAGTGCCTAATATAATACATATATAATTATACTAGGTATTTAAATATGTCCTGACTTGGATTTAGTCTAATCCCTTCATTTTTATAGTTGAGGAGGAGGAAACATAGAGGCAAAGTGGTTTCTTTAATTTCACCTAATTATTAGCAGAAAAAGAACTGATTCTCTGTCCGCTGATTCTGATCCCAGGGCTCTATAGGTCAGACCAATGATTAACTTAATGAGTTTACAAGATGCTTATCCTTTATTTGGGACTTGTCTCATCAAAGTGGACAAAATGACTGTCTTGGACTGTTGTGGACGAACTCAGAATTAAATAGTTGACTAGTACTCTTTAATGTCTGTCAGCCACAATATCCTCAGCTATAAAATGAAGATAATAACTGTACCTGCCTCATAGGGCGACTGTGAGTATTAATGAGATAATATATGTAAAATTCTCTGCAAATCTTAAGGCACTATCATAGTGCTAATTATGAGGATATTGTAAACTAAAGCCATAATAAAGGGAAGCAAAATATGTAGACTTTACCCTTAACTGTTTTCTATGAGTTTTTCATACTCATTGGACAGACCTGATGGGAAGGGAGTTGTTGATTTAGTATCTCCTAGTGTACTTCATATTAATCATGCTTATTCTCTTGGAGAAAGGACTGCCTTCAGAAATAAATGCAATGAACTTGAGAATGCCTTCAGAAGTTAAGACTATGAAGCATCTAAAGAACATAATCAGAACAGAATATGGAAAAGGAGTGGCTTTAGGTTAGGAAGAGGCAGCTTTAGAAGGTGAACAAATAGTAACTGCAGGAATAAAAGAAAAGCTCTCAAGCCCTCTTCCCCCTTGCTCAAGTGGTAAGAATTAAGACTCAGAATCAACAAGAAAGATAAGACCATTTTATACTTACTGGAGGGAGACTGAGCTAGTATGCTTAGCACTACATGTGCAGTATACACAGTAGGTGAGTAATAAATGTTCTCGATCTCCAGGGTACATTTACCACCTGCTAAGGACATAAGGACATACTGAAAGGCGGTGATTTACCTTTCTCCTTGCTAAGACAGTGTTCAGCCATCTTCTTTAAGCTGGTAGAGCAAGAGTAGCTGGAATTTCACCCATAGCAGTATGTGAAAGAGGACGCTGAGAACTGAAGTATATAAAATGCTAACACCGTGTTTGGAACTGATCAGTGGTGTGTAAAGAATCAGAAAGATGTGAGTTCAAATCTGGCCTCGGACAATACTAGCTTTGTGACCATGGGCAAGTCATTTAACATCTACCTGCCTAAGTTTCTTCATTAATAAAACAGGAATAATAACATCTCCCCCCCAAGTTTGTTGTTGTGAGTATCAAATGAAATAATGTTTGTAAAGTATTTTTCAAACTTTAAAGTACTATATATTTGCTATTTTTGTTGCTGTTATTATTACATGTGGAAGACATTCATAGGAATTCAGAAAAAAGTAAGAAGAAATAGAGGATGGTAACTTAAAATGGTAAGATCTGATGAGTGTACTTTTAAGGGTTGGTAGACTTGTGAATGTCCACAGACAAGTGGGAAGAAACCAAGAGGTATGAAAAGATTTGAAGATAAGAGGAGTGGGGAGAGAAAAGTATGGGATCAAGAGTATAAATAGAGGGAACTGGTCTTTGAAGGGAGCAGGGTTGCCCCTTTCTCAAAGATGCTCACATTACCGAAGAGAATAAAGACTTGTATAGTAGAAGGAAAACAGGAGATAAAGCATATAGCCTTACTTTTATTCACTAAAATAGGAGTTGAGGCCATATGACGACAGAGAGGAAAGAGAGTTCTGTGGTGCATTGGAGGAATGGAGATATTTGTAACAACTATGATAGAATCAATAAAAGAAGATTTTTCTTTGAAGGATTTCCTGAATATTTCAGCATTGAGGGCCATACTGAAATGAGATTTTTTAAAAACTCAAACATTTATAGCTAACCCAGTCAGCACAGACTTTCTCTGAGTAGCACATGAGGAGAAGCAAGGAGGTATGTGATAGGGAAAAACCATAAGAACTAAGAACACAAAGGGAGAAATCAATGTACAGTTGCACTATACACATATACAGGTAAGACTCCGAAGGGAAGAAAAGTGAGGCCAGAGGAGGGGTGATGGACTAAGACAAGGGAGAATTATGGAAAGAGCCAAGTTCATGGTGAGGAAAATAAAGTATTATAGGAGAATGAGGCAAGAGTTTAAGACATACAGGAGAGTACAATTATAGGTGAAAATTTCAGAATGTAATGTAGGTTATGGGTGATTGACCTAAGGTATAACCATGATTGCAAGCTGAGGTGGAATGAGGAAAATGTCATGGGAGTTGAGATAGTTTATATTCTAAAATACTGGAGGAGATATCAGTATATATGAATATCTATCTATCTGTCTGTCTATCTATCATCTATCTATGTATCATCTATCTATTTATCTATCTATCTGCTGTGTGGTTTGTCCTTTCTCAAAGAGGACCATGATGTCAAGGAGATCATGACATGACTTACAAGTGACTTTGACTTGAGTGAGGGAGGGCTGTGTGAATTCACTGGCCTCACTTTTTCCTCCAGAGTCATCTGGGTAGAGTGGCCAGATATCAATCAGGGCAAATAGAGATGGCCCAAGATGCAGTTGGAGAGCTTGGCCCTATTAAATTAAAGTCTCCTTTAATTAAAAAAAAAAAATGAAACTGAGAGTGGAACACCCTCAAGTTTGCTGGCCAAAAGAGAAACAGTTACTATTTACATTTACTCTGAACCAGGAGAGCCCAAAAAATAACCATTCAGTGGTGCTTAGGCAGGGACCTACTGTACAACACAAGAGATACAGATGAATTGGGTTTAAGGTTTGATCTCTAAGAAAGAAATCTATGTCCATAGGCATAAGACAGGACTTTAGTTGGAAAGTAATGCCATAAACCAGGTATGTAAAGAAAGGAAAGCTAATGCCTTTGATACCAGTAAATTATTACAATAAATACATGAACCAAGTCATAAAGAAAGGTGAAAAGAGGGTAACTGGCAGAAGATGGTTGTAGAGTGTAGCTGGGAAGTGGCAATGCATAGCTAATAACATTTTACTTCTTTGTACTGATTAGCGTATCAAGGCACAGGACAGAAGAAGCACCCAATTCAGGAGAGGGATAACACCCATGCTCTATCTTCCAGAAGTAAACACATTTCTATGAGTGCAATAGGATGAAGAGTACAAGGAAGTGGTCTACAATTCAGGGAAGTCTATCAGTATAGAACAGAGGTCCCAGGGATGCAATGGAAGGAGAATAAAACTTGGGAAGAAAGGGATTTTTGTTGGTTTTTTTTTCCTGTGTATTAATCAGAGAAAAGGACCTTTAAGAGAGGAAGGGGTTTTAAAAATATTTTATTTTATTTTTATTTTGGCTGATAGCATTCCTGAATTACAGGGACTTGGAAAGTAGGAGGTTGGAGTTTACTAGCCATGGGATGTGAGAAGTATCAATTGCCTGGGTAGCAGCAGAACATTTCAACTCTAGATGAATTTGATAAGAAGAGTGTAGGTCATTATAATTGCATTTATAACAAATGCAGCCAAACTGTGGTTCCGTGATCACATAACCATGAAGAGTCCTTGGAGATGATTTGATCGAAAACCTTCCTTTGGAATGAATTCTTATTAGTTCTCTGACTGAATCGGACCCATTGGGCATGGTGTAAAATGAAGGTTAAGCTGAGATTTCTCTCTAATCCACTCTTACCTTCCTAGACATGAACCCAAGGATTAAGAATTATCTGGTGAATAAAACCAATCCAGATCATTTCTGATAGTCAAGTAGAATATGGCAAAACTTTCTGATATGGAAATGCTTTAACCTTACTGTAGAAGGTTGCAATTCTATAATATGACCAGATTTTCCTTACACAACATATTGGAAAACTGGGATTTTCCCCACAGTTCAAACTAAATTCCTCTCAACGAACTAATTTAAGAAATAAAAAGAATTAATGCCTAAATTAAATCTAGATAAGTGCTTTAACTATCCTTGAGCCCATTTTTACATGAATATTATATCTATAGAAGATTTAAAAATTGCATTTTAAGGTTCATATGCATATGACTCTGAATCATGGGGAAATGTTCTATGTACTTTGTGAAAATTTGTGTTAGAAGTTGTGAATGTGTGTAGGAATTTCTATTCTAGCGTTTTAAAATCCTTGGGGAGGAGGGAGAGAGTACCATGTAAAGAAAAGGATTGATTTCTGTTTCATATCTAGTTGGAATAGATTACGCAAATTATGATATTTTCCTAAACCATCATTTCTAGTCATCACTTAAAAGAACAATGAAAATGCCTACATTCTGAAGATAAATGTGAAGGTAAACCCTGAAGTAAGTTTAGTGATGTATTTTTGTCACCAAGTAGAATTTTCACTTGTTCTAATACTATTCAGTTACAGATCTTTTCCTCCTTGTTTCATGATTCACTGTCACAACTGTCAGACCTTCTTTAATGGTTGAATCTATATTATTACTTATGCCAGATCGTAAGTAAAATGTGCCTTGCTCTAAAACTTAGAAAAATCATCATAATATAAACAGAAAACAATTTTTTATATGTATATTAGTGGTGGAAAATGCACAAGTCATTCAACACATTCACTCATGAACTGACTTTATGGCCTTTTTATGAACCATATTCTTTTTTCCTATTTTATTTTAGAAAATAATTTTTCATTCCTTTTTCTTCATAGTTGAATTTTCCATCTCTATATCCAAAGACAGGTCCCACAAGGCACAAGTACTTGAAGAATATGTAACTCTTTAAAAACCACTTTGCATAAATCATGCCACAAAATATCCACAATTTTCTGCTCAGGTCATAAAGTAACACGATATGAATGTAACTCCTTTGGACACCATGGCATTTTCTAACCCCACCAGAGTGAAAGCAGAGGTGGAGTACAAATTCCAAATTCCAAAGGCCAAAACTGAAAGAGATTTAGTCGGCAAATCTAGGCTCTGTATTGGCACATGGCAGATAAAAACGTTGAAATGGTCTTTCCTTAGTCTCTTGTATTCTGGTTTAAATTGCTACAGTTTGAGTGAAAAGTATTCTCTTTACAGTTGTCAATAACTTTCTTCTTGACAATTATACAACTTCTACTCCCATCCCATTCTCTTTTACCACATTTACTCACTCAAGTGGCTTACATATGTAACTCCATTTATGCGTTTCCTTCTCCTACCCACAAAAAGCTGTTATAAGTTTGATTTTAATGCAGATCAGCATCCACTAAAGACCAGAGACCATGTGACTTCATTGATATGTTTACTTTTACACAACAGTTCAAAGTTTCAAAAATACATAAGTAATCAGCATTGCAAATAAATTTCCAAGAAAAGAACTCAAGCACACACCGCATGCAATCCACTACAGGTTACTACATATCACCAGGTAGGAACAAAATTCACAAAGACAACATGCATGATGACACACAGATATGAAAAGTACATGTAGAGAATATGTATGTAGGGGAACATGCTAGTAGTTTGCGTGAGCAGGGCATACGTATGAAGGGCACACATATGGCCCGTTTGTAATTATCAGGGCAATTCATATCATTGTTATGGAAGGGCTGAGGTTGTCTGGTTATGTCATCATGCTGCTCTCAGCTGCATTCTTTAGGGTAATCCATTTTGACCAGGCATCTCCACTTATCTGAAGAAGCCACTGGGAGAAAAGAAAGTGTAGACATTGAATGAATACAGTTTTTTTCAAGGAGTTTAGTTGAGAAAGGAAGGAGAGACATTAGACAATAGGTATCAGGTATGGAGGGATGTAGTGAGGATTCTTTAAGGAGGAGACTTAGATACTAGGCAACAGAACAAGAGTCATGAGTTAGGGATAAAAGTAAATATTGGAGAGAGAAAAAGGAGAATAGTGAGGGCAATCTATTGGAGAAGTTTTATTGAAAGAGGGAGAAGGTATGTGTAGGAGGGGTTGGTCTTGATAAGGAGAAGGAACACATCTTTATCAGAAACTGGAGGGAAGGAAAAGAATAGGAAGAAGAATGAGATGAGAAGAGGAGAAGAATGAATTTCACATTTCTTTTCAGTAAAGTACGAGGTAAGGTCTTCAACTGAAAGAAAGGTAGGGAAGTGTGCTAAGAGGCCTGAGGAAAAAGGTTTTAAACAGCATCTGTGGTGAATGGGAAAGATAAAAGAAGGAAGAAGTATAAGGATCATCTTTCTCTAGTGAGGCATCAGTTGAGATTAGATAACACAAATTTAAGATGGACCACATCAGCATGGTTTTGTGATTTCCTCATGTTTTGTCAGTAGAACAAGAGCAAAGGAGGTGGTAGTTGCTCAGAGAAATCCATGGCTGAAATCTGATAAAGTGTGAATCAGAAAGCAAAAGAGAGCTGGGATTCAGAAATAGAGAAAAAAATTTTAAAAAACTTGAAATTGTTCACCAATAACTATCACTTCAAGAATACATTTTTTTTTTAGAGAAATCAAAATTAAACTCATTGTGACTGCTTTACAGAATATATTCTTACTCTCCTCCAATTTTTTTCAAAGTTGGGATATTTTTCCTCTAGTTCTAAAGCATTTCTTTTGGTTCACGTATTTTTTTCATATATTACTGACCATAATTCAGCAAATATGAGTGGTAGACAATCTGTGTCACCAACTAACTTGATTCTAGGATTCTCTCTGCCATTAATTCTTTTCTTTTCTGTTCCAGGAACCAGACTTAGGCAACTGATGCCCCTAGAGGAAGATGACCTACAGTTGGCAGAAACCAGCTTTCCTTTTCTTTTCAGGTGTTTGCTCTGAGTTTTGATGCTAAATGACACAGTGCAGCAGGAAATATGTTTGAGGAAACCTTAGCTATATTGCAAAAGTCCAAATTTAAGCAATCTATCTAATATAGTACTGGACCAAGAATCAAGAGACTTGTTTGTTCTCCACTGTTGTGGTAGTTCCTGCTCTAGTATTCATAACACCATACCTCTCTCTGACTATAAAGTGAGGGAATGGCAAGGTGATCTCTTAGGTTTCTTACAGTTCTAATCATTTTTGAGTCTTGAAGACTTGAAATCCATTTGACCCCACTTCAATTTAGCTTTAGTTTCTACAAGGGTTTCTGTGATCTTGGGTATATAATATCCCTGTAGTTTTCTGAAAAAATAAAGGAATTGAGCTATTAGTATTCTCCCACTCAACCATGTTTCCACGATCCTTTTAGGATATTATTTTTGGGGGTGGGGGTGAGGGATTGGCTAGAAGAAAAAAATGTTAACTTCAACCTTTCTCCCTTGCCGTAGAGATTACTATTCCATCCTCAACACCCCATAGTCAGGATTCTTGGATGGTAGGAATAACTGACATTAACATAAAAACTTAAAGAATAATTATTTAAAATGGAAGCTCCCAGGCTGACCACTTCACTTCTTCAGGGAAGAACTACTAAACACAGCACCAGCAGATTGTAATGTCCTAGGGTCTTGCTCTACAAGTGGCAGGGACCTGGAGGTATCTGTTCTCTTACATATCTGCATCTTCTCCAGTCTCTAACACTAATAGAAGATGCAATGTTCACCACAGTTGCAAAATTTCCTTGTTTAGGCTTTGGTCATAATAAATAGACTTAGATCACTCCCAGACCTAAATCCTTTGAATTGGAGCTTGCCCCCACCAACCCAGGACAAGGGGTGATGTGTAACTCTACATACTCAATATGGTCCTCCACAGCAAGAAGGAAAGAATTGTTTAATGTTTTAAGCATTTAAATGCTTCAATTACGGATGGTTTAATGTATTGACTCATATTAATTCTATCTTCT
This sequence comes from Bettongia penicillata ogilbyi, assembly GCA_023548195.1. NCBI lineage: Eukaryota > Metazoa > Chordata > Mammalia > Diprotodontia > Potoroidae > Bettongia > Bettongia penicillata. The sequence continues at coordinate 1,266,958 of JAJHZJ010000719.1, read as the reverse complement.
TGAAATTCACATTTCTCCAAACAGATGTCACAATCCACAGTTTCAGAATAAATGGCTTTGACCAGTCAGGACTACATATGGGTTCTTGCCTTTTCCATCTGGTCTTGCTCCCCTCTATTCCAGAGTAGTATCAAGGCCACTCACTTTTCCCTTCTGACCCTGTCAGCCTTCTTTGAGAAAAGCATATTAAATCAGACGTTCTACACCTTTTTGGAGGGATATACTATGCATTAAATATGTTTAGGAACTGTTAGATGTCCTCAGAATGTAAGCTAAAAAAAAAATCCCACGCTATCCTGTTACTAATTAGGATTTGTTTTATTACTCTCCTATATTTTTTTTAAAGAGAGCAGTTATCATTAGCTGATACTGAGATAACTATATATGATCTACATAACATCTAATAGATTCAGAATTATATGCTATAAACATGTAGTATACATTAATTCATTGCATTTTCTCAACAAACCTATGAAATAGGTACTATAGATATTATAATCCCCAGTTTACAAATGAAGAAACTGATGTAGTACACATGTGGGGAATTGAACTGGTATCTTTCCTTATACAAAATCCTCCACTCTTTCCCTCTACCACAGCAACAGCTTGCTCTGACCAAAATTCTGTGCTAGAAATGTAACAAAATACAGGACACCCAACAAGACAGAAGGCGACTGCCCATTTGTCCCCTATGTTAGTCTAATGCTGCTAATAGCCCTAGGTTATGGGAACCCAACGAAAGGAAACAGAAGAACCACTCATTTGGGCAAATAAAATTATCTTGTGTAACATTAAGTGAATCAGCCTTTAAGCTCATTGGTATCCCCAACTGCAAGAAGAATAGCAATGCCTAAGTGTCAGATCTGATTTCTGAGGTTTTTCTTAAATTATGAACGTACTTTGTGTCCCTTTGAGGAAAAGAATTAAGCCCATGAAAATGGTAGCTACAGTCATGAAATGAAGAAAACTCAGGGAACTGTGAAGAAAATGCAGACAAAAGCAACCAGTTAAGGAAATAATGGAGGCATTTGGAGGCAGGAAATAAGTAGATCTTCTGTCAAGATTAGATTAATAGCATTCAGAGATGACCAGGATTTCCACTCCTTGATGCATATCAGTGAACTGAAAGACAAATGCATGCCTATGAACTGAAAATTATGTGCATTTAGTTTGCTACTCATTCTCTAAAACGGGAATTCTAAATCCCTTATCTATATGCCTGAATCAAGCTAAAAGCAAATCCAGTGGTGGAATAGAATGACTCCTGGGTTTGGAAACAGAAGATGTGTTCAAATCTCAGTTCTGACCTTTACTGTTCTCTGATCTGGACCCCCATCTACTCATCTGTGAAATGTTGGAGTTGGACTGGTTTTCTTACTAACTCTAAAAACTGTGTCTCCTTGGATCACTCCTCGTACTCTCTACCTGACCATTCAAGATGAATGTCCTCCCAAATTCTGTCCCTGATACACTTCACTCTTCTTCCCACACCATTTCCCTTGGTTTTAGACATCTCATTCCTCCCTTCTCTTCCTCTCCCCTCCCCTCCCTCTCCTCTCCTCCCCGTGTTCTACCCAGGGGAAGGAACACTTTCATGGCTAAAAGCTGTCTTTTGTCCTTTGGGTTTACTGGCTACATTTCTTGCTCAAAGATCAAGCCTAAACACAATTCACTCTGGAGCTCATAGACTGGACCACAAGTTCCCACCCACCTAGCACAAAGTGAATGTAATTACTAAATAGTAATTGTTTCTCTTTTACCCAGGAACCCTGAGGGTCTTCCCCCCCAGTTTGACTTTTTTTTTTCAATTAAAGGGCTTACCCCTTGAGTAACTACTTAAAGAAGCCCATTCATTGAATTGGTATATCTCACTCCAAGTGAGAATGTGATAACACCTTAGTCTGAAAGGGTCAGGGTCTCAAATTGCATATTGGCCATCTCCAGTCAGGCCACTGGATCCAGATAGCTCAGGAGAAAAAAGTGAGGTTAATAACCTTGCACTGCTCTCCCTCCCTCAAATCAACTGCAAGAAGACATCTCATTCAATTCCATATTCTCTACTTAAACTGCCTCTAATTGCTACTCATGAAAATACAGAATTTCAAGGAACCTCTTTGGACATATAATCCAAACCACACCTGAAAACAATCCATTGTAGAATCTACTCAATGAATACTTATCTAGTCTTTGCTTTAAGACCTCCAAGGAGAAGAAACTCATCATATCCTCAGATATCTCATTCTATTGTGATAATTCTAATTATTAGTTTTTCATTCACTCAATTCTAAATTTGCTTCTATAAAATGTTTCCCAAGGGGATTCTGGGAAGATGGCAGAGTAGTCAGAAAATTTCAAGCTCTCCAGATTTTTCCCCCACAAAAGAGATGAAATGACCCTTCAAGGAGAATATTGAGCAATAAAAATATAAAAGAGTAGGGGCATAACAGGGGTCCTCCTGGGATAAAGAGAAGATCTGAAGAAAAGTCCCAGGAGGAAGTTTGGTCCATGTGAAGAGTAAACACTTCCAGACTAGGTCCTAGGTCCACTTAACAAACAGCAAGCCTGGGTTTAGCTGGGTTGGGAGGCTGACTTGGCCCCAACCTCAGGAATTTTTACCCCAAGGACAGTGAGGTGCATTGGGCATTTAAACAAGGGAAGATGGAGAGAACTTCTGCTCTTAAGGAATGCCAGACCCAGTTGTGCTTTGCAGATGTTACCAGGGCAAGGACTCAGAACACACTAAGTGAGTACAGAAGCAGTGGGGCAGAGATGCCCCTGGCTATGAGCACTTACAAGAGGCTGGAGGTCTTGATTCCAGTTCCAAGATAAAGGGAGAACTTAATGGAGGATCTGAGTTCAGAGTCACCATTCTCCATACCCTAGGACTAGAAGTGATTATAAAAACTGAGCTACTAAAATTTTTTTTAACGCATAGGCAAAGGAGAAGAAATTCAACCACAGAGAGTTACTACAAGAATAGAGAAAACTAGGCTTCATCTTCAGAGGAGATATTGAAGCAAAGAACTCTCATTTACCCCAAAGAATGTCAAAATGTCAAATGGTCACTTGATCAAAAATAATTTACAGAAGAACTTTAAAAAGACTTTAAAAATTAAATGAGATGATTGAGGAAAAACTAAAAAAAAAAAATAAGAACAATCCAAGAAAAACAAGAAGATTATAAAAAGAAAGCCAACCAAATAGAAAAAAAAAGATCCAGAATCTTAAGGAAGAAAATGACTTCTTGAAAATCAGAATTGGGCAAGGGGAGTCCAGAAAAGTTATAAGAGATAAAGAAATAATAAAACAAAACATAGAGAATGGTAAAAAATAGAAGAGATTGTGGAACATCTCATGAGAAAAATAACTGATCTACACAAGAGATCAAAAAGAGAAAAGAAAAATAATTGCACCACCTGAAAGCTATGATTTAAAAATTGATACAATAATACAAGAAATAATCAAAGAAAATTGTTATGAAACATTAGAATAAGAGGGGAAGTAGAAATGGGAAAAAATTCCACTGATCATCACTTGAAAGACATTCTATGAGGAAAAGTCATAAAAATGTTATAGCCAAATTCCCAAAACTCCAGTTCAAGGATAAAATATCAACAAGGAAAAAAAAAACAATTTAAACATGGTGGTGCCATAATTAGAATCACACAAGACCTAGCAGTGGTGACACTCAAAGATCACAGGTCTTGGAACACTCTATATTGAAAAGCAAAAGAACCTAGCTTCCAGTCAAAAATATCACATCCAGCAAAGCTAAGCATAATCCTGAATGAAAAACCAAACCAAACAAAACATGGACATTTAATAAATTGTTAGACTTTCAGGACTTTGTTTAAAGAAAAACTGAACTTAATCGAAGATCTGACATACAGGAGGTCAAGGGAAATACAAAGGACATACCAAAGACTAATTGCAAGGGACTCCATAAGGACAGATTGTTTACCTTCTTATGTGTGTATAATATATGTCTAAGATTGTTATTAGTAATCAGGTAGTTCATAAGAAAGATTGGGGTAGACCTGAGTATGATATGACTTCTTTAAGAAATAGCTAAAAAAGAGTTAATTTTTATACAAATGAGGTGCTAGAGGAAGAACCAAAACAGGAATTATAATATTAAGCTGCTGCTAATATTGATGAGTAAGCAAAGAAGAAAGAACCTGACCATAGAGAGTTACTATGGGAATAGAAGAAATCTGAGTTCATAGAAATTAGTGGAGTTAAAAAAAAAACAAACCTTCCAATTCAAATGGTCACAAGTCCCAAAACAGTTCTTAGAAGAGCTTAAAAAGAATTTTAAAAATATAATAATAAGAGCTAAGGAAAAATTAGGGGACAAAAAATGTAAAAGCAATCCAAAAAATCAAGAAAATTATGAAAAGAAAGTAAACCAGTTGGAAAAAGAAGTAAATATCTCCTTAAAAGCCAGAATTGGGTAACACAAAACTAATGACATTATGAAGCACCAATAAATAATAAAATCAAATCAAAAGAATGAAACAATAGAATATGAAACATTTCATTAGAAAAACAACTGACGTAGAGAACAGAACAAGGAGAGACAATATAAGAATTTTTGTACTACATGAAAGTTATCACTAAAAAAAGTCTAGATATGATAATGTAAGAAATTATTATGGAAAGTGAGTTCTGGAGTAAAAGTAAAATGTAAGTAGAAAAAAATCCATCAATCACCAGCTGAAACAGATCCCAAGATGAAAATTCACAGGAACATCCTTGCCAAGTTTCAAAGCTCCCAGGTTAACGAGAAAAATACTATAAGCAGCAAGGGCAAAAAAAAAAAAAAAAATCAGACCAAAAAACAAGTTAAATACTATAGAGCTACAAGCAGGATAACACAAGATCTAGCCGTTTCTACCTTAAAAGACTGAAGAGTTTGTAACATATATATTAAAGAGCAAAGGAGCTGGGTTTGCAACCAAGAATATCTTACCAAGTAAAGCTGAGCGTAATTCTGAATGGGGGAAAAATTATATTGAATGAATTGAAAAACTTTCAGGTATTTGTGGCAAAAAAGATCAGGTCATAAATAAGCTTCCTAAGGGGAAAGCATCAGGACCGAACTGATTTAGAAGTAAATTCTAGCAAACCTTTGAAGATCAACTAATTCTAATATTAAATAATGGAATAATAGTCAAAGAAGGAGTCCTTCCAAACTCCTTTCATGAAACAAATATGATACTAATACCTAACCAGGAAGAGCAAAAACAAAGAAAGAAAATAACAGACCAACTTCATTAATGAATATGGATGCAAACATCCTAAATGAAGTACTAACTAGGAGACTACAATAATATATTACAAAGATTATACATTGTGATGGAGTGGGATTTATACCAGGAATCCAGGGATGGTTTAACATAAGGAAAACTATTAACATAATTGATTATATCAATAACAAAAGTAACAAAAATTACATGATTATATTATTACATGCAAAAAAAAAGTTTTTGATAAAATACAACACTCATCCCTAATAAAACACACTTGAGATTATGGGTAAAAAGTGACTTTTCCTTGAAATGATAAATTACATTGTTTGTAATGAGAATAAGCTAGATGCCTTTCCAATAAGATCAGGAGTGAAACAAGGATTCCTGTTGTCACCATTATTTTGGTTACATTATATTAAAAAAAATTGTACAAATAAAAGTAATATAGCCAAGATTAAAAGGAAAACAGAAAATTTGGCAATTTTTTTTATAGAGAGTCTCTCAGATAAAGGTTTCATATATTTGTCAGTGTGTGTACATATACACATAAACCTTTGTCAAATTTATAAGAATAACAGGCATACAGTTTCATTCATTCATTCAATCTTTCAAATATATTTGTTAAATATCTAATACGCATTGAACATTTTGCTGGGCACTTGGAGACATGAAAAATTTAAATGAAGTTATGTTTGCTGTCACAAGAACTATTTCCTTACAGGAAGCATTTATATAGTTCTTCAAGTTTAGGAAAGACTTTATCCTTGTTATTTCAATTAATCTTACAACAACCTTAAGAGGAAGGTGTCGTTATTATCTCTATTTTAAAATCAAGAAAATGGAAGCAGACTTGCCCATAGTCACACAACTAGTAAGTATCTGAGATAGAAGTTCTACTCAAGCCTTCCTGATTCCAGGTCCAATACTCCATCCACTGTGACACAGTGTTATTATAAAAACATTGTAATAAAACAAATTTCTCTATATGGTTCTAAGGATGAGTTTTTTTTTTCCTATCTTGATTCCCATAAGAGAAAATTTCACAGAAAACATCTGTGTTGGATTTTAACCACGAAGAAGAAATCCTACATGTAAAGATGTAGAAGGAGGTTATTCCAGATATAGACAGCATGAACTTGAACCTGGCCAGTAAATCTCACCCTACAACAAAACACTTTCTTTTGCATCTCTCTCATACACTTCTCATATGGTCTTGATAACTTCAGTAAAATAATTAGAGGTTCACAGCATATTTATAAGTATGACTCTAAGGAACAAATGTAGAAGAAAAAAAGAGAGGTAGGAACAATATTGAGGCAATGGTGTGAGAATGTCTCTAGAAAAGGACATGGAGCAGTGTGGTGGACATGTAAGCCAAGGAAGTAGGAGACCTATTGTTAGGTAAGCACTTACTATTAAGTTAGCAAATATGGTAATTTTCTCATGGAAAGAGAAATAAAGTGAAGTCTTGAGCCCTCGACACTACAGTATAATTTTTCTCCATATACGCTGCTTAAAACATGCCATCTTTGATGAAGTTCATAGTACTTTGAATGCATTCTATCTCATGAATCTCTGACATATAGAAAACATTGCTTTACAGCTTATATATTGATTAAGCAAATCACAGATTTGTTAAGTGAAATGTAAATAGAAAATAGTGAGATTTAATTTAAAATAATGCAAAGTGATTAGGGTGGGGACAGCAAAAAGCCAATTACAAAATACAACTGGCTAATGGGAGGAACCTAGGGAAGAGTTAAGATAAAATATATATAAAGATGATAAAGGAAATGAAAATCAGGCCAAATTTTTCTGGTTGACACTTCATAAACAAAAACACAGTAGAATGCTACTTTAGCTTGAGCTCAGATAGGATGTTTATAATTATTTTCAATTAAAAACAATTGAGACTGTGCTCAAAGCAATTATATTCGGTAAAGCATATTTCTTTCTCATATATACTCAATGAATATTGAAATAGGCAGATTGTCATTGAATTGCCTTCAGTACAAAATGTGCCATTATGATTAGGTGGTAAAAAAAATGCTAGAGACATTCAATTTCAGTGAATTATTAAACTGATTTTGTGGCAAATTCTAAATAGTACAGATAACATTTTTTTTTCCCTCCTTGTCTCCAATACAGAAAAAAAAGGCAAAAATCTTTTCATCTAAACTCTATTAGCCTCCAGCCAACATTTCTGCTCATAGTCAGCTAAAAGTAGAGCTGGCTATTCAGTCACAAAGTGAGAAACAGAAAGTGAATTTTGTGACTGTTTAATTTTAAAAAGCTGTCATGTTGTTTCTGGAAATTTAGTTGGATACTCTATTGGTTAAGGAGTTCTAAGAAACCAAAAGATGCCAGTAATGCAGATTCACAGATTGCAACAACTCATGTCATGGATGTCATGTTGGCAGTGATGTTCTTCAACTGTGTCAATCTTGATCATTTTTTTCATTAAAAAATGTATAATTACACCATATTTAACATCCGTAAGAAGATAATGAAACCCAGGGTGGGTGTACTCTATGGATAAAAATGTAATTGCCACAGTCATTTCCCGCATATTGAGCTATCATACCTTTCTGCTTTCTGAGCCTGCCAGCTGTTTCCTTTGGCTAATGGTAATGGTGCAGGATCCTGGCATTGGACCCTATTAATGTCTGCCAATTGAAATGTTACAGTCATTTATTAAATGTGTCCTTCGTTGAACTAGGTTCTCTCAGTGTTGCCATATTCAGCAAGGTAGATACAACACCTGATCTCTTAGAAAAGAAAGGCAGCAAGTACAACTTGTCCTAAGGAGGGCATCAACTTTTCTCTTATTATAAGATAACTTATAGGAGGCAGCGAGGTGACCTTGTGGATAAAGTGTTGGATATGAAGTCAGGAAAACTTGAGTTCAAATTAAGACACAGGCACTAAATGTGATCCTGGGCAAGTAACTTAACCTCTGTTTACCTCAATCTACTGGAGAAAGAAATAGAGAACCACTCGAAGAAAACCCTGTGGATACCACTGGAGTGCCATGGGCTATGAGGTCACAAAAAGTCAGATAAAACTGAACAACAAGGATATAAAATTAATGACGACTTGAAATCTTAGCCTGCTATTTGGACTTGCCCATTACACACTGATTCTTAATTCAATAAAATAAGAATTTATGAAATATCTACTAAGAAAAGAGTACCTTACCAGATGCAGAGAATACAAAGTAAGAACAACCAAAAATGCCCATCCTCCATTCTGCTAGGGAAATAAAACAAATACAGAAGCAATTCAATACAGATTATAAACAAAGTAATTTTAGTGAGCATGCGAGTACAAACCTGAGGGAACCCATGAAGGCACAAATGCACAACTTGGTACTGGGCATGAGCCAAAATTAAACTAGGCTAAACTTCTTGAGGTTGGCAGATATCTGACTCAAGACAGAGTGATGGTGGCTGGTTACCATGGGTCACATGACAAACAGGAGAGAGTCCCTAGTGGCAACCCTACATATCAGAGGTCACGTGAAATCCTCTGGCAGGCTGCAAATGGCCCGCAGCTGTATATTGTGCAGGACTGAGTTAAAATCTAATGTAGAAAGGGTAGCCAAACTGAGTCCTGGAGGAATTTCAAGTTGGAGCCTCCAATTGTCTGACATGAGAAGGGGAGAAAGGTGAGACATCTTAAGGTCTGAGCGGAGGGCCTCTTGCAAATTTGATAACTCAGGATTTCCCTGCACTTTTTCTTTTTTTTTTTTTTCCCCAGTATATGTGTGTCATGGAGAAACTCTTGTGCCTTAGGCTATGCCAGAAGCTGTTGAGGTCTCAACGAATAGTTTTATGATGATGATTGTATGTTACAAGAGCAAAGACAACTAGTTATATCTATACAGCAACACTTTAGAAGTCCCATAATCTCTCAGAAGTGTCTTTCTCAGATCGTGATGATGTAGGAGCCTCATGTACTTCTTAGAGACTATATTGGTGCATCTCAGAATCCTCTGTCTTGGGTCCTCTTCTCTTCTCTCTCTATGCTTCCTGTTCAGATTTCACCAGCAATACAGATTCAAATGGAACTATTGCAGATCACTCCCAAATCTATTTCCTGAGTTCCAATTCCACATAGTCAAAGATTTCAATATTTCTACCTAACATGTATACTTTGTAACCACTTTGTATATATGTTGGATTTCCCTATCTATATACATATTCTTTAAATACATTACAATGTAAGCTACTTGAGAACACTATTTCAATATTCCCTTTATGTCCAGGGCTATATCAGCTCCAAAATCAATTGTTAAATTTTCAGTGTGAGCTTTTGTGCCATATAAATCAGCAATGCTAAACGAGGCTTGTTTTTTTGCTTTATTATTGTCTAGACTTAATTCAGAATGCAGAATAAACTTAACATTATATCATGCATACTTCTCCCCCCTAGAGAACCAGTGGTTGTTAAATATTTACTTTCATTACTTCAATTAGAGTTCATTACTAATTGTGTCCTCAGGACCTAGCACAATGTCTAACACATAACAAGTGCTTAATAAATGTTTAATTAATTAACCAATTAAATAGAATAATTTTGAAGTTATTTTCTGGGAAGATACTTTTAACTCTTTACCTGTTTTGTAGCAGAAATTCCCTAAATAACCCATTAAGACATGGAAAATACTCATTACCTTTTCCTCAAATAACTGTTTAAGAACTAGGAAGATTATCTGAGTACACTAAGTTTAAAAGCCTTGACATATTTTTAAAAATATTTCCTCTTTATAGAATTGAGTTCACAAGAATATGAAACATCTTAATATGGAAAAGAGGAAGGAGGATAAAATAGTATAAGATCAGAGTATCAAGAACAGTTGCAAATTGAACCAGTCTTCTGCCTCCTGAACAAAAGTAGAAACTACATGCCTTAATATTGCAGTATCTTTACAGAGACTAGCATCCTTAACTTCAATGTGTAGCGAACAAGTAATTTCAGCATCTCTCATTAACTCTTTCAACTCTGAAATTTTCTGTTTCTTAGAGCACCTCAAACTTCAAAGGGAACTAAATTGAATTGAATCAAGCCTAACCTTTAACTAACCAAGAATTTCCTCTATGAAATCTCCAACAAGTGGGATAATCTATCTTTTCTCCAGTGAGGAGGGGACCATGACCACCAATCCCTCTATCCCCTCTACAAGGTTACACTCTCCTCCTCTCCCCATCTTGACCCATTGGTCTACCAGGTCAACTCTCTACTCTTAAGTAAAAAAGTCACTCTGGAGTTCTTACATACACACATACACACATGCATGCACACATGCACACATGCACACAGCTTACCAAGCCTCATCTTTGGATTATTATCATCTGCTATTTTCACTCCTACCCATGTGTTGCTGAAAGTAGTGGAAGAAAATTATGAAATCATGTTAGATGGGCCCCAAAACTTTGTTCTACAATTTCAACTGGACCATCATAACCCTAAGGCAAATCCTTTCCACAACCACCAAACTAATTCCATATCTCACCAAACTGACTTTTCCAAATCTTTTCATCCCTTCTCATATCTTCCTTTACTTCTTCTTCCCTCTCAAATGAAACTTGCCTCATATTGCCTGAAAAAAAACAGAGGCCATTCACTGAAAGCTCCCTTCTATTCCCCTCTTCTTCACATCACACAGATGCATTTCCAAAATAACCTCTCTTCTTACCTCTAACATGGCCCTTCCCCTTGCCAAGACAAACCCTTCTACATGCACAAGTTCTTACTCTTCATCCCATCTTTTCAAGAAGAATGTTCCCTCTTTCATTCCCATGGTCTCACTAATCTATAATCACTCCTTGTCAAGTAATGCTTTCCTACTGCCTACAAACACACTCATGCCTCTCCTATTTTCAAAGCCAACTAATCAATTCATCTATCTATACCAGCTAGCCATCATCCTAAATCTTTTCTCCCTTTCATTGCTAAACTCTTCTGCTTCCTTTCCTCTCACTCCTTATCTCTTTGCAATCTAATTTCCTATCTCATCATTAAACAAACACCAATCTCTCCAACATTACCAGTGATCTCTTATTGGCCAAATTTATTTGTTTTTTTCACCAATCTTCATCTTTATTTACCTTTCTATTGCACTTAACTCCATCACCCTCTTAGCTTCATTGTCTCTCTTCTCTTCATGTTTTATGACAATACTCTAACCTGGTGCTCACCCACCTGTCTCTTTTTCTAGATCCCAGTGGTTATGCCAATTAACTGAGTGTCTCCCATGGTTCTATCATGGACCCTCTTCTCTCCTTCCTCTTATTAGAGATTTCTTTAAGATTCAATTATCATCTCTAAACTGATGATTCTCAGGTCTACAAGCCCTAGTCTGTTTTCTGACCAGCATCTCAAACTGCCTATTGAAGATCTTGAACAGGATGTCCTATAGACATCTTAAATTCAATATGTCCAAACTCATTATCTCCCCCACTCACCTAGTCAAGCCCTTTCTTCTTTACTTTCCTATTATTTTCAAGGACACCACCATCCTCTCTGTCACCCAGTCATGCAACCTAGGTATCATCCTCAACTCTTTATCCTAATATTCCATATCCATTCACTTGCCAAATTCTTTTTTTTTCTAATTTCATAACACCTCCCTCTTTCTGCTGGTTCTGTAATCACTCTAGTTTAGGCCCTTATCACCTCATACTTGGACTATTGAAATAGCCTTTTGGTTTATCTCCCTGCCTCAAGTCTCTCCCCATTCCAGTCAATCTTCATGTCACCCCTTACCCAAATTTAATAAACTTCAGTGACTCTCTATCACCTCAAATATTAAATATTTTAGACTTTTAACAGAAGCCCTTCATAACCTGACCATGTATTTTGTGATCTAGGAATACTAGCTTCCCTGTTATTCCTCTGATAAAACACTCCACCCTGACACCATGTATTATCACTAGTTGTCCCTCATACACAGAATTTTTCTTCCTCTTCTGGCCAAGTACCATCTAAATCCCCATATTCTGCAAGAAGCTTTTTCCCATCCTGTTTAATACTACTGCTTTCTCTCTGTTACTTTTCTCCAGTTTATCGTGTGTGTGTGTGTGTATTTGCTGTGGAAATTTGTGAGTTGTCTCCACTATTGGATTATGAGTTCCTTGAGAATAAGTAATGTTTTTTCCTTTCTTTGGGTTTCCAGTCCTTAGTATAGTGCCTGACATATAGTAGATGTATAAGAAAGGTTTTCTGACTTGACTTGCCATCAAGAAACTTGCATTCTATTTGGGATGACAGTACAAAAATAATGAAGTACAATGTGATACACACACACACACACACACACACACACACACACACACACATATATAATAGATAAAAAGTAACCTTAGAAGGGAAGGCTCTGGTACTGGCAAAGATTAAGCAGGATTCAGGGAATCAGAGAGACAAGCAGATGACACATGGAGAAAGAGCTGGACTTGGAATCAGGAAGACCTGAGTTTCAAGCCAGGCTCATACACTTGCTGGCTGTAGACCTTGGGCAGGTCACTTCACATATTTCAGCCTCATCTCAAAAATGGGAATAATAATGACACCTGCCCAAATGTTTTAAAAGAATGATAGTAATCAATAGCTAGTATTTATATATCACTTTAAGGTTTGGAAAGTACTTTACATATATTTTCTACTTTGGTCTTCACAACAATCAGCCAGGGAAGTGCTATTATTCTCCCCATTTCACAGATGAGGAAACTGAGAGAAGAGTAATTATGTGACTGGCCTAGGGTTAAGTACAGTGTTCAAGTCTGGATTTGAATTCAGGTCTTCTTGATTCAGGTCCAGCATTCTAATCATTCTCTCAGAATCCAGAATGCAGATTGTGTGCCTAGCTTTCTTCTACTCTACCACAAGTTCTAAGATTAGTCATCTCCTCCCACCCAATCCCAACTCCCTCCCAATCCGAACATGTAAAAAAAATAAAATTTACACATTTGTAAAGGAAAGTAAAAGTCAGTGAATAAGGAGCAATGTAGCTTATGGCATAGCTGACCTTGGTGTTAGCAGGACCTGGATTTGAGTCCAGCTTCTGACATGTAAGGACTCTGGGCAAGAAACAAGCTCTCACTGCCTCAGGCAAGCTTATAGGACTCTAAGTCTGGGGAGGGGGTAGATTTCTGTTGCTGAGTTGGTAGAAAGGGTTTCCTTACTGGGATTTTCCTTTACCAATGAAATCATAGATCCAGATTCCCCTCTCACTAAAAAGAAAAAAAAAATTATTCATCACCACAGTTTTCATCCAAAAATATTAAGTGAGCACTTGCATATAGTGCTGTGTGGGTCTCACAGAAAAAGAACAACATTATCTTATTCTCATTTAATAGAATATTGTCTTTTAAAACAAACATTTTACTATGGGCCCAGGAAGATTGGATCTATAAGTAACCAAACAGTCTTAAGTCCACATGTGAATGAAATGAAAGCCTCATCAAGAGTACTGGATTTGGGAGATTCTTGAAGAATTTAGAAAAGTGATAAAGAGAACTGGATTATTCTAAATAGAAGCTAGGCATTTATTTGGTGCCCCCAAAATGACCTTCACCAGGAACATTTTTCTTAAGATTTATAGAAAGCAATAATAGTTGTAACTTCTAAAAGCCTGGTGTTAGACCTGTGTTCACTGAAGTTTTTCCAAACTGCTTTGAGGGGAAAAAAAAGTTTAACCTTGTTGACCAGTAGGATGGATTTAGTTTAAATATAAAGAATCATCTAACTGAGTAATGAAAGTGACCCTACCGAGGCTCTGGAAAGCCATGCTAGGTAGTATAATGCAAGTTGAAGACAGTTCTGTTAACATGAAGATACTCTGAGTACCATCTTGGCAGCAGATTGTGTGTATGAGAAATGGGGTAGTTAAGTTTAGAAAGGTAATGATTTTTAAAAATTATGTATTTTGGTACCAGAAACTCATCATATTGCCTGTGAAAGGGAGAGGAGAGAGAGAGAGAGAGAAAGAGAAATTAAATATAAGGATGGACAGAAAAAAAAAAAACCTTCCTAACAGGTCCCCAAAGCAAGCTGTGCTCTGTCCTTTCTGGGATACCTTCCACAGTAGAATAAATCCCACCTGTCTAGGATGGTGGCAGATGCAGTTTTTCTGTTGGTTTCATCTAGCCCAGGGATTCATTTGGCTCCATGTGAAGAAATAACTGCCATAGGAGGCAGAAAGAAATGGCTTTTAATTTAGCTGTGCAGGCAGCCTGTGCAGTGGACAAAGCATGGAACTGAGGCACAGAAATAAGCTTCCTATGTGACAACAGCCAAGTTGTTTATGAATATGGGCCTCAGTTTACTCCTCTATACAATAGAAGGTTACATTGCCTTTTTTCTTCTTTTATTGAGGAGAAAGAAAATAAATGAAAGAGAATATAAATGTTAATTGGAAAATGAAATCAAAAATTAAATAAGGGAGATGCATAATATGATTTATCTCTAAAATCCCTTCCAGCTCTAAAGTTCGTTGAAATTATGACTCATACCATATAAAAATTTCACATACAAGTATTTGACTCACTGTTTATACTTCCTTTTCAGGCCTCTCTCTTATGCTGTGATTGCATGCCACTCAGGTTCCATTTTCTCCCGCCACAGAATAATAGATATGGTTGTGGGTGGGAGTCTTAATGACAGAACAGGACTGAGCCAGTATGACATGAAGGTTTTGAGTTCTGCAGCAGCCACTCTGTTTCGTTCCCGTTCAATCTAAGCTCCTGCTTTTATGGAGCGATGGGAGCATGAGAGCTGGCTGCTTCCCATAGCTTCCGCTTGCAATTAAAACCTGTCATGGCCACTGGCCGTGCCATGTTATGACAGTTAGTCTCTAGAGGAATTCCTTTGCAGGGGTTATAAGAGAATGTGGGATAGAGGATGAGCCAACAGAACAGAATCACAGCTCTTTATCAGCCTGGGCAGTTGTGTTTGTTGACAATTATGGCCTGCCTTTTTAAAATCTTTTGACTTAATTGGGACATTTGTGCTAAGGTAACTTAGTAGGAACCCAGCATAGCTGTTGTCACCCACTTCCTCAAAATACTATGCAGAAACATACCTCTTTAAAAAGGATATTTAAAATCAAACTTTAAAATATGGCATACAAAAAATGCCTACCACCTACAAATGAATAGATTATTTACAGTTTAATTCATATTTTCTTTCTAATACTGGATAATAAATATTACAGCAGATTTAGTAAATGTCAAATTATTTATTCTATTTTCAAAGAGCCATAATTATGATGAATATATCTGGTTGTTCAGAGATCTAATTTGTGCTCTCAGTGGATTGCCAGTGAAACTGAAGATGAATTAATAACAACTTAGAGAAACATTACTACTAAATATATGCAAATTCCAAATGATACTAGGACCATCTTTATATGCTGCTTATTTTCAGATCCATATATAAGATATTTTCAATATTCATATGTCTTTCAACTATCCCCTCATTAAAAAAAAGAAAAAACAATTTCTTCTTTAACAGTAATGAAGTGAGTTTACCCATTATACAGATAAAGAAACTGAGCTTCAGAGAAATGATGTGCCCATGATTAAAATCACAGTTAAATATTAGAGGGAAGATTTGAAATTAAGGGAGATCTTCTAACTTCAAACACTGTACTCAATCCACTATCATAAGCTAGCTCTCAGCTTTTTTTTTTTTTTGGCTCACATATACTGATTTCCTATCAAAATAATGTAGCTAAAATTTCAGTGTATAAGGGCTGTCAAACAGTCTGAGACACTACTAATAGCTTAGTATTTATTATTGAACCTTTTAAAAAATGCTTCTTCAATGCCTGATAACAATACAGATATCACCCTTGTTTCCTTAAGATGAGTATATTTCATCTGAGAAACAGTCTAGGTACATTTGAAAAGACTCATTACAAGAAGGTACGTCATTAATTGATCAATTTTGTCTGTTGTTCTTGGAGGTGGGGGAATGATCTCTTAAGTTGTAGATAGGTAGCCAAAATCAGTCAATTGTTAATCAAAACATTTGGTTGATAAATCAAGTATTAAGTACCTGTCATTTGCTATGTACTATACTAAGAGGCAAAATCTGTCCTGCCCTCAATGAGCTTGCAATTTAATGGAGGAGACAACATGCAAAGCTATATTTAGGACTGAAAGAGTGCAGGCACTGGAATTCAGGGATTGGGAAAGGCTTCCTATAGAAGGTGAGATTTTAGTTGGGACTTGTGTCTTTCATTCTCTAAGAGAACCATGGTATCAGGGAGATGATGATATGACTTGTCATTGACTGATTTGAGTGAAGGAGGGCTGTTGTAAAGTCACCAGTCCCACTTTCTCCTCCAGAGCCATCTGAGTCCAGTGATCAAATATCAATCAGGATGACTTGACCCTTTTAAGCCAAGGCCTTTTCAGGTTCTCACTTTGAGTGAGGCAAAGCCCAGAAAGTTAGGAAGGTCAGTAGCTGGAGCAGAAGACAAAGTGCATTTTAGGCTTGGGGAACATCTAGGGAGAATATCTGGAGTTGAGAGATGGAGTGTTGTGTTCATGAACAGCCAAGAGGCCAGAGTTACTAGATCAGAGTATACATCAGCTTACTGAAGAAGCTTTCAAGTGGAAAGGGGTCTTAGATATCACTTGGCTTAAACTCTTCATTTTACAGATGCAGATATTGAGTCATTGTGAAGGAAAGTGGCTCACTCAAGATCCCAGAGGCAGTAGTAAGGAGCAGAAGCTGAGATCTGCACTCCTAGCCAGAACTCTCTCCACTCTGCCATACAATTGGCTTTTGGCCAACCAAGGAATACAGACGAGGATTTGGAGATTTCTGGTAGAACACAGAGAATAAGAAGTCAACTACTTGAGCAGTAAGTGCTGCATAGGTTTGTCTTTGAAATTTCAGTTCACTGATGCATGGGTATCTGGGCAAGGTGAAGTAGAAATCTTGACTATCTGTGAATGTGATGTATCTAATCTTGACAGATGATCTGCTTTTCTTCTTGCCTCCAAATACCCCCCATTATTTTCCTCAACTGGCTTCTTTTGTCTGCCTTCCTTGCATAGTTGCCTGAGTTTTCTTCTTTTCCTGAGTGTAGCTACAACTTTCACAGGCTTAATTCCTTTCCTCAGAGGGGTTCAAAGTGTGTTTAGCATTTAAGAAAAACCTCAGAAATCACGTCTGAGACGTAAGCATTGTTATTCCTCTTTTGCAGTTGGGGGCACCGAGGGGCTCCAAGGTTGATTCACTTATGTCACACGAACCGTTCTCAGCGCTATAAACAGAAATTCAAATCGCACATCTCTGCTGCCTCAGGTATTCCCCAGGTGCCTTTAAAAAGAATAAAAAAACCAAGCAGAGCTAGGATGTTTGATGAAACACTTCACAACTAAAATGCTGGTCCCATTTTGCCCCTAATTATGCAAATAGTGAACAAAGTAAAGACATTCAAGCCCTAAAACTGGGAGAAACAACAACAACCCAAAAGTACAAGTAACAATAGCAGTGATAAAGAAGAGTGGATTTTAAAGAAAGAGGACTTCTGATTATCACTAGAATTCTTAAAAAAAATCCACTGTCTTCTAAGTGGATGCTCTATCCACAGAATGATTTTTCCTAAGTGCTTCATTTTTTATAGGTGTGATTTTAATGAACTGAACTTGAATGCCATTCTGTCCCTCTATCTCTATCTACTTTCCTGTCTGAACTGCTTGGAGAAATTGAAACACAGCTGAAAAACTCTCTTGTATAGCCCTACAGTTATTGTTCTCAACAGGGTTTTTTCCCTGTAAGTAGTTATATTTTTGTCAGCTGGCAAGACAACTCAAAAATATTAAGAGCTTCTTCCACAAACTTCGTTTCCACCTGACTTTTCTGACTTGTCAATCCAATATCACATCCAGTATTGAGCAGGAGATGTATTATTGTTACCTGTGCTCTCCTGTTTGACTAAAGATGTATTATGTTGGAAGGAATGCACCTATTTCCATTAGGAAGGTTTACTTGACCATGGAGAGAACAAGAAAGTCAAAGAAGTGTATTTGTAGAGGTGGTAGTGGTGGTTTTTCAGTTAGCCAACAGAAGAAAAAAATTTCTTTTGAATTTCACAAAGACAAAATTACAAAATATAGAAAACTGAGTAATGCTGAAATGTCAAGCTCCCCATTTTCACAAAAATATAATTGTCCTAAGTAACAGTTTAGCCAATCATAAACAGCACTTAACAGTGAAATCACCATGATTTTCTAAAAATTGCAGTTGGCAGAACAGCAGCCTGTTTTTTCAATTGTTTGTTTCTACAGTGGCTACTTTATTTTGAGAGAGTCACACATGTTATGAATGTTCTATTCCATTATATCTCCAATTTCCCATAGCAATAAACTGCTATTTGTTTCATGGATTGCCATGGACAAAGAATAACCTAGCAAGCAGTCATCCCCCTACCTGGGGCTACACAGGATGCCCTTCATACACAGATTTTCCAACCCATCACAATTTGACCTTTGCCAGTGTAGTTGTAAAGAACCCATAGGCACCCATACTATGCAAAGAGACATTATTATGAAAATATACTTAGAGAGCCAGTGTGGTGGGGTGGATGGAAAATTGATCTTGTAATCAAGAACTGAATTTAAGTCAAACCTCTAAAAAAGCACAGGAAAACTACAAAACCATAATGATGGTGAACAGAGGACAAAACTACACAACCGCAATGATGCTGACAATAATAGCTACCGTAACAACAACACTATACAACAGAAAATTTGAGTTTCAGTTCTAGTTCTGCTTTTTTATATCGGTGTGAACTTATTTTCTCTGGGTCTAAGTTTCTCCATTTGTAAAATGGGGATCAGGCAAATAGGTAATATTTTGAGGTCTCTTCCAGCTCTAAATTTATGACCCTATGATCAGCACTTATCCCAGTGCCTGACAAAATGTAGACGCTTAATAAAAGTTTATAGAATTGAAATAAATCTTTTTTCTTGTTATTTTATAGTGTGTATTGTCATGTGTTATGTAGCATAATAAATAACATCAACATATATTCTATGTTAATTATGTTCATATATATGTACATAGATATGCATATATATGTTATCACTCATGCTTGCATCGCTTATATTTGGATATTATTATTTTATTCAATCTAGCTTTTTTCTTGAAGTATCACAAGGTACAATGTCCTGTTATAAAAACATATAAAATTTTTATTATTTATTTTTAACATCCTTTTCTTTCTAAATTTTAAGTTCCATATTCTCTTCCTTCCTCCCACACCCTCTCCAACCACTAAGAAGGCAAGCAATATATCATGCCAAACATTTCCATAATAGCCATATTTCAAAAAAAAATCAAAAAAAATAATGCAAGTGAGGAAATTATACTTTAATTTGCAGTCAAATTTCATCAGTTCTCTTTCTGGAGGTGGATAGCAGTTTTCATCATGAATCCTTTAGAATCGTTTTGGAATGTTACGCTGATCAGAATAGCCAAGTCCTTCACAGCTGATTATCATTACGGCATTGCTGTTACGATATACAGTGATCTCCTGGCTCTTCCTACTTCACATTGCATCAGTTCATATAGGTTTTTCCATGTTTTTTTTGTTTTTCCTGAAACTACCCCCTTCATTTTCCATAGTACAATAGTATTCCATCACACTCACATGCTACAACTTTGTCAGTCACTGTTTACCTGAGGGGCATCCTCTCAATGTCCAATTCTTTGCCTCAATGAAAAGAGCTGTTATAAATATTTTATACACATAGGTTCTTTTCTTTTTCCTATGATTTCTTTGTGGTGCAGACCTAGTAGTGGTATTTATGAGTCAAATAATTTGCACCATTTTATAGATCTTTCGCCATATTTCCAAATTGTGCTCCAGAATGGTTGGACCAGTTCAGTACTCCATCAATAATTCATTAGTGAATCTAATTTTCCTCATTCTCTTGAGCATTTGTCATTTCCAATAGGTATGAGGTAGTCATATCTCAGAGTTTTTTTTTTAATTAGTCTTTCTCTAATCAATAGTGATTTAGAGATTTTTTTTTCATATGACTATAGGCAGCTTTGATTTCTTCTTCTGAAAATTACCTATTCATATACTTTGACCATTTATCAGTTGGGGCACAGGTTTTATTTTTATAAAATTGACTCAGTTCTATATATTTGAGAAATAGACCTTTATCAGAGAAATTTGCTGTAAAATTTTTTGAGATTACTTCATTGTCTATGGTGCCTTTTAGAAAAATGTAGTTTCCTTGATCATCTCTTTTAATTAGTTCTATTTTTTGCTTTTCTTTTGTCTTAGCTCATGATTGCTACCTTTGGGTTTTCTTAGTACATCTAAAGCATATTAGATTCTTCTCTTGCCCTATATTTTAACTCTGTCTGCCTCTGTTTCTGTTTCAAACATATCCCTTATAGACAACATATTATTGAATTCTGCTATTCCATTTTATGGGTGAGCTCATCACATGTACATTCAGAGTTATGATTCCTGTGTGTTTCTCTTCCTCTCATTTTCTTCTGCTTCTTCTTATCTTTCTTATCTTTCTTTTTCTTCTGTCTGTCCTCAAAGGTTGGTTTTACTTCTAACCACTGCTTTCCTTAAGCTATCCTCCATTTGATCAGTACCCCTTTCTTCTCATATCCCTTTTCCCTCCTTTATTTCCTATTGGGTAAGTTACATTTCTATGTACAACTGTGTATATATATCCTTCCCTCTTTGAACCAATTCTTATGAGAGCAGGCTCAAATATTACCTTTCATTACCCTCTTTCCTCTCACACTGTAACAAGTCTTCACTGTGCACCTCTTTTATGTGACAACAAATTTCTCCATTTATCTCTTCTTTCCCTCTTCCATCAGGCATCCCTCTGTCTCATTCCTTCATCTTTCTTGGTGATCATTACAACATAATAGAATCATATCCATGCCCCCAGTCTCTGTAAACTCCTTTGAACCGCCATAATAATTATAAAGTTCTTAGGAGTTACATGTATCATATTACTGTATAGGAATGTAAACAGTTTAACTTTTTTAAGACCTTTATAATTACTTTTTCATTTTTACCTTGTTTATGCTGCTTTTGAGTCTTGTGTTTGAATGACAAATTTTCTACTTTGCTTTGGTCTTTTCATTATTTTGACTTGTTTTATTGTTTATTGGTGTATCATGGATTCATTAACTCCCGCTCGCAAATTCTAATTTTTAAGAAATTATTTTCTTCAGTTAATTTTTGTACCTGTTTTTCCATTATGCAAATTCTGGTTTTTTTAATGAGTTCTTTTCTTCGGTGATTTTTTTTTTTTGGACCTCCTTTTCCATTTGGTCTATGCTACTCTTTAAGGAGTTCTTTTCTGCAGTGAATTTAAGTGAATTCTGTTTTTTGAGATATTTCTTGAGATTCTTTTCTGTGCCTTTTTTAAAAAATTTAATTGATTTGTTTTCAGTTTTTGGCCATCATTTCCCTAATTTTTAAATTTTCTCCCCTTCCCTCTGTTTTCCCTCCCCAAGATGGCACACAATCTTCTATAGGTTCTACACAAACATTCTTATTAAACACATTTTCACATTAGTCACATTGCATAGAAAATTAAAATGAATGGGAGAAACAATGAGAAAGACCAAAACAAAACAAAACATAACACCAGAGAAAATAGTCTCCTTCATTCTGCCTTCTGATTATATAGCTCTTTCTCTGGATGTGGATGGCATTTTGTATCAAGAATCCTTTGGGAATGTTTTAGGTTCTTACATTGCTATGAAGGGTTAAGTCCATCAGAAACTGTCCTTGCACACTGTGGCTGTTACTGTGGTTTGGCTCATTTCATTCAGCATCAGGTCATATTAGTCTTTCCAGGCTTTTCTGAAGTCCACCTGTTCATCATTTCTTATAGCACAATAATATTCCATTATATTCATACACCACAACTTGTTCAGCCATTCCCTAACTGATGGGCATCTCCTCAATTTCCTGGCCATGACAAAAAGAGCTGCTATAAATATTTTTGTACATGTGGGTCCTTTTCCCATTTTTATGATCTTTTTGGGATACAGCCCTAAAAGCAATACTGCTGGGTCAAAGGATATGCATATTTTTGTAGCCCTTTGGGTATAATTCCAAATTGTCCTCCAGAATGGATGGATCACCTCACAGCTCCACCGACAATGAACTAGTGTTCCAATTCTCCTACATCTTCTCCAACATTTATCATCTTCCTGTTTTGTCACGTTAGCCAATCTGATAGGTATTTTGTGGTAACCTCAGAGTTATTTTGATTTGCATCTCTCTAATTAATAGTGATTCACAGCATTTTTTTCACATGACTATAGATAACTAACTTCTTCCTCTGAAAACTGCCTATCCTTTGACCATTTATCAACTAGGGAGTGACGTGTATTCTTGTCAATTTGACTCAGTTCTCTACATATTTTATATATTTTTATATATATTTTATATATCCTTTATCAAGGACATTAGTTGCTAAAAATTGTTTCCCAGTTTTCTGCTTCTCTCCTAAGCTTCTCTCCTAATCTTGGTTGGATTGGCTTTGTTTGTGCAAAACTTTTCAATTTAATGTAGTCAAAATTATCCATTTTGCATTTCATAATGTTCTGTACCTTGTTTGCTCATAAATTTTTCCATTCTCCATAAATCTGACAAATAAAATATCCCTTGTTCCCCTTATTTGTTTATAGTATCAGCTTTCATACCTAGATTGTGTATTCATTTAGACTACTTTTGCATATGGTGTCAGGTATTGGTCTATGCCCAGTTTCCACCACACTATTATCCAGTTTTCCCAGCAGTATTTGTCAAACAGTGAGTTCTCATCCCAGAAGCTGGGGTCCTTGGGTTTATCAAACAGTAGATTTATAATCACTGAATACCGTGTCTTGTGTACCTAAGCTATTCCACTGGTCTACCCTTCTATTTCTTAACCAGTACCAAGTAGTTTTGATGACTGCTCCTTTATAATACAATTTGAGATCTGGTAGCTCTAGCCCACCTTCCCTAGCATTACTTTTCATTAGTTTCCTTGATATTCTGGACCTTTTGTTCTTCCAGATGAATTTTGATATTGTTTTTTTCTAGCTCTAGAAAATAATTTTCTGGCAATCCACAGGTTGGTGTTTTTTTGTTTGTTTGTGCCTTTTTTTTTAACCAAGATGTTAATTCTCATTTCATAATTTTGTGGCATCACTTTTATTTCTTTCCCTAATTTTTCCTCTACCAGTCTTATCCCTTTCTATAATTCTTCCAGTAATTTCTGGTAGGCATAGATCCAATTAGCATTTTTCTTTGAGACTTTGTAGGTATTTACATATTGTTTTCTTTCAGGCTTAAGTCCTGGTCTTCTCTGCAATGATAGTAGCTTTTAGTAGTCACTTTATTTTGTTGTGGTTTGCTCATTTTTCTAGTCTATTTCTTGATTTTTGAATTTTATGGTAAAGTTGGGCACATGAGAGTGGGAAGGCACTGTCCCAAGCGTCAAGGTTTTGTATATTGCTGTTTTCAGTTAGTTCTGAGGGTCTGTAGATTTTTGATGCTTCCAAGGTGGTGTTATTTGGAGAGAGGTATGGTCACCACTCTCCTGGTCTCTCACTCTGGTCTTTACCCAGAAAGAGCCTCTGTTCCCCTGCAGCCCCAAGCTCCAGAACTTAGAACGGCACCCGGGGCTCCTGCTTCCTTGTTATTCACTCAATATTTCTCTTTGTCCTGGAACTGTGAATGTATCTGTGTATGTATGTAACTGAGTTGTCAATCAATGCCAGCAAAGCTTGCCCTATAATCTCTTTCTGACTACTTATGTTGCCCTTTGCCATCTATTCGTTTAGGGCTCCTGAAGCTGCTGAGGCCATTGCTCATATAACCTTTGGACAGGTTTCTACCCTAGTATCATAAACTTCTCCTGATCTAAGTTTTCTTAGGCCAGTAGAATGTCTCACTTTGACCTTTTCTTGGTTCTGCCACTCTAAAATTTGATTTGAGGGCTTACTTTAAAGTTGTTTGGAATGCTGAGAGAATCTGGCTAAGTTGCTTCTAATCTACCATCTTGGCTCGTCCCGCTCTGAAATGAATTTATTTATTAAATACTAGCCAGGTGACCATAGGTCAATTACTTAGTTTTTCAGTGCCTTCAAAATTCTCTTAGACAATAAATCATGGAAAAGTTGCTAATCTGCATTGGTAGAGGGAATACCCATGGCAAGAAATTCTTGTATAGATAAAATAACAGGCCCACACCAAAATACATACTCTAAATCCATACTTCTCATAGAAAATATTTTTTCTCCTCAGGTAGACATCTGGGGATAGAACATAAGGAAGTTGTACAAGAAAGACCCCTAGTATCAAAGGGCTGGACTATACTGGACCTTTCATGATTATCACCTTATGGTCCTTTCCTTTTCTTACATGGATGACTTTACCTTAACTATCACCAGCACATTCCACCATCAGATGTATCCCAGAATCAGAACCAAAGAGTTTCTTTTTATATTTCTTACATGAAAATTTGAACATTTGACATGTAGGATTCCTACTTCTTTAGGAATTATTTTTGATCTGATATTTCTCTGTCTTACAGCATGACCTGCAAATACTGGGTAAAAGCCAATATACGTCAGTTGGTGTGTTACACTCCAAAAGAGTTCTGAGCTTAACAGTGTTAAGCCTTCATAAGGAGAAGTGAACTGAGGTCTGATAGGAGCAAGTTAGTCAGGAAAGTTACAGGAGATAGGTTGGTATATTTGGAAGAAATTATTCCAAATCATGGAAATGCCAGAGGTAGTCAATTCCAGAATAATGATTTTGAATTTTTCAATAATGCCCCTTGAATCCTGTCAGCTTAGCCACTTTTATTTTCAAATCCAATCAGTACACCATGTCCTTCTCTGATATTTCACCAAGACATGGAGGTAACCATGGCTTCTTGAAGACTGCCTCAATGTTCACAAACTTTGGCAGACCCTATCTAGCCAAAAAGTTTCATAGAGTAATAGCTAGAGGCCATAGAGTCAAACTGTCTTCCTTACATATGAGGAGTCTGAGGCCCCAAAAGGATGTCACTTCCCCAAAGTCACACAGGCAACAAGTGACAGGACTGAGATTAAAATGAAGGTTAGGATTTGAACTGAGGTCCTCTGATTCTACATCCAACATCCATTCCCTAACACCAAGGTAGCAAGTACAAGTCTGGTGACAGACTGTACTGCTCAGTCCTATGACTGAGCTAGGTGTGAAAAGGACTCATCACCCACTGATGGCAAGATGATGGCAACAGTTCTCACAGATCTTTAAATGAGTTCTTTTACCAAGTAGCCTTGGTGTGGGAATTTGTATTTGTGACACAAATGCCCACTCTGTTGAAATCACGGATCCTAACAGAGTTGCAGGAGAGCACAGTCTCAACAGCAGGTGTCAGTGATTTTTGGTTTCTGTTGTGTGATTTATGTGGATAAGGTGAAAGCTGCAGTCCTGAATTGCCTCTCTGATGAACCCCATCTAATCAGCCCCAGAGGTTAGTCTTGAAGCCTATCAAAGAGACCTTAAATTCCCTGGCGTAGTCTCAGAAGTTTTCGATATGAAGCGTTTTCTGTTGCTATATGGTAACCTCAATAGTGCTGTGGCTATAGAGAGGTCTCAGATTGTGACTGCTTTGCAGTTATCTCCCATGAGGGTACTTCAAAGGCAATGAGTCAGATTCTCCCAGTGCCCAAATTACTATCTGGTTGGCCACCTCTGGAAACTTCATTAACATGTTCAGGACAATAGGGTAATATTATTGCTTCTAAGACTGAGAAGGAGATAATCATCAGTTTCTCACTCCTGGAGATAACAACTGAAACCAGTAACCCTTGACCTGGGCATGCAAATGAGCCCATTTTGTGTGGCCTAATGATGGTTGAAAATTATTTATAAAGCTGCTCAAATATCATTAGAATTTTTGACTTTCAGGTGAGAAGTGGAGAACAGAAAGGTAAAGTTCAAAGAAAACAGACAATTACTCAGAAGTTACACTTCAGATGACTCATTTCTTATTGATTCTCTATCACAATCTCCCCAGTAGTTCCAAACCTTCTCTACTTTCATTAAAAAACTCAATCCTCCCCCACATACCACCCTGGGTGCTTATTCTCAGTAAATGACCTCCCCTCCGATTTTATAGAGAATAGGAGGTCATCCAGCAGGGGTTCTCTCATATTTCCCCCTGCCTGCCTGACAGTATTTCTGTCTCTGTTGTAATCTTTTTCTTCTCCCTCAGAGGAATAGATGTCTCTCCTCCTTTTCAAGGGTAATCCTTCCACCTAGATTCTTAGTTCTCAGGCTCTTTTTGGGGGGGAACTTGTTTCATCAATTTCCTTCAACATCTTCAAACATTCCTTTCATTTTTGCATTCAAATATATAGGTCTCCCTTTGAAATAAGTCAAATGATCCTGATATACTTTCTAGCTCCAATCCTATTTTTAACCCATCAACAATTGTCTCCTCATCTTCTTTTTTTTCTCTTCTTAACCTAAT
This sequence comes from Bettongia penicillata ogilbyi, assembly GCA_023548195.1. NCBI lineage: Eukaryota > Metazoa > Chordata > Mammalia > Diprotodontia > Potoroidae > Bettongia > Bettongia penicillata. The sequence goes on along the minus strand of JAJHZJ010000719.1, from coordinate 1,240,173 downwards.
GTAATCTGGCTTCTCCTATCCTATCCATTTCCACTAAAACTCTCAAAGTTGACCAGTGACTTCCTAATTACCAAATTCAGTGATCCTTCCTTAGTCTCCTATAACTTTATTTTAAACAACTGAGGGAACATCCAAAGTTAAGTTCAAAATTAAGCTATTAGGCATAGGACTTCAGACCAAAAACAATAAGTTAGGGTGCTTTAATTCTTAGCAATACTGTGGAGACAATTAGGTCAAGAGCTTGTGAAGTTAGCAACTTGAATATTATTTGTGTCTCAGTTGGTTAATGTTTAAAAAAAATTATTTTGTGGTCCATATTGTAAATGCTTTAAAAAGAAATATCATCTGACCAAAAGTTTAAATCGTTTTAACTATTATAAACAGTGTTAAAAAATTAAAAATTAAAAAAATGAACAAACAACTGAACACATCTCCTTTTGAAACTCTCTCATTCCTTGGCTCACATGACACAAGTCCTGTTTTTACTTCTATTGCTTCAATTGTTCTTTCTTTATCCCATCATTGGGAGATTCTCTTAGCCCTGCCTATAGAGCTTCTCAGGACTTAATCTTCAGTTCTCTAGTTTTCTCTCTGCTCTTTCTCCTTTAGTATAGCAAGGTTAAAAAAAAAATGAGCCATACACACAGCATCAGAAAACCTCTAGTTTATTTAAAAAAACTAGATATCTGAGTGACTGTGGAAAAGTTATTGAATGATTCCATGTCTCAGTTTCCTCCTCTGTAAGATATAAAAATAATATTTTTGCTATCCACCTCTTGGGGGATATTATGGCTCAAATTAAACACAACATAAACTATAAAACACTGCATAAATCTAAGTTTATATTATTGTTAGCTATTCTCATGACTCCAAAAGTGACTTCTTATGAAGATGCTTCACAAAGGTGGATCTCCAGCCCAGGTTTCTTGTCTTATGTCTGATTAAATGTCTCTAATAGCTCATTTGATTGCTCCATTACCACCTCAGACTCAGACTGAAAAACTAGCTTAAAAAGGCCAAAGACTCTACCGGCCTTGACCATCTCCAATCGTTCTGATCTTTATGTTGTTACTGAACCCAGATGCTGACTGGTGACTTTGCACAGTGCCATACTTAAATCCAATTCACTTGCATGTCATGGCATCACTTCCCCGATCATGGTCCTCTTCAAGAATGAAGGAAAAAACACCAATAAATTTGAAGAATGGTTTGATTATTCTTCCAGTGACACTGGAAACAAATACCTTTGACTTACTCTTTTCGCTCACACTCACATCCAGTCACTAAAGTCCTACCAATTCTCCCTCTTTAATATCTCTCCCCAATTTTACCCCTCTAGTCCAAGAACTCCTCACATTAGACCTGTATTATAGCAATAACCTCCAAATTAGATTTGGTGTATCAATTTTCTTTTCCCGTCTCTCCCAATCCACTTGACATTTAAAGTCAGAATAATTTTCCTGAAATATCATTTCATCATATCAGGTTTTTGAATATCCTTAGTTTAACTCCTATTATCTTGACCTTGACCCATGACTTGCTTCTGACCACTGATTGAGTGAGAAACATGGGATGGTTGTAGTAGTAAAATCCAGGCGAAAGTATACAGAAAAGGAATCAAAGACCAACTCTAGTATTTATTAAGTACCTACTGTGTGCTATGAGTTGAAGGGTGCAAGTAGAGGGGAGTAGCATTAGAGATGCATAAGGATGCATTTTTCCTCCTGATTGGAGAGGAAGAGAAAAGGGTTGGTGATGATGCCCAAAGTTTAGAAGAGAAGGGAAAGAAGAATTAAAAAAGTTCTTATATGGGCTCAGTATTTTCTGCAAACTAAATTCTATGTTGTAAAGGTCTGGAGACTGATGTATAGTAGAAGAATTGAAGAGAAGAAAAAATTTAGAATTCTTACTATGTAGGCAGTTGGTGAGAATAAAGTAAGAAAGCTTATTGAACTCCTAAGGTTATTAAAAATCATGGTTCATCAGGAAGAGAGATGGCTTTAGAGTTAGAGGAGCTCAGTTCAAATGTTGGTCATCATTTGCGTGATGTTGGACAAGTGACTTAACCTCTCTAGTCTCCAATTGTCTTGTCTGTAAAAAGAGATGGCTGGATGAAATTATCTCTAAATGTTCTTCCATCTCTGATCTTTTTAATTTGAATTTGTTTGTGACTTTATCCAGGGATATTCAGGAGTCTGGAGCAGGAATAGAAATTTTTAGATAGTTTTCAATCACAGAGATTAGCAGTTTGGGAATGATTATAAAAATGTGAGGGATTTTTTGGAATTGTGGTTAGGAAAACATTGAAGAAGTTGCCAATTGGGTCAAAACATGGGTGTAGAGGCAATGATGAAAGAGTGGGGCCTAGGGAGTAGACTGGTAGATTAGTGCTACTTTAAGGGTCTGATGGTCATGATGAAGACAAATGTTACTTTTATTGTGAGTATTAAAAGAGCGAGAGAAGTAAAAAGGTAGGAAGGTAAGCTCAGAGAAGGGAATTTTCTCATTTCCAGTCATCTCATTTATTTGATGAAGACTTCTGTGATTATTCTAGCCTAAGGTGAATCTCTCTCTTCTCTCAATATCTAATATACTTATTGATTGTATCCTCATTTGACATTTAATCATATACTGCCTTGTGGCAGCTTCTTTTTTTAATTTTAATTGCCCTGTTATTTAATTTTGTGTGTGTATATCTTGTCACTCCAACTGAATTTTAAGTTAATTAAAAGTAGGAAGTGAATTTTATATGAATTTTTATCTCCTACAATCCTTATACTCAATGAGTTAATAACAGAACAATGCACAACTTCAAACTTCCTGTGTTTCTTCCACCAATGTTCTGTCAATCTAATGTATTGTAATTAAATGTTATCAGATCAGAAAACCATGTTATAATTTCAAAACTTAAATAGGCTCAAGCAATTATTGAAATGTTTTATGAATATCTAATTGTGCTTGAAGCAAAACAAAAATGCTAGGCCCTTTCCTAAATGGCTTGAAAAGTTTAATTTTGGGAATTTTAATTATTTGAAACTGCATATTAGATTCATATGGTTAATACATCAAATACATAATTTTAACCCCTTTATCACAGACTTTCATAAAATGAAGGGCCTAGGTTCCCATCTCTTATTTCCCTGCTTTCTTCCAAGAAAGTCAGGGGGAAACTATTCCTGATTCTACACCATAGGAATACCTATTGTGTTGGCAAGCATGCAGTTACAAAATTAAGGAAAGGATACTGAATAAACTAGTCTACCTCAGTTTTAAAGGAATTAGCTAATTTTAAGCCTAGAAGGAAATAAACTGATTCCTAAGGTCCAAGGAGTATCCTTGTCTCCAATCTTTATCAGCTTTTGACACAAACTTATGAGCTTAAACACTGTTATGAGATCCAGTTAGAACAATTCCTAACTTTTAAGCAGAGTTTTTATTTTCTTTCTCTAACTTTACTTTTATAGCAATCTCTACTTAACCAATGGTCTTTTTTGTGGTTGAAGTTAAATTCAGTTTATTGAAAAAATTTGGATAATGAACTAATAGATCATGTGTTATAGTGTCTATGGGCAAGGAGAAGGAAACTTGGGGAAAGAGTTCAACATTTCTCAAAACTTCCCTCAGAGCCTACGATCCTCTTTGAGCTCTATGACCTTCTTTTATGGTCCTTCTCTCTGGCACAACTCAGTTCCATTTTTCCTTCAGGTGTATAAAAGGGATTCAAAGCTTTATTCCATTTTTTTCAGCCTATGGAACATGATTCTTGTATAACATCCCTACCGAAAGAAAGACTTTTCCATACATACTCTAAGGCTTATCTATTAAATGAGAGAGTGGGCATCTTATTACTTCCTTTATGTTGATGGGATATGAGTAAATTAAATCAGCCAACCTTCATATTTGAATGTGTGTGCATTCACATTATTTGGAAAACAGATAACCTCAAATGAATAAACATCTCTCAAAGATTTCTAGAAATTCTCCATTACTTATAAACTCAGATAGACAGGTTATTCTTCATTTGACTCCCAGAAAGTAGATTTTCTCGGTACATGTTCTGTCATTCTGTATCACTCTCCATACACTACACCAGGTGTGGCTCTAGGAAAGGTGCAAACCTTCGCTAAGGCTAATATTTCTCACAAAGAAGACTTGCATGTTCTCTTTGCCTACTACTACATGTTGTATTCCTCCCTTCACTGTAGTTCTAGAGAATCAAGACCAGAGTAGAACTTTGCTCTCACTAAGACTCTTGCCCTTTGTCATTATTCCAACTGACCTCTGTACTTACAGAGAAAGATAATATTATTCTCCAAACTTCCAGACTTTGTTATGTGTGTGAATTTCTCTGAAAATTTATCAAGATGCAACTATGACAATGTATATGATAGCAGTTTTAGGAAATTAATCTGTGTTTAGATAGCCGAGAATGGGCTAATGAATAAAACCTATATGCAAAGAAATAGTAAATCCATTTAAACTATGTAAACACTCTTTAAAAATGGTCTTCCAATAATCTAAATGAGAAGTTACTTTAGGCTCCTAATAAGGAAAATAAACAAAATGTTTAGTGACTTATGAAGAAAAAAGGAAGGAAATATGTATTTATTAAGCACCTACTCTATACCAGCCACTGTACTAAGAGCTTTACAAATATTATCTGTTTGGGTTTTCACAACAACCCTGTGAGGTAGGTATCATTATTATCCCTGCTATATAAATGAGGAAACTGAGGCAGAGAGAGGTCAAGTGATTTGCCCAAAGTGACACAGATACTAAAACATCTGAGCCCAGATTTGAATCAGGTCTTCCTGATTCCAGATCCAGTACTCTAATCCACTGTGACACCTATCCACCTTTAGTGATTTATAAGACACTGAAGCTTTAAAAATTTTACTTTGAAAAGACAGAAAATGGAGAAAGATAGTTCATTCCTGTGACTTGTTTTCATCTGCTAATATAATACTCAATTATACTAATACTAATACTTTTCAATTGAGTAAATAAATATCTGAATTAGCATAGACATATCTACAAATAGCCCTGGACAAGTCACTTAACCCTGTTTGCCTTACTTTCCTCATCTGTAAGGTGAGGTGGGGAAAAAAATAGCAAATCATTCCTTTTTCTTTACCAAGAAAAACTCCAAATGGGGTCATGAAAAGTTGAACACAACTGAAATGACTGACCAATCTGTAAATAGACCAGATTTTATAGATAGGTTCTAACATTACAAATATATATATATATATATATATATATATATACACACACACACACACACACACACACACACACACACACACACACACACACAAAGAGAGAGAGACAGAGAGAGAACAGTGCTCAGCACAAGAATACAAAAACAAAGGAGTCCCTGTTCTCAGGGAACTTTTATTCAATATGTACAGAAAAGGTCCAAAAAGTGTTTGCACATATGCATTTAAAGGCACATGTACACATACAGAATTTATTATGTATATTTATATGCAAAGTAAGTTTAGTGAGGAGACAGCACTAACAATTGGAAGATTAGGAAAAACCTTCTGTAGAGGTGGCAGCTGAAGAGTCCTTTGAAGGTAGGGATTTTATAAGGTATATGTGAAGAGGATGAGCATTCCAGGCATGGGGTAAATTCTGTCCAAATGCATGGGAGTAGGAGATGGAATGTAGAGTGTGGAAAGCGCAAGCAGTCCAGTTTGTTTGGAATGTAGAGTGCATGAGTGGGAGTAATGTGTAATTAGTTACACAGATTTTAAGAATATTATCAAGGGCCTTAAATGCCAGGTAGAGGAGATTGTATTTTATTCTAGGGGCAATGGGGAACAACTGAAACATAAACAAGAAAGTTATGCGGTCAGACCTATGTTCTTGGAATATCAATTTGGTGCTAATATGCAGAATAGATTGTAAAGTGGGGAGATAACATCCTCAATTCTCTCTGGAACTGGATAGAACCTTCTCTTGAAACTAAAGCAAAACAAAACAAACAAACAAAGAAACAAACCAAAAAAAAAACCCAAAAACAAAAACAAGCACTTAAGAGAAACAGTGGCAGATGCCACATTTAATAAGGTATGCAGCATTTCAGGGGCAGGAGGGCGGGATCTATCCCCTATTTACCAAAAGATACAAGTATATTTCACCAGTGAAGATCCTAAAAATGTATCCAGACTAAACAAAGTGAAGATAGAGGTTAAACTTGTGCCCAGGTTAGCCAGACTCCTCAACTGCCATTCTGGAAATAATCTGTGCGAGGCACTGAGAGAAGACTGAGAAACATCTTTCCTGAGAAGAACTGGAAATTCAATTGTCATGAACAAAGAGTCTATGAAAGACTTCAAGAATTAACTGTTATCCTTGAGTAAATATGAAGAAACAGTTTAACTGAACTAAGTTTAACTCCTCTTCTGTGAAGGAGACATTATGAGTAGTCCTTTGAGACTTAACTGCTATCCTGAGAAAACTGAATTATTGGACTGTGGTTCTAGGGTTTTGAGGAGTCAGAAGTTACAGCTGTTAGTGAGAGGTAACTGGATAAGATTTTCTTAAAGTCAATATATTGATGAAACAGTCTCTGTGTTTTTGTATTAATCAGTACTGTTAGTAAATTTTTTGGATAGTAACATTGATGTTGGTTGAAGTTTATGAATTTGGATTTGAGAGTGGAAAGAGAAAACCTATGGAAAATAAAGTTTCTTGGGTTTTTACAAATGGATGGGGAAGGAATCAACAAATTAATCACATTTTTTCAGGTTTAGAAATTTATCAGGAAACATTAGAATAAAACCCTTTATTGTCTTTGAAATTCATGCAAGAATTAGTAAGACAATGAGCTAGTAGAAGGCTAATGGGCAGGGGTTAAGTGTGTTTATAACTGAAAAGCACACATTTACAACATATTTATCATATGTGTACAGGGAGTGCCATAGGTAAGCATAGCATTGCACCCTGGTACACAGACAACAGTAAAAGAAATAATTTTCCTAAAATCCAACTATTTATTTGTTAAAATGATATTTGATTCTCTGAGCACAGAACAGTAAAATATTCTGGTAACAAAGTTCCCATCAAAGAAACAAGCATATTTTTGTCAAATTATCGAGATAACATTTTAAAGTTATTGGCATTGGGTAAAATTCTCTAGCATTCTAAGTCAAGTCTTTATTCAACAGGATATCTCTGACTTAATCTCATCCCCTCCCCTTCTCCTGCCTGAAACCCCCTTCTTTTTCCAGGAATCTGCTGAACTATAAACATCCATCTCCCATGCAATATTATTGATTGGCTCAGTTCCCTGCCTGTAATGTCTGAGGTAGAAAACCAGTCAGAGGCAACTGAACAGGACCCCCCTGCCTTTCTCTATCAAAAAACCTACTGACCTTCAGCAATCCTGAACCACCCAGTTGAAGAGGATGATAACAAAAGATGTTATCCACGTATCAAGCCTGGAGGACAGCCATCATGGATTTATTTGCTTACAGATCTAGAGCTACAAAAAAACAAAAGAAAAATTGAAATATCAATTCAATTTCCTCATTTCATAAAGAAGGCATTGAGGCTCAAAGAAATGGATAGGACAGGTAACAAGTGGCAGACATGAGAATTAAAGTCAGACCCTTTAACCCAATACTAAGCATTCTTCTGTCTTCATGATGCTGACTTTTTTCTCCTTTTGTTTTGACCTAAAGACCACTGAGCATAAGGATTGCTCCCCATCACTGGTTGTTTCTGTTCCCTTTTCTTTCTCATCTCATTTTGTAGGTATGTCAAACTGGTTGGGCAAATGCTGCCTAATTCCTCTACACAGTTCCAGACTTGGCTGCCTCGTTAGGTCACATAGTCTTTCTTTAAACATGCCAAATAAAAGAGCCTATTGTTTTCAGTAATGATTGGCTGATCTAATTCTGAGAAACCTCCTTTAAGTATCAACTATGGATTGCTTTAATAGCTATCAAATTCAATAAATAATATTTCAAGTCTAAACTTCATTTTAGCCATGTAGACATGTACTAAATAATTCTCTGAGTTGCAAATAGAGAAAAGGATCAATAGTTAGGTGTTTAAAGGAGATCATATTTGCCTATCCTCCTTGATGGGAAATGCATTCACTCCAGTAATTTATAGAAAAAAAAAATGCCCCCACACTCCCCTCCTATGTAATCTCCCTCAACTGTTCACTGCCTTTCACATGGCATATGGCTTGGAAAATTTCTGCATCACCATTAGGACAAGATGTGTAACACCTAAGATTGCAAATGGTCTCTTCATGCTCTGCTGGATGACCCCACCTACTATTGTGCAGCTCCCACGAACAGAATTATTCTTTTCTCTGCAAACCTGTTTAGCACTTTTTTTTTCTTTAACTTTATGCAAGGCTGGTCTCTGATCTAGAGGATATAAAACCAGGCTTATCTTGTCCCTCTGTAGCATCTCTAGAGGGTTCTCCAAAGTTGTGTTTGATATGTATAACAACAAAATTGCAATTTCAAAGTGATGGCACTGTCATAGGAGTATTTGTAAATTCTATAGTTAATGCACAGCCTTCACTTTGCAGAAAGATGCTCAGTATTGAGTGGCACGGATGGCTAATGCCGGCCATGCAAGATGAAGCAATAAATCCCCTTCTGTCAGCCCTTCCTTTTGTCACTTTCCTATTTTCTCATTTTCCCAATCTTAAAAGCTTAACCCTCATATGGAAGTTCTATATAGGAATAAGCCACTCCTCCCCTGATTTTGGTGACAGGTAAAGTTATTGGAAATGAGTAGAAAAAAGTTATGTCAGTTTGTCATTTGCACAACACAATTTTTATACCATTTTATCTTCTATTCCCTTATCTTTTGTTGCTCTCTTAGTTGCTTTGTTTTTAGTATTAGCATATTTAAAAACAATGCTTGATTACCAGGATAGTTTTATGAAGCGCACATCTCAATTTTATGGGCATCCCACAGGGACAGCTGTCACAGTCTCACTCTAAGGTTTTCCAGTATAGTCAAGACAGCTAGGATAGAGGACACTCTATCTAAAGGAACAGAAAGAAATAATCAGTCTTCACTGCAGCTGTGGCTATTTCTCTTTTTAGGTACCTTTCTAAATTAAAGTGCATTATGATTTTGTGTGAAAACTTATCTTTTCCAAGCAGGAAATTGTGTTCCTCTGGTTTTACATTAACTGAAATATTACACAATTTCCTCCTGCAAATCTTGTTCATATTGCTAATTTTGAAAGAAGAAAGTAACTTCCCCTGATTTAGTGGAAAAAAATCTGGAAATTAAGATGTTTTCTTGTGCAACCATCACAAATATTGTCTATATCATTGTGACCTGAACAGTATCTCAAAATATCTTCATTTTTAGGAAATTGTAGTTATCTTTTGAACTTTCCCAACTTTTGTCAACAGTTATTGTCAGTTTTAGCATTAATTTATAGCATACTGGGGGATAAAAAAAAAACCCTTTTATTTTATTATGATATACTTTAAAACCTGATTTAGTGAAAATACACTATAAGAATTAGATGATGGATTTTATATTATGCTCTCCCTCTTTGTCCCCAAAGTCCAATTGATATCAGTGGTGGAAAGCTGGAGGAATAAAGGTCACCAGTGTTGTCAAGATACAATGAGAAGATTGAAGAGGGAATTTAAAATCAATAATTCATATGATTAATAACTATTCTCTCCATATTGAAGAAAACTGAAAGAAGCAAGTAGTACAGGGCTACCATGGGGAAGAAAACAATTAAAAAGGATACTGAAAAGAGAGAGGATGATTAATGAAACTGGACTTATTTATCAGGGAAAAGAGGTTGAAATATGATTTCAGTGACAAAAAGGGCTATTATATAAAAATAGTGAACCTCTTGTTTCACGCTCACCATAAGAGAAAATGGAATTAGGTTGCAACACAACTTAGGCTAGCCACAACTCAAAACTTTTCATGTTTTTCGAAGTTGGGAAGGCAGCAAAGGTAGGCCTTAGTTATGGAACTTCATAGAAACAGAATAGATATTCATCAATTTGGAATGGCTCAGTATAGTTCTGGCTGTAGGTGATTGACCTTTGCATTCATATGCAGATGTGTGGTTTTATGATCTAAAGGAGTCATCCTAATAATAATTGACATTTATGCAGCACTTTAAACTTTGCAAAGCACTGTGCATATAATATCTGCTCAGAGTCTTATAATAACTCTTTAAGGCAGATTGTTCTGCACTCATTCCCATTTTAGAGAAAGGGAAACTGAGACTCAACTCTGCTACTTCTTGCCTCAGTGACATTGGGTGAATTACTTAACTTTACTAGCCCTCTGTTTCTTCATCCATCAACTGCGGAAGTTAAACTACATGACTTCCAAAGTCCTTTCCAGTTCCAAATCTGTGAATGATTCTCCCAAGGTCATACAGCTCAGTAAGAGGCAGCGGTAGGGGCTGAATTGATGTCATCCTAATTCCAATTCCAACATTCTATCCACTAGATCATACCTAACAATCTCAAGACTACTAAATGATAAAGAACAAGATTTTTTTTTAACATGCCCGGACAATAGCATAAGTCATAATAAGGAACTTTCACAGAAGGATAGCTTGCTGTAGTGAACAGACTATAGACTTAGAGACAGGAAGAAGTGGGTTGGAGATCTCATCTCAGATACTCTCTTACTGTGTACGTTTCTAGACAAGTAACTGAACCTCTCTGGTCTTCATCTTCCTTATCTTTAAAATGATTCCTAAGGCTCCTTCCAGCTTTAAATGATCCTATAATGGTATGGGAATGATTATTGAGGACCCTAGGCACTTCTCCTAACCATTAGTACTTTAGTTGGAGAAGAGTTACTGACTTGTATTTGTGGAGAAACTACAAACTCCTTACTTGAGAATTCCCTTAACCAGTGAATTCACAGGTCTGGTACCTATCTCATATTTACTATGTTCAAGAAGTTTAGGATTTAATGCAATTTTAGGCTGCATAAAGAGAAGCATATATTCTAAATGAGGATATTGTCAGACAGTCCTACTGTATTCTTCCCCATTCATAGCAGTATTATTGTTCAAGTGTCTGAATATCATTTTAAGTCAGACATCGATAAACTGGTATAGATCAAGGAGAAAGTGAATGGGCTATTGAGAGGACTGAAGACCATGGCATGCAACAATCCATTCAAGGAACTAGGGATGTTTGACCATGAAAAGAGACATCTTAGGAGGTCATGATAGCTGCCTCCAAATGTATGAAGGGAGGTTGAGTGAGATAGGAAGTAATCTTGTTCTGTTTGACTCCACAAGGCAAAAGTAGAAGAAATACAAGAAAGTTGAAGACAGTTCAATGTAAGCAAAAACTTCCTAATAATTAGAATTTTTGAAAAAGAGGAATAGGTTGCTTTAGAAAAGAGTGTCACCTTACTGGAATTCTTCAGTGAAAGGTAGGATGACTGCTTGTTGGGGATAATGTCGAGTGCATTCCTATTCAGGTTTATTTTGAATCAGATGACCTCTGAGGGCTGTTCTGACATTCAGACCCCCATTTCAAAAGCTCCTTTTTTCTCCTTCAATGACATTTCTAGGTCTCTACATTCTCCAGAAACTGCTTCAAGTTTATTATTCTCCATCCTCAAAATCTTCACATACAAATAGCTATCAGCAGCCACTCTTATTCTTGTTAATAACAAACAGATTGCTTTGTACAGGAACCAAGTTTGTTTGGAATGTTATTAAGTTATTTCAAGCATTAAAAAAGTTAAAAAGATTTCTCCACAAATTCCATATAGAAAAAGAAGTCACAGGTTAAAAAGTTTTTGGGAGGAGGGGGAATCACAGGTGCTGTTTTAACCTATTTGCCTTATAAATAATCATAATAACATCTTGTTTTTATATCTTTAGAATATCCCTGCAAGGTCGTAATGCAATTGGTATCAGTAAAAATTAAAAGCAATTTCCATCAAAGAGAAAATTGATATTTTATGTATGCCACAATGATCAGTTTTCCTCTCCTGTTCCAAAATCAGTTTAAAGTAACAAAAATTATTTAATAGTACTACATTGTGAATGCTTTTTTAGGCAAGGGGGAAGGCAAAGTTTATATAGGATGCCCTTCACTTGCCTCTTTGAGTTAATAGTCTCATAGGAGGGTGAACCTAAAAAGGAAAAGTTTTATTAGCGTAAAGGGAACCGGACTTGGAATCAAAGGACCTGTATTTAAATCCTGGTTCTGTTATTTGCTACCTATCTGTGAATACTTGGATAATTCATTTCACTGTTTTAAGCATCATTTCCTCATTTCTAAAGTGAAGTTGGCCTAGACCAGAGGCCTTAAACTGGGGTCTGTGTATGTCTTTTTTTTTCTTTTTAACATATTTATAATTTTATTTCAGTATAATCAGCTCCTTTTGTAATACTATGTACTTTAATTTTCTGTATTTATACAGAGAAGTCCATAGGCTTTACCAGCCAAATGTGTCCATGACATACAAAAAGGTTAAAAATTCCAAGCCTAGACCATCACTACAATCCCATACAGTTCTGAATCTTATGATTCTGTAATGAACTACTCACTTATAATGCAATAACAAGGTTTAAAACATAATATTGGGGGATGGGGGGTGGGAGAAGGGAGATATCATTATTGACAGTGAAAAGGGAAGGTGATGAAGGGGGTGGCATTTTAGTTTAAGGAATAGGGGTGCAACAGGCAAAGAATGAGAGGGAGAATTCTAAGCATAGAGAACAGCAAGCGTAAAAGCATAAATAAAGTTTAATAAAGATACCTTACCCTTGTCAAAGACAGTTTAGTTCTTACTTTCCCCATTACAGTATAATGTTGGGAACCTATTACATACAACCGAGGTGCATAATAGCATAGCCTTCAAACGAATCATTGGCTGTTGTCTAGAGGCATATATCCAATCACTAACCTGGTCATTTGTAGGCAGACACATACAGTAAATTCTTGCAGGCTTTTACCTGGGGGAAGTCATTAAAATTAAATGGAAATAAGTACTTTTCCTAAGCAGGAGCAATCTTCTCACAGAATTTTTTTTTTTTTAACACCACCACTGGTCATTATTTTTCTGTCTTGGAAATGTTCCTTCACTACACCATCTTGTGTCTCTAACCTAAGGAAAAAGATCTCTATTTTCTTCCCTTTAAAAAAAAATCAGTACTAACAGGAATATGTTGGAATATACTACTTCATGGTGAGAGCTCAGGACAGGTTCGATAGTTCCTACAGACTTTCTGCAAATTGAAATGCAGGAGTTTTATTTCCAGGACATTATTGCCATGGCTTTTTGCACTTTTTTCAAAAAAAGATTTTTCCATTTGAAGTGCAGCATCTTTTCATTTTTTCCTTCAAAAATGAGCTATATTTTTTCCAAAATGAGATAAAAGTTAAACTGAGTCAACTAAACCGGTTCAGAATATCTTTCTTCCTTGCCAAAGGGTTTGTGTTATTTATTGATTGATCTACATTTTAAAATACCCTTGTCACCTGAATTTGTCTTCCAGTTATTTGGGTGGTCGAGACGTTGATCTGCCTAATCACAAACTAAAGGGAGAAATACCAACAGAATGCAGAAGGATGGATAGCAAACCAAGGTGAATCCAAAAGAATCCTAACTGTAATGTATTCCAAAGGTGAAGTCTTGCATCTAGGTATAAGAAGCAAATCTGAATCTAATTCGTACATCTAATAACCAGAGTTCTTTCTCTTCAGGCGATGTGAAGGCATTTTATCATTAAACAGCGTAGCAGGAATTGCCAGATGATTTAGAAATGGTAATAGATGATAACATATTAATGCTGATTTCTTCAGCTTACAGGGACCATTCTAAGATTTCAAGGTATAAATCAGATTACAAATATTAATAGAATTGTAGAATTTTTGAGGTGGGAAAGAACCTAAGAAACCATTTAGATGTTTCTCTTATTTTTATGGATGGAGAACTCAGAGGGTTTGAGTTGATTGTCCAAGACCTACCTAGCCAGTGGCAGAGCTGGAGCTGCATCCCATCTGCAAGGACTCCTACAAACTTTAAATGATCATTCATATGAATTCCAAATGAACACTTAAATCAGTATTGCAAAGGATTATTAACAGACTATAACATTATCATTTTTCTTTCACTGTAAGATGTTTCTTCCGTGTGAGGTTTGGGAATAAAGAAAACAGCTCAAATTCCTATTGGGCATTTGAACTTCACAGTTTATTAAAGGAATGTGGGCTGGGAATATGTTAAAGGCAGAAGATAATGGATACATAGCCTAAAGAAATTCACAAAATTCAAGAAAACACAATAAAAGACCACATTATGTTGGATGGACAGGAGGATATCGACAGAAGTTACCCAGGAATAGAAAACATGGAGGGGTCACAGTCTGCAGAAATAGAATGAGTGCCTACATTGATGAGAACACATATCCTTCAAAGTATTGAAGTTTGGTTACAAAGGTATAAAATAACACAATGCTTAGGATATTCATTTAATTTTTGAAAGCCTTTTTCAGGTTATATTACTTTTAGTTAGAACTATTGACTTTGAATTTATTTTATCTAAAAAAACTGAAGAATAATAGCTAGGTGATGCAATGTGTAGAGCACTAGGTCTAGAGTCAGGAAGATCTGAGTTCAGAGCCTGAGACACTTATTAGCTTTATTTACCTCAGTTCCTCCTCTGTAAAATGGAAACATACTGAAGAAGGAAATGACAAACCACTCCAGTATCTTTGCCAAAAAAAGTATGGACAAAGTCCATACAGTCAAGACACAACTGAACAACCACAAATAGCAAGATCATGAGGCAAAAATTTAATTTACCCTAAAAGTGCTGGCAAAACAATTGTCATTATTCTGATCCCCACACCCTTTGCTCCCCAGCCTCCCCACACCTAATTCGTGTGTTTCAGTCTTTGGGTCCCACTAACCCCAAGGACAATTAGGTATTGTATTTGCCTGCTCTTCTTAACCCACTAATCACAGTGCTCTGTACATAGAAGATTCTCAACAAATGTTTGTTGAAGTGAATTGAAAAAAAGAAAATACTGATGGGGACAGAGAATAGAAGTAGAAAAAATAAAAGTCCTGAGGAATAGCTGGACATCATGGGGGTTCATTCACCTTACTTTGTGGAATTCATCTAACATTGACAATTCCTCCCTCCTCTCTCCCCTTGCCCATAACATATCACGGATCTATCGGTTGATTTAATATGCTTCTCACAAAAGGGACTGGTGGAGCCAGAAGGGACAAGCAGCTCCTCTGCCATTATGGAAAAGGAGCAAGACCAGATGGAAGGGCTAAGGACTCATTTGTAGTCCCAACTAGCCCACGTAAGTCATTCCTTTTTTCTCCCCAAGTAAGTTATTCTTAAACTGGGGATTGTGACATCTGTTTGGGGGCGTTCCTTGAGACCTCAAGGGGATAGAGCTAATGTGAAGGAGAGCATTAAACTACCCATAAATGAGGTGTTTAAATGCTCAACACATTCAACCTAATTCTTCCTTTTTTTTTTTTTCCTCAAGAAGAACATATTGGAGATATGCTCTTCTTCCCTTACCCCATAAATCTCTAAATCATGCTGTTTTGAGCTATAAAGGACCTTACAGAAAATCTAGTCCAACAATTTCATTTTAAAAGACGAAAACTGAGGTTCAGAGATATTAGCTGACTTCCTCAAAGTCCCATAGGTTGCTATCAACTGAGCTAGGATTCAAACTCAGGTCCTTTGGACCAAAATGTAGTATACTTTCTATTATGCCACATTTCTTTGTTTATTTGATACAAATAATAGTTTGCCCTTTTATAATAGAAAGACAAAATGTAATAAATATTTCTGACTGGCCATTTGGATTTTGTTAGTTTTCACTCTTAACTTTATATCCCTCAGAGATATGAATGTGAAAATAAAAGGAATGATTCCAAGTTTATAAACTCTTTCTTCTTACCAATCCAGTGACATATTATTGACCCCATTTACCAGATAAGGAAATGAACCATAGGAAAGTTAAGTGACTTGCCCATGATTACATGTATATTATGGGAAGGAAACAGTACAGAAAACCAGATCTTCAAGTTGCAAATGACTGAATTTGGAGTCAGAGGATCTGGGTTTCTATCCTAACTTTCAAATATACTAGCTCTATTCATTGATGTGTCATTTCAGTCATGTTTGATACTTTATGATCTCATTTGGGGATTTGCCATTTCCTTCTCCAGTTCATTATACAGATAAAGAAGTTGAGACAGAGTTAAGTGACTTGCCTAACATTACACAGCTAAAAATTGTCTGAGTTGGGATTTGAACTCATGAATTCATGAAGATAAGTATTCCTTACTCGAAAGCCCATTGCTCTATCCACTGTGCCACTTAGTTGTTCTATGACCCTGGGAGAATCACTTAGGCACACTTAGTTTTCTCATCTTTAAGATGAAGGAGTTGGATAGATGACCACTAAGATCATATTCACTTCTAAATTTAAAAGAAGAATATAGCTTTATGGTTTTCTGGTTTGGATACAATTTTTATTTTGATAAATTTTTCTCTGCTAATCCCTTGCATTTAAAATTTTTAAAATCTCTGAACTTCTTTCCCTTTTCTCTGTAAATTTCTCTCTTGGTTTATTATTTCTGACTTCTCTAACAATAATAACATATGTGAATAGCAAAAATAGAGAAGGAAATTTACCACCATTTATTTAAACTAGATTATTTGATCTATCCATTTTGAGAATTAAAAATCTTTTGTCCAGGAGCATAAGCAAAAAGAAACATTTTAAAGACATTTTTAGAGACTGCAGCCAGGATGTTTTTTACTATCACCATTTTTTTTAAAGGGACACTGCTGGGCAATCATATCTATAGATAATTATGCGATTAAAACAAAATAACGTCTAAATTACTAATGGAACTAGAAATCAGTGGCCATAAAACCAGTGATTAGTCAGCTAACATTGGGGAACAGTTCATAAGCATCATCATTTCCATTGTTCATATTTTGCACATACAAATAAAGTGAAGAGTGCACTAGTTGAGGATTTACTGGACCTGGGTTCTTACACCAGTTCTGGAAGTAGTTATTTATGTCAATCTAGGCAAGTAATTAAACCTCTCTGGTTCTGACTGTCCTAATTCATAAAATGTAGATTCTGGTCTACAGAAATCAGAACTGAAAGGCACCTTAAGAGAATATCTAGTCTCAACCTTTGATTTTACAAATAAGGAATAAAGTCGTTCCTATTTCTTTCCATTACCATTAACCAAAATCAGGCCTATGTATGATTGTGTTAAAGACTTCTCTGCAACTAGTGTCCTGGGGACTGGTCATCATTCTGATGGGGAAAAACATGCAAATGTATGATATTCTGAGGTGAAGTATTTATGGTCCAAAGTGAGACAGAGTCTAGGAACTAATGAGGATCTGTAAAACTGAGATCATGAATTCTTGGAATTGAAAGGGATCGCAAAGCCTCCCTAGCAATCACACCTGGAAACTGATTTCTTCTACAGCATCCCAAACATGTGAGTATTAAATTTTCAGTCCACAACCATATGTATCAAATGCTTTCTATGTACAAGGCACTGTGCTAAATGCTGGGTATACAAGAAAGGCCAAAAAAAATCCCATGTACTTTCAAGGAGTGCACATTCTAATAGGAGACAAACAAACACAAAAGTCAAAGCCTTCTATGTGATAACCTTTCATATACTTGAAAAGATCTACCATTTCTTCCCATATCATCATTTCTCTAGATTTAACAGCAGCAGTTCATTCAACTAAATTCTTAAATATATGATGTCAAGAGCATTTACTATTCTACTTTCCCATCTATGGATATTCTCCAGATTATCAATATTTTTCACAAAAAGTGGTCTCAATGATTAAACACATGGACTGCACTCTAGATATGGACTGACTAGGGCAAAGTATGGTCGGACTATGATCTCCATAGTTCCGGACATTAAGTTCCTCATAATTAGAATAGAAGATTAAACTAATAAGGTTTAAATTATTATTATAATTAATTAGACCTAAATAATAGGTCTAAAATATTGTTCCAATAATTTGTTTTGTTATGTAGATGATCCTATATTACTATCAGCAGAGTATGATCTTTGACAATTCCTACTAAGACAGAAAGAATTCAAGTACTGTATGAGTATTGGAATTTGGCTTTTATCCAAAGACCAGTCCTTTTTTTGAAACTTTAACTAATTTATTTATTTTTAGTTTTTAGCATTCATTTCCCCAAGGTTTTGAGTTCCAAATCTCCCCATCTCTTCCCCACCCCAAGACACCATACATTCTGATTATCCCTTCATCTAATCTGTCCTCCCTTCTACTATACCTTTCCCTTTTCTAATGCCATTACATATTTTTTTGGAGGCTTTTGGATGCAGAAGCCTTGACTTTTATGTCTTCCTCTGATGGCATGCTTTGTTCTACCTCATCAGAAAGGATGGGAGAAAATACTTGTTCATCAAGAAAACAATCTTCTATAGTCTTATTTTTTTTTTCCTTTTTGGGCATTTCCTCAGTCAGTTACTTGACTTTTGAGCTCTGTCAAGTGGAGGGTATACTCTGGGGACCTGTAAGTTCTCAGTTCCTCCAAGGTAGAACAATCAAGGGAGAAGAGTTTACTCCTCTCCTGGCCTGTGCTCTGGTCTAGGAATAACCACAAGCTTTTCTGCCCAGGATCTTCTCCAAAGCCTGCACCAGCTCCACCACACAAGCACTCCTCCTCACCACAGGGCGTCCACTCAGGGCTGAGATCCAGATCACTGGCTCAATTCCCCCAGAGTCTTTAGGCTGAGGGCTCCAAAAATGGATGCTGTGCCACAGTGGCTACTGCCACCCTGGGGCTGGGCTGGACCCTGCTCCCTTCTCACCCAGGTGAAAGAGTTTTATCACTGACCTTTGAAGCTGTCTTTGGTGTTTGTGGGTTGAGGAATCTGGGCACTGCAGTTGCTGCCTTTGATTTTGTACCCTGAAGTCTACTCTACTCCTGTCTGAGACATGCTGCATGGCCAAGGCTATGCTGTGCTCCATGACCAGTATAATAAACCTTTCCTTTCAGCCTTCCTGGCTGCGTTGGCCTGGAAATCTCTTTCACTATGTTGTTTTGCGGCATCTGCTACTCTACACTTTGTTTAGCATCATTTTTACAGGTATTTTATAGGCTATGGGAAGAGAGCTGCAGCAGGTCCATCTTTCTACTCTGCCATCTTGGCTCTACTCCCAGGACCAAACAATCTTAATTCAAAGAGGTTCATTAGCAGGTTCACTATTGCAACTCTTGAAGATAAGATGCTAAAGTTATTATTGGACAAAGAGAAATATCAGAAGAAGAATTCAAAACAATGATATCATAGATCCACGAAATACAGAAGTAATATTTCAGATCATATTTCACATGGATACATGGCTAATCTAATTCAATAAATATCTATTAAGAGTTTACTAAATGTAAGGAATACTAGATGTTGGGATACAAAACTGAGTAAAGCATGTTTCTATTCTTGCTTATCCTTGTGGTTGAATTGGTGGAAAACCTTGGAATTTTTCCCACTGAGATTGATCCTGTTGTGTCACAGACAATGCACAGATATGAAGAATTCAGAGAAAGGAAAGCCTGTATGAAATTATGAAAAGTGAAATAAGCATAACCCAGAGAGCAATGTACAAAATTGCTACAATAATATAAAGAAAAATGACATTATGAGACTTTAGAATCTGTCATGATTTTAGATGGCTGACTATGAAGTTCATCTCTCAGAAGAGAGATAGTGGACTACAGGAGCCGAATAAAGCATACATTGTCAGGCAATCCATCAGCTGACATTTATTAAATACCTTTTATGTATCAGGCACTGCACTAAGCTCTTAGAAGCAGTCATGGAAACTATGTTAACTTGATTGTGTTTTATCTGTAGCTGGGGAGGATCATTGAGAAGTGATAGCGATACAGTAAAAGAAAAAGGGATCAATAAAATATGTAGAATTTAGAAGCAGGCTCATAGGACAGACTGACATCGCAGATTAAAAGAAGTATATAGCCTTTCTTCTGGAAAGGAAAATAAATATTAGCTGTATTCCCCCAGTATATGGTGCAAATGTATATTGTTGTTATTTTTTATGTTCTCAAAGATCATGACATCAGGGAGGTGATGCTATGACATGCAGATGAATTTCATTTAAATGAGAGAATTCTGCGAAAAGTCATCAGTCTCACTTTCTCCTCCACAGCCATCTAGGTCCAGAGGTAAGTCATAGATCCGGAAGACTAGAGATGGCCCTGGATGCAATGGGAGACCATGGCTTTTTTAGGTAGTATCTTTAACAGGTCTCAGTTTGACTGAGCCAACACCCATTCAGTGATTAAGGATAGGTAAGAAATGAGGCAAAGAACTGACTTTTAAGTAGTCAAAAAGAAAATATCAGTCTGAGAGGCAAAAACCTTCTGGGTTCCAAAACAGGAACAATTGCTATTTATGTTTACTCTAAGGCACTCAGGGCCCAAACAATGACCAAGTGGAGCTTGGCTTGGGTCCTATGGTTGTCCAATCAAGGAGAACTAGAGATTTGGTTTTAGGTATGATCTTTAAGAGAAAAAAAATCTATCCCATAAACCCCAAGCAATTAAATTCAAATTAAGAGAAAAAAATTCTATCCCATAAACCCCAAGCAATTAAATTCAAATTAAGGGTATGATACTTAGTGTGGACAGAGAGAAGGGAAAGAAAGAAGGAATAAAGGAAAGAAAGACAGAAAAACAGAGAACTAAGCAGGACTGGTCAAATCAAGTAACAATTTTTGTTTTGTTTTGATTTTGGGATTGGCAATACATGCTTATCAGCAGAACTGAAACTTTCATTCTTTTTAATGAAAGTATCTGAAGGGGGTAGAGCATTTTTCTGAGCTTGTGCTATTTTTTATTACCCTTTGATTAAGTTTTTCTGTCATGTACTAAATATGGCTGGAAAAAGTCAAATTCCCCACATTGATGGGGAATCATAACCTATGATTTGGAGATGACTAGGAACGACAAAATGCCTCAAACTTGGAGTAGCAAGAAGTGAGAAGCACATGGCCAGAGGGTATTTCCTAGATTTCAGAGTTTATCAAGAGGAGGAGAAAAAAAAATAGAACAAACAGAAAAAAAAAATTATAGCTATATCAGACCCGAAAGGTGAAGAAATAAAGGGAAAGGAAATAGTTTTTAAGTGGAAAAAAGGACATCAAATAAGGGAGACAATTCCTGTCATTCCTTTGAGAAATGTAGGAGGAAATAATTTTTCTGTACATGACTTCTTGGATTTGAAGAACTATTTATTTTAAAACATACAGGAAGAAGAGCTTTACCTATTTCAGTCCCACCTAATTTGCAGCTGCTTATTCAAGAGTGGTTGACCTATGTTCATATTCACTGCAACTCCCACAAAACCTAACATTTGAATGATGAGAATAAAGCTTTATTTTACCACTGACCAATTATCTTTTTAGTGATATCCCAACAATGTTGCCTCCACATTGTCTCCAACTCACTATTGTTTCTACTCTGTTGCAATCATAAACTAGACACATCCTCTGAGAATGGTAATATATTTTACTGAAGAAATTAAAGGCATATGATATGAGCTCAATTAACTCCCTTCCTTCATATATCAAAAAATTTTATCTATATGCATCCTTTTCTCCTTCCCTTGGGTCTCAGAAGATGTGGTGGCTTTCAGTCCTATCAAAGAAAACACTCTACTGGTGTTCTTGACTCGATCTCCTCTGACCTTCTTTGGGGCTTTGCTCTATAATTTTTTCTCCCCTTGTGTTTCATTTTAAATTCACCAAATGAATAATAAATAGAATCTATTAAGCACCTACTGTGTCAGAGCACTGTGCTGGGTACTGGGGAATAAATTAATTTTTATATAAAACATAGTCCTTGCCTTCATTAATCTAGTAAAAGGATAAGAAACAAGTTCAGAAAATGATATACAAACTCTATTTCCTACTTTATGAACATTCTAACTTTAATATTTCACTAGATATATGATGTGAGTACAGACTGAAACTCATCTACACTCCTTTATTCTATGTCCATCTTCCCCATATTCACCCATACATTCTCCACAGGAATATTTGGATATCTGACCATATACAATTAGTATATTTAGCAAAAAACAAACAAAAAATACAAACAGCATTGTCTTTATCTTTGACCCTATTCAATTAATTCAAGAGTTTAAAATTTCTCCCAAACTTCTGCTATTAGCTTGTACTGGTGGCTATTTTTTGTACTGCTATCATTTCATCTGATTTTATAGAGCATAGGTAATTTTCTCAAAGACAGAACCAACTTTTTCCATAAGGTTATAACCTGCTTTGTAAATTCGTTTCCTCCTTTTCTAAAGCTACAGATCACAATAACAGAATTTATGGGCGATCATGTGGGATTTAATCATTACAACTTTTGTCAGTGTGTGTATGACTCAAGATGACAAAATCACTAAGTCTATGGAGTTGTGAGAAATGGAACTTCAATAGCCTCTTGTTTCTCCCTGTCACCTGATGTTCACCTCCAATGCAAATCATGGTAACTATTCAGTCCTCCGTTATGCCAGATTTCTTACAGGTCCTATCCATTCTCACATCAGATGATTCTACGGTTCAAAATAAAATCCCAATTCAATACCTCATTGCAAGTTTGCAGAGGTGACTTAAACTCATCAAGACAATTTTATTG
>JAJHZJ010000719.1:1009944-1212444 GCA_023548195.1 Bettongia penicillata ogilbyi | reverse complement strand
AGGAGGGGATAATTAGAAGCAAAAAATTTTTGTGGAAGGACAGGGTCAAAAGAGAAAATAGAATAAATGGGGTGCAGGATAAGATGGAGGAAAATATAGTTGGTCTTGCACATCATGACTGTTATGGAAGTGTTTTGCATGACTATCGATGTATAAATTGTATTGAATTGCTTGCCTTCTCAGTAGGGACAAAAGGGAGGAAGGGAGAGAAGTTGGAATTCAAAGTTTTAAAAATTAATGTTAAAAATTGTTTTTACATGCATTTGGAAAGTAAGACATACAGGCAATGGCTTATAAAAATCTATCTTGACCTACAAGAAAATAGATGGGAAGGGGATGAGAGAAGGAAAAGGTGTGTTAGAAGGGAGGGCATATTGGGAGAAGCAATAATCAAAATGCATGATGTCTTGGAGTGGGTGGAGGGGAGAGATGGAGAGAAAATTTGGAACTCTAAACCTTGTGGAAGTGAATGTTGAAAACTAAAAATAATTAATTAAAAAATAATACTGTGTGGCTTGTGGGAATATAGGTCCACTAGTCCATTGTTAGTGAAGCTAAGAATCAGCAATTTGGAATTATGAAGGAAGTCACCATATGTATTGGCAATTTAAAGAATGCATTGGTAATTTAGATGGGAAGATCTTTCCTATTAATTAATAGGCCCATGTGACCATCCTGGGTGTGTCTGTTGTGGGAGAAACTTACTGAATGGGTAGAACAAGAAGGGATGGAGCAGAAAGGGTAGAGCAGAGCTGAGAGGAAGTTGATCAGAGACTAGTCAGAACTGGGAAAGAGCAGGCAGCAACTATGGGAGATCTTGTCTGTGATTTTACTTAAGGGAATTGGTTTGTGGGAAGCCTAACAGAGGGAAGGCTTAGTGATGGTGTTGCCCTGTGCATTGTTATTGTGTATGGGTTTCTTTCTTGCTGACGAATCTGGCTTTCGGGTGTTTGAATAAATATTTTGGTTCTGTCTTCCATGTGGACAGTCTGTTCTATTTCACATTTCAGAACTGTACCAACATATTATGGTTGCCGTAGATGCTGTGAATATCACATTGGTGCTGCACCATAGACACCAAAATAATTATAGCAACATGTTTTGTGATAGCAAAAATTTAAGGGAAAAAAGATGATTGGGGAATATCTCAATAAATTGTGATACATGGATGTAATAAAATATTATTACTCTAGTAAAAACAAAAAAATATGATTAACAGAGAAAAATTTACGTCAGATGAAGACCAAAATAGAGCCATAAATAAATATATGTACATGTATGTACAAAACACACATATACACGCACACATAATGGCTGTAACAATGCAAATGGAAATAACAAGAATCATGAAAGAAAGTGAATTTGGCAAAATTAGAAGAAAAAATTTTGCCCTCAAAGAAGAGATACGAGAAAATATCTGGTCACCACTCTTGCACATATTGGAGATCTTTGGTGTGGTACATTCCACATAATGTCAGACTTTTCTGATGTGCTGATTGGTTTTACTATTTTTCCCCTTGTTCCTCTTTTTTATTAAAATATTATTTGTTATATTATGGTCTCTGGAAGGAACAGAAAGAGGAGGAACACTGGGAGAAATTCTGGTCGTGTAAAAAGAAAAGATGTTAAAAATATTTTTTTAAAGAGTGAAAGAGGCAGAGAAGTTTTTAACATGAGAGACCAGATAAATGGTCATATGATTTATAGGAATACTAAAGTAGGAAGAAGGGAAAGCTTGGTTTTAAACACATTGAAATTGACATGCTAGTGGGACACCCATTTGGAGATGTTCTGTATGCAGCTGAAGATACAAGGATAGAACATGGAAGAGAGGTCAGAGCTAGAGGATATAGATTTGGGAATTGTTTGCATAGAGTTAGCAGTTTTAGCCAGGGAAGTACATGATTTTCCCAAGAGAAAGAATATATAGGGAAATAAAAGAGGGCTGAGAATAGAACTTTAGAGGAACAACTATTTTCAGGGGTCAGGAAGAGGACGAGGCGCCGAAGAAGGATGGATTAGAGAGGCAGGTGAAGAGGCAGTTATAGTTATTTGTAGGCAAATATTTTCTAGGAATCTGTTGGGCTATGACCTCAGATGTTTTAAGTGAATTCACAGAGAGCATTAAAGGAAATAGGAGGTATGGACCTTACCTGGTGTTAGCAGAGAAAGGCTTTCTCTCTCTCTCTCTCTCTCTCTCTCTCTCTCTCTCATTTTTTTTTTCACAAAAAGCTCCGTTAGAGGGTAAAGCATTCTATTTTAAAATAAGCATGTTTTGTGAACTACGTTGTACAATGTAACTGATTTACACAAAGAAAATCTAGTATTCATGACAACTGGTTATGGTTAATTCCTTCCCAGAATGTTTGAGTTTCAAGAAGAAATAGCCCTGTTAAAACAAAATGCTCTTTATTTGATTTTAAAATTGATCAGTGTGAAAAAAAGTCTGAGAATCTCTGAAAGACATCACTTTGGACAGTGAAAGAGCCTTAAACAAAATAAATGATATTGTAAACACAACACAAGTGAAATGATATGAACAGATTCTTGGAAGTAATGTGAAAAACAGAATGTGATAGAAAATGAATTTAGCAAATTTTAAGAATAGGTGAAAATAGTGAAAACTCTTTAAGTATTACCAAGCAATGAAGCAGCTTCTTAGGTTGGAGTAACTAATGATATATGATGAATTTACAAATTTCATTTTTAGTGTAAAGATAAGAGGGGAGAATTTTGTCATTTATTTGAAGCAGCTACTTTATAACCATTTGATTTCAATTCAACAAACATTTATTACATCTCTGTGATATACAGTGCCTGTGTTAGGTGTGGAGGATAGGGATAGGAAATAGACCTGTGACTTAGTTGGCATAGGAGATACTCCAGTGAGGAAATTCTCTACTAATATATGTTAACATAGTATCTGTAAGTTACAGTGTCAAAGAGTAACCTAGAGAATTTAGAGCATGAAGTCTTAACCTTGTATTTTTTTCCTTTTTTTTTGTCAGAACCTTGTTTGGCAGTCTGCTGAAGGCTACAGATCCTTTCTCAGAATGACATTTTTAAAAATATATAGCATTGCACAGTAAGAATATGTAGTAAGTAAGGGGAATCTAGAACCTTGAAAGGCCAACATTTGTATGAAGATCCAAGGAGAAAAGAAAGAAATAATATTGGTGTTAGAACATACTAGAGATGCCCTAGACATTGAAATAGATGGGGAATTAAAACAAAAAAAATCACAAGAAGAGAAGCACGATTCAGTAATGATGGAGGACTTCATTTATCTACAAGTCTTCTGAAATTCTTCATCAGCCAAAAGCAAAACAGCTTATGATCTCCTGACTCACCTTAAAGATCATTTCACTCTTCTAAACATGGTGGAAATTTGTGAAAAATTATACACACACACACACACACATACACACATCAGATAGTCTCACATGTTCCCTAGAATTGAGGAGAATAGATTTCAAAGATTTCAGAGGAAAGATAGATAGAAACTACCTGGACTAAAACTCTATGTAGAGTTTCATTTCATTTTCATTCCATTCATACATTTCAGTAGGGAAGGGAAGCTTGTAAGAATGCAATTCTTATGAAACTAATAGAATCCATTTCCATAAATTTGGCATGGATTCCTAGGGAACTTACTAACCATTTTATCTTTTTAAAATATATGTAGTGAAAGTGAAAACATCTGGAACGAAGTAGAATGTTGTTTGGGATTTGTAGGAGAGGTCAAAGCTAGATACGTAAATTTTAGAGTTATCCTCATAGAAGTGGACACAGAAGCCAAGGTAAAGGATGAAAATTCCAAAGGAGAGAATGAACATAACTACCTAGAGGTGACAAAAGGAACAAGGGAAAAAAGAACTAGGTCAATTCAGACACTTACAATGAAGAAAGAAGAGGTATAAATAGAGGAGAATAACAAAGTACATGAAGAACAGTAAAATGGAAGCAACTAGGTGGTAAGGCAGATACAGCACCAGCCCTGGACTCAGGTGGACCTGATTTGAAATCCAGCCTCAGATACTTACTAGCTGTGTGACCCTGAGAAAGTTGCTTAACCCTAATAACCTCAAAAAAAAGTATGATAAAATGAGAAAAAAGTAATTGTTATGATAGCCCAAGAAAGTAGAGAATATTACAAAGAAGGGGGTATGTAGTCAACAGCAATACATACTGTAGAAAGTCAAAGAAGACAAACATTGAGGAAATAATAATCAATTTGACATTTCAGAGGTCAATGGAGAAAGGCATTTCTCTAGTAGAACAGGGAGAAAAAAACCAATTGCAGAAGGCTAAGAAATAAGTCATGTAGAAGTAGAAACATGAAGAGACTATTCTTTCTAGAAGTCTGTCAGAGAAGGAAGGAAAGGGAAAGGCAGGAATATAGGTTGGAGGAATTTTTTTTTATTTTTATATTTAGGCCCGGAGAGATCTAAAAATGCTAATAATTCAAAGAAATGGAGGCTAAATCAAAAACAGAAAAGTGGGAGGCTGAAATAAAATGACAGCCATGTTTTCTTCCAACTCCGAATCTGTGATTTTATCATCCACAAAGAGAGGAGTAGGTAGTCAGCTACCTAAAGTTCAACATTCAAAGAATGTGAAAGAAAAGACATGTTCCAATATAATGTTATTTTGATTGTGTGGTGTTCTGAATAACAATACCAACAAAAGCAACTAACATTTTACAACCGCTACTATGTGCCAGGCACTATGCTAAACACTTTCGATTGACATGTTACTTGATTCTCACAACAATCCTGCAGCATAGCTGTTATTGCTATCCCTCTTTACAGAAGAGGAAATTGAGATAAACAGGATCTAAATGGCTGCCCAGATCACACACTGGAAGACGAACACCTTTAGCTAGCATTTATCTCTCTGTTTTATTACTGATTTGATATTAATACTGGGACCACTGAACAAAGTTTTCTCTACTGCTTACTATACTGCTCCTACTGGCTCTCAAGAGTCAAATTTTCAATGTGAGCATTTAAATCTCAGAAATAAGCAAATACTGCAAATCAGAGTTTGATTTATTGATTTTTTAAATTGTCTAGATCTGTGAAAGCAGTGAAAAAATATTGATGAAGCAAATTAAAATTAAAAGTATATCATAAGTACATTGTTGAGATTGACTGTTAAACATTTACCAGCACATCACAATGCTTTTTGTTTGTTTTTTTAATAAAGGCGCAATCTTTATGTGATAGAAAACTCTACTACGTCTGGAATGGAGACATTTTGATTTTTGATGTCACATGGATTGCAGTGAAGGTGCAAATCCCCTGGTTATTAGTAGAATGCAAAGGCTCAATTTTCAAGTACCAGGAGTTGACAGGGGAATGATTTCCAAATGTTATAAAGGTATATAAATGCCTGGTTTCTTCAATGAAATTAACTTCCCAATTGTAAGGTTTTTTTCAGAATTGTTTCATTAAGGAAGGTATAGGCTTTTATTTAAATGGATCTATAATCTTACTGACACAAACAATCTTTTCAATTATACAGTTTGTATCCATCCATGAGTTCTTAACCCATGTCTTTTCATCAGTCCAGCCAAGGACAATCTCCATAGTAGCTTACAGGCCTTTCTCTACCATATTCTATGAGCGAGAGAACAGCATTGGAGTTATCCATGTTTCACCTTATCTCACTACATGATTGGTTCACTTTATATTCTGATCATACATCTTTTTGACAAGCCTATGACTTATATGTGAATGTCATTTATATTAATATGCAGTAGCCTGATTTTTTGTCCACTGTGCATCTCTCTATTACCTGCAAGTCCCCTGCAATTTGGAGTCTTTGGAGATTATAGTGATCCACGATTCAAAGCCCAGTAGTATCACCTAAAGAATAATTGGTTTAAAAGATGACATTTTGTGATCATATAAAATATCCACAGAGTTTCCCAAATGCAATCCACTGTGATCTTTGACTCCTACTCAGTTCAGATCCCAACTCATTATCTATGTGCAGTCCTTGTCCAGTATATATGTACTGATCAATTAGGTAAATGGTCTGCTTATCTAAAATCATAACATTCTAAACAGTGCGCATGTTTCATCCTTTCAGAGTCCCTTGTTTGGATTATTAAACCAATGTCCTTTGAGTGGTCATGGAACTCATCAGCAAGCACCTACAGTATTCAGTGGATGAAGGCAATAAACAAAATGGCATCTGCAAACATGAACATCTGGAGTAATTTTCCACCTTTTCCATTTAAAACCTGAGAAGGACATACTCAATGAAAAAAGGCGAATAGCTTTAGCTAGTATTTATCTCTGTTTTATGCCTGATTTGATATTAAAAATTATAGGACTACTGAACAAAGTTTTCTCTCATGTTCAATCTATGAAAGAATATTTTATTATTTCAATATATGGAGGACAGCCTTATTGAATAAAATGATGCTTTATAATAAAAAAATAACAAACAGAATGATTTTATTGCTATACCTTTCAGTCACTTGCTTAGCTAAGATGTGGTTTTCAGGAGAATGTAATTTGTGAAAGCCTGCTTGTTCCATCTCATTTATTTTTTATCAACATTGCCTTTGATATGAATTTAATTCATTCTCATAAAAGATTTTATAGAGAAAAAACAGTAGACATAAGGATGAGTAGCTATTAGTGTCTCCATGATTACTTTTTTTGGAGGGTGGGCGAATAATACTATCTAGATTGTTTCAAATAATCCAATACCTTTCCCTCTTTCAGTTATATTGAAAGCATTAAACCCTTAGCATATTCACAACTGTGTCACTTCCAGGAAGAATTTCTTCTGTGTGTGCTTGATTTGTTTCAGCTGCTGTTCATTTTTCCCACTTCCATATTATTTAATAATATTTCCACTTTTTCATATATCAGTCATAGACTCTGGTGTTTCCACACATATCAACGATGAACACCATTTTTTATAGGTAAGCTGATAGATCTGTTCTCTTTCTTTCTCTGTTTTCCTCCTGATAATCCCATCCATGCATCCACTGGGGATGATCTACCTAGTTTTCTGAGATGCATTTTCTCCTGACATACCCCTTGCTGTCTCGTGAAGTGATGCAACTCATAACTTTCTACCATATTTTTCTATAATATCTTACAAATGTAAATCTTATAAGTTTACATTTACATACAAGTAGTATATGTTCAAAACTACCATAGCCCTTGGCTGCCAAATCTTTCCATTTGTTGGCTAAAGTTTTGCTGTAAGTTATTGCATTAAATTTCTGGAGGAAATAGTGATAAGGAGAATCTATGTCTTTCACTCTATCTACTTCCATTTTTTTTTTTTTTGCATCAGTAGCTTGTTTGAAAAGGTCATACTGTAGCTGGTATAATTGCATGCAGTGTTTTTTCCCCCTCATCTTTATCCCTTCTTCTAATTGGGTGTTTATTTTGACCTTTGCTCTAATGAATCGATGGTCTGACTGCACAGACAGCTGAATCATAAATGACTCCCACACTAATAAACAGTCATTTACTTTCTGTTAAGATATAGTCTATTTCTTTTTTTTTGTGATGTTCAGTGCTCACTATGTTAAGCATCTTCCAATTCCTTTCTTAAAGAAAGATAAAAGGCTTCCTAAGCAACATACACATCTTTGACCTCTTTCATTTTTTAATCTTGAAAAATATTTTTCAACATATTTATACCATCCTCCCTTGTGTTCAATTTTGCATTGAAGTCACTGAGAAAGTCTATATGGTGACTTAGTTTAAACCCTCTAGTTATGTTCATGGTAGAATCTCTCTGCTTTTCCATCCTATATAACAGGTGCTGATACAGATGCTGCAATTAACTTTATGGTTGTCTTTTTGCTTCTGCTCAAGTATATAGCCAAGTATACTATGAAATAATGTTTCTTATTGCCTTTAGGTGCAAAATGAAATCAATTTTAACAGCTCCTTTATGTGACTCTCCCAGAAGGACTTATTAGAGATTCTTTTCCTCCTCCCTCATTTAATTGAATTCTTTTCTGGTTTCATCCATACTGAAAATGTTAATATTGATATTAATTAGTTCCTTTGCTAACATGTTAATTTATTGTTCATTGTGCAAAGATCATTTAAAGTAGCAACATTTAATTCTACCACCAAAATATAAAAGTGATCTAGAGGAAGGCTGTCAATATATGAGATAGCTTCTCTAAGGAGGATCTATACAAATTCCTATAGGTGATATCAATACCAGTGGAAGCAATCCCTACATCTCTAAAATGGATTATTGAAAATTAAATTAAATTAGTTTTAATAAAATGACTTAAAAACTTATGATTGTTAAGTGTATTATTTTCCCTTTGTCCAATCATACTGTCATGGTCAGTTCAGACATGAGCTGGGGCTGAATAAGATAAAAATCCATTGGAGGAGTATTTTTCTTTATTTCATGAGTGGCCATAGAAAAATAATTCCCCTTCTAGCATATAATTTATTGATGATAAGCCTGAGTGTAGACCTCAGAAAACAAACATTGTACATTGTTGGGACCATTCTCAAAGTCTGATTGCCAGTCTTGGTGGACAATAAGGGAAGAAGATTTTTTAAGATTCAATAAACAGGGTTGGCTTCTGAACACATTCTAAATTTTAGAAACAATGAGAATATATTTCTTTTTAGACATTCCATTTTTAATATCCTTCCCAGGGAACTTATCTTGTCCTCCACAGATTGTGCTACTTATTCTATGTATTTATGTTGTTACCACAATAATTCTCTTTCTGTTAATCTTGATCTGCTACTTTTGAGACTCATTATTTTTTGATAATTAGCTTTGAACTCTTTGTTTTCATTGCTATGCATGTGCTTCTTTGCAAACCCATCCATGATCTCTTCTACTATTACCTAATTGTTTAAAAATACCAGTTTAATAACTGAGTTTATTTTTTTTATATATGAGCTTTC
This sequence comes from Bettongia penicillata ogilbyi, assembly GCA_023548195.1. Taxonomy (NCBI): domain Eukaryota; kingdom Metazoa; phylum Chordata; class Mammalia; order Diprotodontia; family Potoroidae; genus Bettongia; species Bettongia penicillata. The sequence continues at coordinate 1,203,520 of JAJHZJ010000719.1, read as the reverse complement.
TTTGCTCAGAAATTCAGAGTTCTCAAAGTCTATTTAGTGACCAAAAGACTAATTTTTTTTAATTGAAAATATTTTGGGGGAAGAGATGCTTGAGGAAAAGAGCAAACCTCAAGTCACGATCCTGCCTCTAGCTCAAGTTTTACAAGACAAAGATTCTTTCTCTTCAACACTAGAAAATATAAATGAACTTTGAAGCTAGCTATCTACATGCAGTCAAGGGAATATACCAATGTTTCAAGCAATTGCTTTGGGTTTGGTAGCTGCAGACTGTTTTTATTTTTTGAGGTGGTATGGATTTTCCCCCATTATAGTTGAAAAAGTTAAAATAATTTAAAACAGAAAACCATCATTTTAAAAGACTTAGAGACAGTTTATTCTCTGCTGTACCCCAATAGCACTTTATTCAGGATCGATTTAACAATCTTTCAGGCTATGTTTATAACTTTTTCAGATTTTCTCAAAAACTCTTCTAAGACTCCTACCTGCACACTTGATCTGAACACCCTTAAACCCTCAAGCCCAGAAGATAAACTGTGCCATGCATAGTTAATGAGTACTGTATGAAGCAGATTTCCAAAAGTTGGCCTCAGTGTACAAACTGCTCTTCTCATATAGGGCTCCTGAGTCCCACAAGTGGCTTTTTGATGCCTTTTCCTCAAAATGAGCATTGGCACAGTCTACAGTGAGCTGAGGATGATGAGTCTGGGAAGTTTGTAAGTATGAAAAAAATTCAATTTGGAAGCATCACTTCTTTCCTTGGCTTGAGAAATAAAGAGAAAAACTTTTAGGAGATCCAATTAGAAGTCATGAGATGTTTACTGGGTTCAATCTACATTTCTGGCTTTATCTCACACTATTTCCCTCTCCAGTACTTTTTTCAGTAGAAATATCAAGCTTTCTTCCAAGTCTAGGCTAGTAGAGTTTTCTATGTGTTCTCATTCCTTGTAGCCCATCTCTGCTTATCAATAATCTTTCCATTCTTCAAGTTGCAGACATAAGTAAGTCAATGCTTCATTCTTAAAGCTTTTGCCAATTTAAATAAGGGTTTTCCTAATTCAGGAACGGCAGTTAGGTGGCACAGTGTGTAGAGCACTGGGCTTGGAATCAGGAAGATTTCTATTCATGAGTTCAAATCTGGCATCAGACTTACTAGCTGTGGGACCCTGGGCAAGTTACTTAACCCGCCTGGCCTCAGTTCCTCATCAGGAAAAAAAAAAAAGAGTTGGAAAAGGAAATGTCAACCATTCTAGTATCTCTTCCAAGAAAACCCCAAATGGAGTCATAGAGAGTAGGGCCCAACTAAAATATGACTGGACAACAGTGACTATTAGTGGCTATTTAGTCCTCTAGTACTTCGTATCTATCACTCATATGCACATACTTCTAATATTTGGTGTAGTGATTTATATACATGTCCTATTTTTGCCTATTGCCCTTTAAACTCCTTGTGGAAATGCACTGTCATGTATCTATCTCTAGATAATGCCTAGAAGAACACATTATACATATAATGAATGTTTTAAATGGAAGAATTCAACAAATACTTTTTGAAAACTTACTATGTGCTAAGTATTGGGAGAGAAAAAAAGAGATAAATGACAATCTTTATCCTCGAGGAGAAAAGATTATTTGAAAAAAATTATACATTCAATATGCATTGACTGAGTGCATACTGTGGGAAGTAAGGAACTTCTGTTGTCCACATTCCTAGGTAAAAGGGTTATGACCTGGCATGGACAGGTTAGAGGTCAGAAACTAATGCCAGATCCAAGGAGCTGTGTGAGGAAGGGTCTAGTAGGGAGGAGAACACGGAGTCACATGACCAGGGGATGGTGTCATGTGAGATCCAAAGCATATAAGAAGCCCCATTTTCCTGCACGTGTTATGGTCTTCCGTAAACTTACTGGGGAGGCTATCTGTCCATTCAGAGGGAACGTTCATAAAGATTAATAAAAGCCTTCCTAATTTCACAAACTTTGTTTAAGGTGAGTATATTTCTCACTGTTGGGGGCTTGTTAGACTCCCTTCCAACAATACCATGTAAACAACACTAACTTAAGCCCTAGGTATACAAAGAAAAAATTACAATCTTGACCCTCAAGGAGTTTATGTTCTTTTGTGGGAGAATAATGCAAAGAAAAATAAACAAAAAATATACACAAAGTTTTTGCCTTTTCCCCTCCTTTTTATTAAATTGGGACTTAGGAAGGGGGAAGGGAACACTGGCAACGAGAGGGATCAGGATGGCCCAGGACTGGAGTACTCACTTGATCTCAACCTCAAAAGATGTTAGAGATTCTAAGAAGTGGAGGTGAGAAGGGAGTGCTTTGCAGACACTGAGGACAGCCTGTGAAAAGGCAAGGTGAGGAAGGTGTCAAATCAGGCCTAAGGAACAGCAGGTAAGCCAGTTTGTCTAGAACATAGTGTGTGAAACAGAAGAGTACCCCCATCAGCTTTAAAAGGTAAGTTGGGACCAGGCTATGAAAGATTTCAAATGTCAAATAGAGGTATTTATATTGAAAGCCTTAGGAACTTCTTGAGCAAAAGAGACATGCTAAGATGTGAATCCTAGGGATGTCAATTCAACAGCCTTCCGGAGAAGGGACTGTAGATGAAAATAAAAAACAACTTCTAGGCAAGGAGATCTGTTAGGATATTACTGCAGAGTTCTGGAAAGAGGTAATAAGGTGAACGAAGGTGGTTAAAACATTTAAGTGTGGCAAGGATATAAAAAAAAATTGTGTTCCCTTGTCTTTTTTTCAAACATTTACCACATGAAAAAGTTGAGAAAAGTAATATTCATAGCATTATAAGGGCAGAGTTGTAGTCTGACTGAACCTCAGATGTCATCTAGTTGAAGTGATATAACAATGGTACAGAGAGGTTCAAATGACCATCTAAAGATATATATAGACTAAATGGTAGATAGAGCCAGGACATAAATGGAGGTGTTCAGGGACAGAGATGCATCCATTGATTTATTTCTACTTTCCTAGGGCTTGCCTAAATTTGTGCTTTAATTACAAACAATTATAATATCTATTCTTTAACATCTGATAGTAAGTTTTATTCATTAGTTTCATTCTTAATCCAGACATGGGAACAGACCTTAAACACGTTTGTAAATCAAGTTTGTTTTGTCATTAGCAATTTGTCTTTAACACCATACATTCCCTCTTGTGAGCTTCTCTTTCTTTTTTTTTATATTTATTTATTTATTTAACCTTTTACATTCATTTTCACAAAATTTTGGGTTCCAAATTTTCTCCCCATTTCTCCCCTCCCCCACCCCAATACACCAAGCATTCTAATTTTCCCTATCACCAATCTACCCTCTCTTCTATCATCCCTCCCTTCTCTTGTCCCCATCTTCTCTTTTGTCCTGTAGGGCCAGATGACTTTCTATTCCCCATTAACTGTATTTCTTAGTTCCTAGTAGCAAGAACAAAACTCAACAGTTGTTCCTAAAACTTTGAGTTCCAAATTCTCCCCATCCCTCCCTCCCCATTCATTCCCTTTGGGAAGGCAGGCAATTCAATATAGGCCTTATCTGTGTAGTTTTGCAAAGGACTTCGATAACAGTCGTGTTGTATAAGACTAACTGTATTTCCCTCCATCCAGTTCTGCCCCTCATTGATTCTGTTCTGTCTTTTGATCCTGTCCCTCCCCAAGAGTGCTGACTTCAAATTGCTCCCTTCTTCCATTGCCCTTCCTTCCATTATCCCTCCCTCCTTTCCTGCTTATCTCCTTCTTCCCCATTTTTCTGTACTGTAAGATAGGTTTTCATACCAAAATGAGTGTGCGTTTTACTCCATCCTTTTGTCGAATGTAATGAGGGTAAACTTCATGTTTTTTCCTCAGCTCTCCTCTTTTTCCCTCCACTAAAAAGTCTCCTGCTTGCCTCTTGAATGAGAGATAATTTACCCCATTCCATTTCACCCTCTCTCCTCCCACTACATTTCTCTCTCATCATTTACCTTAATTTCTTTTAAGATATGGTCCCATCCTATTCAATTCACTCTGTGCTCTCTGTCTCTGTGTGTGTGCTTGTGTATATGTATGTGTGCGTGCACGCATGTACATATGTGTGTGTGTGCACGTCTGTGTGTGGTCCCACCAACTGCCCAGATACTGAAATGTTGTAAGAGTTACAAATATTGTCTTTCCATGTAGGAATGTAAACAGTTCACCTTTGGTAAGTCCCTTATGACTTCCCTTTGCTGTTTACTTTTTCATGCTTCTTCTCATTCTTGTGTTTGAAAGTCAAATTTTCTTTTCAGCTCTGGTCTTTTCATCAAGAATGCTGGAAAGTCCTCTGTTTCATTGAAAGACCATATTTTCCCCTGAAGTATTATACTCAGTTTTGCTGGGTAGGTGATTCTTGGTTTGAGTCCTACTTCCTTTGACTTCTGGAATATCCTATTCCATGGCTTTCAATCCCTTAATGTAGAAGCTGCTAGATCTTGTGTTACCCTGATTGTATTTCCACAATACTGGAATTGTTTCTTTCTAGCTGCTTGCAATATTTTCTCCTTGACCTGGGAATTCGGGAATTTGGCCACAATGTTCCTAGGAGTTTCTCTTTTTGGATCTCTTTCAGGCAGTGATTGATGGATTCCTTCAATACTTATTTTGCCCTCTAGTTCTAGAATCTCAGGGCAGTTTTCCTTGATAATTTCATGAAAGATGATGTCTAGGCTCTTGTTTTGATCATGGCTTTCAGGTAGTCCCATAATTTTTAAATTGTCTCTCCTGGATCTATTTTCAAGGTCAGTTGTTTTTCCAATGAGATATTTCACATTCTCTTCCATTTTTTCATTCTTTTGGTTTTGTTTTATGATTTCTTGGTTTCTCAGAAAGTCATTAGACTCCATCTGTTCCATTCTAATCTTGAGAGAACTATTTTCTTCAGTGAGCTTTTGAACCTCTTTTTCCATTTGGCTAATTTTGCTTTTGAAAGCATTCTTCTCCTCATTGGCTTTTTGAACCTCTTTTGCCAATTGAGTGAGCCTATTTTTCAAGGTGTTATTTTCTTCAGCATTTTTTTGGGTCTCCTTTAGCAAGGTATTTACCCATTTTTCATGCTTTTCTTGCATCTCTCTCATTTCTCTTCGCAGTTTCTCCTCCACCTGTCTAACTTGATTTTCAAAATCCTTTTTGAGCTCTTCCATGGCCTGAGCCCACCGGACATCCACCTCGGATGTCTGGTTTAGAGAGGCACTGACCTCCACATCTTTCCCTGATGGCAAGCATTGTACTTCGTCATCAGAAATGAAGGGAGGAAGGAACATCTCTTCCCCAATAAAGTAGCTCTCTATGGTCTTATTTTGCTTCCTTTTTCTGGGCATTTTCCCAGCCAGTTACTTGACTTCTGAGATTCCTCTCCACCCCTGCCTAGATCTGCCCAGCTAGTGCTTGGGGTCTGAGATTCAAATGCTGCTTCCCAGTCTCAGGGCTATCCGGGGCAGGAGCGGCTGCTATTCAATGTGAGCTTAAGTTCTGGTGCTGGGGTGGGGGCAGGGCTGCCTCCCAGGTTCAGTTCCCTCAGGGAGTTTATGCAGAGACCTTTGGTAGTGGCCCTGAACTTCTGCCTGCTGCTGCCTGCTGTCCCGGGCTGCCGCCGCTGCCTCCCCCACTTCCTCTGCCAGCCCAGATGTCTCTCTCACTGACCTGTAGTGTCTGTGGGTGGAGGGACCTTCGCGGCCGCGGGAGATTCCGTCCCTGAATCTTGCTCGGATCTGTTCCTCTGGGGCCGTGGCCAGGGCAGGGGTGGGCTCCACTTTCTGGGGCGCTATGGACCCCCAGGGACAGCTCTCCAGGGCTCTCTGGAATGGAAGTCTTTTCCACTGTGTTTCTGTGCACCTTGCAGTGATCCAGAATTTGTGCGGAGTTCTTCTTGTAGGAAATATATGGGCTGTGGATTCGGAGCTAGCATACGTGAGTCTTTCTACTCCGCCATCCTGGCTCCTCCCCTAGTTTCTCTTTCTTTAGGTTTCTCCCCTATTTTACCAGACCTATACTGCTGAAGTGCATCTCTCATTCCCTCTCTGTGAGGTAACATGGTGACCAAAAATTTCATTAAGTGCAATACAATTCCTTCCTTTTATGAATGAGAAAATAAATAAGGAAATTTAAGCCTAGGGGTTATATATGACTTGCCCAGGGTCATATGTATAGTTAAGTGACAGAATTAAAATAAGAATTTAGTAATTTCACTCCTAGTCCACTGTGTTTCTTCCATCCCTTCTACACAGTGTGTAAGCTCCTTGAGGACAAGTGCTATTTAAGTCAAATAACTTCTTTTTTGCTTTTACACAGATTTCCCATCCTAGGGCTTTTGTGTACCATACTTACCTGCCATTGAAACTTAACTGTTTCATATCTCATCTCCACAAATTAGGCTATAAGAAACAATTGCTATCCCTCTAAAAAAATCACCAAATAATTCTGGGGTTTCTGGTTCCTCCACTAAAAAAAAGAAAACAAACCCTAGAATTCTCCTATTGACCTGGGAAATGAATGGCCGGTGAAAAGTTTCAGAGGCATTCCTGAGGGCATATTCTTTGACTCAGATGGTCACCTCTATGCTAGTGAACCATTCAAAGCCTCACAATCTTATGTAGACTCTGAGAGGTTCTAGGCTCCAACCAATCCAAGTGAGAAAAAGAATCCACTCACTTCTGAAAAAGGACTCACCCTCCAGTCTGAATGTAACTCACACTTAACATGTCCTCTCAATAACTTGTCTCTTACAGCCTGGAAATTCAGTCGGAAAGGGACAAGTCTTTAGTCATAGTACAATATATTTAATGTTCTCTTAAAGACAGTTATTGCAATACTGCATGTTCCTACTGAAGGGAACCAGTATTTTGCATTATCCAAAGAAGCACAAGTCTATTTAAAGAAATTTTTAATTACAGAATCAGCATCAGATTTAAAATAGATACATTGTGCCATTAAAAGACATAATTAACTATATCTGACAATTAGTCCAGATGCCAGATGTACCACAGCAATGACATTACATGCAACATATTTTCAGGTTGAAAGATTGCCTCAACTATTTCAAGCATTTTACGTATGAAAGGTAGTTTGATGGCATATTGTACTGGGATCCCAAATTATTTAATATTTAAAAGTCACTTTAAACCTATAAGCATTTGCAGATTACCAAGTCCAAGGCTGTATTTCTCAGCCTTAACTGCATGTCACTTGCTCAGAAAAGTGGTGCTTAGATAGGTACTTCCATTTTATTGCTTGAGGTTTAGAAATGGGAAGCTGCCACATATGTGGAAAACCTTTGTTTTATAAGGCTGTGAAATGGTTATAAAACACATAATGGGATAAACTTTGAAACAATCTCATACTTTCAAACATTTGGTGTATTATTCCATTCTGCAACGTGGTATTCACATATAGAGCACATATAGAACCCAGGACTGCCTTGGATAGAAAGTTTAGTCATTACCATCTATTAAACTGTAAAGGTCGTTTCAGGAATATCATGAAACTACATCCAAATCATCTCTCTCATATTTCTTTCTATATCTGTAGCTTGCTACTTGTCCTTCCTATAGGAGATCCTTGTGTTATTAAGTCACATTAAGGTATTGATTTTTAACAGAATTAGTAATCCAGAGGTTCAATGTCATACAATGCCATACAAAGGGGTGAAATTCATGTGAATTAAGGTCTAGTACTCCCTGAAACTAATTAGTCCTAGTTTATCCTCATATATGTATGTTATAATGACCAAAGATTGAGGTCAGATCTTGTCTTCCCATAAATATTACAAGGTAAATTCTCATTCTATAGTTAGCATCCTTTGTAGAGGGAAATACTAAAGCAAACACTCCCTCTAGGCAACTCCTCAAGTCTGCTGGGTTTTGCAGCTATATTCCAAGGGTATAATTGACAACCTTGAGATTCTAGGGTTAGCCTAAAGGCTTCTCTTCCTTTTTATTAAATTTTTTCTTCTAAAACTTAATTTTACAATAAGAAAAGAAAAATATTATAAAGTTAAATATTAAAAGTAAAATACAAATCAAAAGAAAAAAGCATATGTGCAGTAGAACACTGGAGAGGATTCAAAATATATAGTAATAAATTTCCATTTCAAAAAGGTCTATGTAATAAATACTGCATGTAGTGTTGAGAGCTATCCAGCTTTTCTTTGCTTTCTTGAAAGTTTTCTCGTTCTTTGCTGTGCACTTTTTACTTTGTTCTTTTTGCCTCCTTCCTCCCCCTCTACCCCAGAAGACTACAATTAAGCATGGATAGATAGATAGATAGATAGATAGATAGATAGATAGATAGATAGATAGATAGATAGATAGAGATAGATATGTATATAGATAAATATATATATATATACATACATAAACATATACTTTCCCTAACAAATTCTACTCCTGATCTTTGATTTACATTTGTGTATGTCTAATTTCCTATCCCTCCTGACTCCTCTACTTCACTTCTGCCTGCTACCTTGACTTTTATTACTTAACCTACCTGCCAACGTCCAAGGATCCCTCCCTTATCTTCCCATTACCAGAAATCTAAACACTCTCCTCTACCTCACCTTTGACCTATCCCTTCAGGATCTCCCCAAAGATCCCTCCCTTGTCCTCTCTCCCCATTCCCTTAGTGTTTTATTTCTTTCTGAATTCAGGAGACTTTCATACTCTTCTAGACAGCTATATCATTTCTTCTTGAACCCATTCCCAATGAAAGTAGGTTTCCAGAAATAAAAACCATCCTCCCCCATCTAATTCCTCTGTGGCAATTCTTCCTCTCATACTTCATTTGTAAAAGAAAATTATTCATTTTAGCTGTTCCTAAACAGTTTTACTTTTTAAAGCCATATCATATTTGTATGTCAAATCTTCTATTAAATTCTGGGTTGTTTTTATTCGTTTGTTTTTACAAAGTTCTGAAAATCTGACAATTCATTAAAGGTCCATTTTTTTTCTTTCAAGATTATGCTTACCTTTGCTGGGTATGATATCTTTGGTTGGAAGCCTAGTTCATCGCTCTTCAATATATAGTGTCCCAACACCTGTGGTGTCTTAGTGTCACCACTGGCAGGTCTTGTATAGCTCTAATTGTGGTTCCACCATATTTAAATTGTTTGTGTTTTCTTGTAGCTCATAGTATTTTATACATGAGCTGGGGACTTCAAAATCTGACTATATTGCTCTTGTGGGTTTTCCTCTTAGAAACTTTAAGGTGGTGATAGGTAGATTTTTTCTATTTCTACTTTCCCCTCTTGTTCTCATGTTTCCTTTAATCATTTCTTGTATTATTGTATCAAGTTCCTTTTTTTTTAAAATAATAGCTTTCAGGTAGCCTGATTATTCTTATGTTTTCTCTTCTTGATCCATTCCACAGAGCAGTTGTTTTTCTTTTTCTTTCTTTTGTAAATTTTTTAATGTTTATTTATTTATTTTTAGTTTTCAACAGTTATTTCCACAAAATTTTGAGTTCCAAATTTTCTCCCCATCTCTCCCCTCCACCTACTCCATAGCATCTGGCATTCTGATTATGCCTTCCTTCAATATAACCTCCCTCGTATCAGATGCCTCCCTTCCCTTATCCCCATCTTCTCTCTTGTCTTGTAGGGCAAGATTGATTTCTCTATTCTACTACCTGTATTTTTTATTCCCCAGTTGTATGCAAAAACAATTCTCAAGATTCATCCCTAAAACTTTGAGTTCCAACTTCTCTCCCTTCCTCTCTCCCCACCCATGCTCACTGAGAAGACAAGCAATTCAATATAAATCATACATGTGTAATTTTGCAAAAGACTTCCATAACAGTCAGGTTGTGCAAGACTAACTATATTTCCCTCCATCTTATCCTGTCCCTCCTTTATTCTATTCTCTCTTTTGACCTTGTCTCTCCCCAAAAGTGTTGTCTTCTAATTACTTATTCTTCCCACTTACCCTCCCTTCTATCATCTGCCCACCCCACTTGTCCCCTTCTCCCCTGTCTTCCTGTAGTGTATGATAGATTTTTATACCAAACTGAGGGAGTATGTTATTCCCTGCTTAAACCAGATGTGAAGAGAGTAAGCTTCACTTTTTCTCTCTCACCTCCTCTATTTTCTCATCCATTGAAAAAGCTTTTTCTTGACTCTTTTATGAGAGATAATTTGCCCCATTCCATTTCTTCCTTCCTCCTCTCAATATATTCCTCCCACACCCCTTAATTTTATTTTTTTACATATCATCCCTTCTTATTCAACTCACCCTGTGCTCTTTCTCTCTGTCTCTTTCTATCTGTGTGTGTGTGTGTGTGTGTGTGTGTGTAATCCCTCTCACTACCCAAATTCTGAAAAAGTCTCAAGAGTTACAAATATTATCTTTACATGTAGGAATGTAAGCAGTTCAACTTTAGAAAATCCTTAATGGTTTTTTTTTCCTGTTATCTGTTCATGCTTCTTTTGATTCTTGTGTTTGAAAGTCAAATTTTCTATTCAGTTTTGGTCTTATCACCAAGAATGCTTGAAAGTCTTCTATTATCATTGAATGACCATTTTCCCCCTGAAGTATTATACTCAGTTTTGCTGGATAGGTGATTCTTGATTTTAATTCTAGTTCCTTTGACTTCTGGAATATCATATTCCAAACCCTTCAATCCCTTAATGTAGAAACTGCCAAGTCCTGTGTTATTCTGATTGTATTTCCACAATACTCATATTATTTCTTTCTAACTGCTTGCAATATTTTCTCCTTGACCTGAAATTTGGCTACAATATTACTAAGAGTTTCTCTTTTCACAACTCTTTCAGGAGGTGATTGGTGCATTCTTGCAATATTCATTTTACCCTCTGGTTCTAGAATATCAGGGAAGTTTTCCTTGATGATTTCATGAAAGATGATGTCTAGGCTTTTTTGGTCATGGCTTTGAGGTAGTCCCATAATTTTTAAATTGTCTCTCCTGGATCTATTTTCCAGATCAGTTGTTTTTCCAATGAGATATTCCACATTACCTTCTATTTTTTCATTCTTTTGGTTTTGTTTTGTAATTTCTCAGTTTTTCATAAAGTCATCAGCTTTCATATGCTCCCTTCTAATTTTTAAGGAACTATTTTCGTCAGCGAATTTTTGAACCTCCTTTTTCATTTGGCTAATTCAACTTTTTAAAGCATTCTACTTCTCATTGGAATTGAGTTAGCCTATTTTTAAAGGCGTTATTTTCTTCAGTATTTTTTTGAATCTCCTTTAGGAAGCTGTTGACTCGCTTTTCACGATTTTCTAGCATCATTCTCATTTCTCTTCCCAATTTTTCCTCCACCTCTCTCACTTGATTTTCAAGATCTTTTTTAAGCTCTTCCATGGCCTGAGACCAACGCATATTTATTTTGGAGGCCTCTCATAGTAATCATTGTTCTCCCTCATCAGAAAGGATGGAAGGAAATGCCTGTTCACCAAGAAAGTAACTTTCTACAGTCTTATGGGTTTTTTTCCCCTTTTTTGGGCATTTTCCCAGCCAGTTACTGACTTTTGAGTCCTTTGTGAAGAGGAGGGTATACTCTGGGGACCTGTAATTTCTCAGTTCCTCCAAGGTGGCACAATCAAGGGAGAGTTTATTCCTCTCCTGGCCTGCCCACTGGTTTGGGAGCTACCATAGCTTTTCTGTCCAGGATCTGCAAGTAGAAATCCCTTTCCAGAACCTCTGCCAGCTCCACTCAGAGCTGAGATCCATATCAGCAGTTCAGTTCCCCCAGGCTCTTTAGACAGAGGGCTCCAAACATGGATGCTGCTGCTACAGCCAAAGGCACTGCCTCTTCCTCCTCTGCCACTGCACCTGCCTGTGGCCGGAATTAGGGGAAGACCCTGCTCCCTTATCACCCAGTTGAAAAAGCTTTCTCAGGGACCTCTGAAACTATCTTTGGCAATTGTGAGTTAAGGGATCTAAGAATACCCTCTGCTGCTGTGGATTCCACTCACGAGGCCTGTTCCAGGTCTTATCCCCACCACACCATGCCATGAGGTTCATGCCACGCTGTGCTTTGCTCGGCTCCACACCCCATGCAGGAGGCCTTTCCTATCAGCATTCCAGGCTACTTTGGGCTGGAAATCTCTTTCATTCTGTCGTTTTGTGGATTCTGCTGCTTCAGAATGTATTTAGAGTCATTTTTTACATGTATTTTATGGGCTGTGGGGGAAGAGTTAAAGTATATGTATCTTTTTATTCTGCAATCTTCATCTGTTATTTTTCTTATGAAATGTTTCACACACTCTTCTCTTTTTTTTATTCTTTATATTTTACTTTATTATTTCTTAATCTCTTATAACTTCAACAGCTTCCCTTTGTCTAGTTGTGATTTTTGTTTTCTTCCTTAAGATTCTGGATATCCTTTTTTAATTAGTTGAGTTTCTTTTCATAATCTTTTTTCCTGGATTGTTCTCTTTTTTAGTTTTTTTTTCTCAATCTTTCTGTGAATTCTTTTTGGGCAGGTGACCATCTGACTTTACTCTTTCGGGTAGAAGATAGTTTCTTTGCTTATTTATCCTCCTCTTAAGATGAACCCTGGTCTTATCTATTCCCATATTAATCCTCTATGGTTGGATCCTTTCTCCTTGCCTGTGCATTTGTTAAAAATTTGTAATAGCTTAGTTTTTGTAATCATCTCTAATATTGGAATATGGGAGATGGTGCCTCTGGCCTTAGATCCTCCTTCAGTTCTTATCTCTGGCTTGGAGCCTAGATTAAGACATATAGCCTCCTGTAATGGCCTATAGCCAGTGATGTCTCCATCCCACTGCTTCTGCATTTAGCAGGTATGTGCTGGTTCCTTGTCCTTCCCATCCCTGGTAGCATCTCTGAAGCACAATGGGTCTGGTATTCCTTGTTATCAGAGGTTCCCTCAGTCTTCCCCTTCTGATATACCCAACTGAACTCCCCTTAGTGTCCCAGGGTTTAAAAGTTCCTGTGACTGAGACCAAGGAAGCCTCACAACACAGCTAACCCCATGGCTCACTGCTAGTTGTTTAAGTGAACTTAGCCTGGAGGTGTTTATTATTCACCGAGATACAAACCTTGTCCTGGGATTTTTAATCACATTTTCTCTGATTGTCCCAGAAGGACCCTGATTACACCCTACTTTTATTTATTTTTACAGTTTTATGTTTACCTTGAGATGCCATTTTATCTTTTTTGTGGGGGCAATTTTGAGAACTTGGAATTTTCTGACCTACTCCATCATCTTCCTAGAATCCTCTTTAGGGACTTATAAAATAGAAAGCTCACAATATCTATCCATGATCTTAAAATCAGCTAGTTCACACAATTAACTTTTAGCAAAGGCATTCACTAAGATGGCATAATAAGAACAGGAGCTTAAAAAAATACTTCCCCCTCAGTCCCCAAGCCTAGGTGGTCTTGTCCCACAAAAGCACACAGTATCCATGGGAAAAGTGAGCTCAAATTTAAGAGTACAATGGTAGTAAGGCTCATAGGTAGAATGCACATGTAGTAAAGGTAACTGCCAACTTCTGATACTTCAAGGCCTGGAAATAATTTCCTAAAGTTCTGAGCTTTCAATATTTCCAACTTCCCAGGGATTAACTATTTTGAGTCCTAAGGAGTTTAAGTAATTTACTTTCTCAGCCAATGAGGTTATTCCCTTTAATTCCATTGAAAAAATAGGGGAAGATTCTCCTTCATAAAAAGATTTGAGAATAGATTTTGCTTTACAGTTAATTATTACACACTGGCATTTCTGTGATCATATCAGCTGAGATGGAAGGGAGAAAACTATCTCCCTTACTTAAGACTGATAATTTTAAAGAAATTAATTTGGAGGAATACTTAATTCCAGTCTTCCAGTCTTTCTCTTATCTATGATTCCACAGAAAAGCAAGCACTACTTGAATATTTCCCACTTTTTCCTTCATTCTTTTCATTCCACTCTCCCCTTTTCATCTAGTTTAACACTCACCAGCATCTCACTTCTCAGAACTTTTAATCCATTTATAAATCATATCACACCCCCTAATTATACTCCATGATCTCAAACTAGATTGTAGTATTCTCCTATTGTTTTGTGTGGGTTAGTCTGGACTGAAAACTGTTTGAGGACAGGAAGGACTATCCACTGTTTTTTTCTTCTTCTTTCTTCTCTCAGTGTCCTGGGCATATAGGAAATGCTAAATAAATATTTGTTCATGGGTTGTTTGATTAGTGGTGGTTAGTCTGTTAGCCAATGTTCCTCTAACTAGGCATCCTGGGTTATATTCATTTTCCCTCTCCCATATTATTTCACACTATCACATATCTTTTAAATATATTTTCAATGGAAAGGATACAAATATATGAAAAAAAATCATTAAGCTTATTGTTATTTCCCTAGAGGCAAATAAAAACATATTAAAGATCCATAAGTCTACTTTCCCATCTTCACAAAATCTTTGTGAGAATAATCTACATATATATCAGGGACAATTTTGATGAAGATATGTGACAGGTATTAAAAAAACAGTATTCTGCAGAAGACGACATCTTTATAGTCACCTAATAAACATTTTTTTTAAATGATTTGATAGTGTAAAACACTACCTTAGAGAATTTCTTCCCAAGTTGCTTCTCCCATGGGTATGCAAAAGTCCTAGAAAGGTGGGAATAAAACAAAAATAAAATATATTACCCCATGATTATTGATATAGATTAGATCATTGTATTCTTGACAAAGGTATTTGTCATTGTTATAGAGGATATCTAGAATCAATTTCAAATGAAAGGGAATTCTTACACATAGTGGGCTCCTCCATATGTTCATATTTATGGATATCTTTGTTCTGATTATATGTAGCAGTAAGCACTCCAACATACACTGGCGGGGCTGCTATCACAGGTTCTTAGATCTGCATTCATAAAAGCAAAGGTAACTTTTGAGGGGTTAACAATCACTTTAGTCAAGTACACATATCATTACTTTAAGTACATACATCATTCAGTTAGTTCTGGGGAGTCAGCACCCTGAATTTCAAAGAAAATACAGAGAAATCAAAAGATCAGTAGGCATGGCTTCCTCTGCCTGAATTCAATAGACTATTGCACCCCAACTGTCTGACCACAGTTACCAGAGAGGGAAGCATGACATCTGGGTTCTCAAACCTTCTCGCAAAAATTAAGTCCCAAGGTAAAACCTCACCCTCAGTGTATTAATATCTTTTTTTAGAGCCAGAGGACATCTCAACTTTTGAGAGCCAGTGCCATATTAACAAAAGCTGTGGATGTTTCTACAAATCTTCCTTAATCAAACTCCCCTAAATGGGCAGGCCTATTAATGGGTGGAGATCTTTGATCATATTAACAATACAAATACATATACTCTTTCTAGTCAAAGAAACTCTTGTTTCTGTACTTTACTTCTAGTAAAGGCTTTTGATTGATAAAGGCAATATTCAATCAGAGGCACTTGATTATACTAAAACAAAAACAGCCTCCTACATAAGTTCAATTATTCCAAAGTTTTTGACTATCTTATTCACACAGAAAAATCAAGCGGATAAAAAATACCTCTTGTCTAGATTGTAACATAAGTTAAATGGAGTACATATCCATAAGTATATAGAACTTGAACAGAGTCTTGAAGGTGAACAATATGTGGGCTAGAATTGAATAGGAGAAGGATACCTTTGGTAAGTGTGTGCTTCTAATAGCACTATGTTTCATGCTGAAATGAAAGCCTATTGTATAGAGAGATATAAGATAGATTTAATATATTATGCATACATATATATGCATTTATATATACATATTTTTTCTGGTGCTGGTGTATTACTGAAAGTCACAAAATATGACTGTCCTCAAACATTTAAAATGTAGGTCACTCAAAAAGCAAGGGAGAAGTACATGGCATTATGAATAGATAATGAAAAAAATAATGAAAGGGGTATAAAAAAAGATTCATGAATAAAGGAAGTGGATTGGTCACATAGCAAGTGTAAGAAGGATAACTAGTGAAAAGTCTCTATGCTCTACTGATGTCTATCCAACATTAAGACATCCAGAGGAAGTCTCTGGGGATAGCAGCTATATACCTTGTAGAAGGACATGGACAAGACTCAATCACATAGAATGAGAAGTAGGTTGGATAAATTCAGGTTTGAGGAGGGAGTGTTTTATAGCTATTATGCTCACTATGCCTTTGTAATAAATGAATGGCTCAGTATGATCAGCATTCTTTAAAAAAATCTGGTTGTTATAGAATATATACTCTATGAATCATGGTGTGAAATAGCATCCAAAACAACCTAATTAGTCTTTCAGCTAATGCACTAAGAGATACATAAGGATAGGGACCAGACATTTTGAATTTTATTGGCATATCAAATTCTCAGGTAAAGAAACTCCTTTACCAACATTGGTTGCCACCTTCCCTACAAAAGAGTTGCCTAGAACATTGAGGTGAAATGGCTTGTACATAATAATGGTGTTGGGGGCAACACTTGAACCAAGGTATTCTTCTTTCCAAGGAGAGCTCTGTCCACTGCATTACTCTATCCATCTATGTTGCTCTTTATATCTCTATTCCTTCCTGTCTCTTTCTCTGTCTTTCACTCTCCCTTTTTCTATCTCTGTCTTTCCCTCTCTGTCTTTCCTCTTGCTTTGCCTCCCTCTCTGTCTATCTCTCTCTCTGCGTATCTCTGTGTCTGTCTGTCTTTCTCTCTGTCTTTGAAGAAATAGGGAGATGATCATCCCTCTGTATTTTGCCCTAGTCAGATCATATCTTCAGGATTATTTTTCAGTTACAGGTGCCCCAGTTTAAGAAAGACATTGACAAGGTGGAAAGTATTCAGAGGAAGGCAATTAGTATGGTAAACGTCTTTTAGTCTATGTCTTATGAGAATCATCTGAAGGAATCAGAGTAATGATGTTTAACTGGAAAAAATAAGACAGAAAGGAAAGAAATAATGAAAGAATGAAAGAAAGAAAGAAAGAAGAAAGAAGGAAAAAAGAAAGAAAGAAAGAGAAAGAAAGAAAGAAAAAGAAAGAAAGAAAGAAAGAAAGAAAGAAAGAAAGAAAGAAAAAGAAAGAAAGAAAGAAAGAAAGAAAGAAAGAAAGAAAGAAAGAAAGGCTCAGGAGAAACATGATAGCAATCTGTGTGAAGGGTTGTATGAAGGAATGGATTAAACTTGCTCCTTTTCAGCTCCAGAGGGCAAAAATGGGTAGGATATTGCAAAGAGGCAAATTTAAGCAATTTAAGCTTGTTTTGGATCGGGGGGATGAAAGTGGAATTAGCTCCTTCAAAAGGTACTTCCTCTTTGGATCTATTAAAACAGAGACTGAAAGACCATTTATCAGGTATGGTATGGAGGATTTGTTTTCATATATGGGTGCAACTAAATGGTTAATGAGGTTCCCCTCCAATTCCCAAATTACATAATTCTTTGATCACAGATTTAAAACCCGATGAGAGTACAGAAATTTTATGGGAATACAAATACCGGCTGTTTTCCACAGAAAGGAAGGGTGTCTCCAACACCTTCATTTTACAAATGGAAAATTTGAAATCTAGAGAATAAACTGATTCATCTAAGGTTCCATGGGACACAAATTGCAGAGCACAAATTGACACCCAAGTTGTCTGACAGTAGATCTGGCACATTTCTTCACTGTGCTATGTCACAATGATGAGGTAAATGGCTACATCAGTGAGATTACAGATCCATATTCAAGCAGGAAGGAATATAACCCAGATCACTGAGGCACAATTAGTAGTCACAGAATCATCAAAACATCACCTGGAAATCTTATCCTGAAATGTCCATTAAGCTTACCACTTTTCATTTAAACTCACACTTCCCCAGGGGTCACTATATAAGACTTACCAGGCTTTTAATGGGGACTAGGCTCATGTCTGCCTTAATGTTATCCCTGACAAAGGAAGTTACCAGGCAAGTCAGTAATGTAAGCAAGATGGTAATAGCACTATTTAACTTGCAGGAAAAAAAAATAAACTGTTTTCAGGCATTGTAGCAGTGGTTATTTACCTATGGAAAAAATAGAACAGTACCTGGTAGCTGATTACAAATAATCATTATTGGTTCACTGAGCAAGACCTCTGTTTGCTGACCCTTAGCCCACTATTACCCTACTAAACTATGTATTCTCAGAAGTTTCACAATTATAAGTCTTTATACAAAAAAATTTCATACTTCTAAAGGTTAAATAATTCAGAACTGTCTTTGCACAGTTAGTCTTCATTACTTCAATTTTATTGTCTTCAGAATATGTAACTAGAGTAGGCAAACACAACCATCCAAATACTTAGAATTCAAATGGCATTTATCTTTAGGGGGCAAAAAGTTAAACTGCTCTAACTTTTCCTTCAAAATATGTGAATCACAATATATTAAGACCAACTCTTGCCTCCATGGAAAGGAGCCACTCTATGTATCTATGTATTATTATAAAGGAATATCATGACCCTTACATGCACCAAAGTTGAAGTGGAAACATAGTCCAGGCATGGAGGATAATGATGGTAAAGTGGGGTGGGGGGTAGTTAGCTCCATGACCAATTTGTCTGAAATGTGTGGCTTCAAAAATGAAATGCTGAATGTGTGAAAGATAACAATGTACAATCAAGTTGCAAAAATAATTTGGAGCCTTCAATTCTATGTTAAGAAGCATGTGTTTCATCCAGAGGCAACATGGTATTACATGGTCCAACCAGTATCCTGAGAACTGTTCCTTTTGTACCTTTTGGAAGATGGATTTGAGAGGGAAGCCAATTAGGGGGCTAGTTGAGTAATCCTGGTGGAAGGTCAGAATAGGGTCTGGATCAGGAGAGTGGCACATAAGTAGAGAGAGAAAGAGGACAGATTTAAGAAATTTTGAGGTGGCACTATTTTGTAAAACTTCCAAATCACTGGAAATGGAGGGAAAGGGAGAAGACATTCCAGGTTGACTGGAAGGATAGTCATAACCTTGACAAGTACCAGTGACACTTGGAGCAAGGATAAGTTTAGGGGGAAAGGATAATGAAGGTATTTTGGATACTACTGATCAGGGAATGTTAAGGACTTATCTAGGTAGAAATGTTCATCTGGCAGTTGTGAAGTGGGATTGAAGTTAAGTGGGGAGAGAGATTAGGGAGTTTTAGAAGTCAGAAACTATACATTAGACCTTTTACTATTCCGTGTATATTCCCCTCTCAGTCACAGCTCACGTAAGTGCTGTTTCAAACTTTCTTTCCTTTCCTCAACACCATTCACTTTCTCCTTCAACAGAGAATCTCATCTCATGCTTTTACCAAAAAAATACACGACATATGTCCTCCCCAAACTCCACTGATAGTACTTTGCCCTAGGTAATCAATGATTTTTTAGGTTATCAAATCCAATGGTCTTTTCTCAGTCCTTAACTTTCTTAAAGTCTGAAGCTTGTAACACTGTCATCCAACCCGTTTTCCTGGACACAGTCTCTTTGCAAGGTTTTGTAACATAAATTTTCTGATTCTCCTGTAATCACTTTTGGATCACAATCCATATCCACTGTGTATACATCATGTATATGTATGTAAACACATGTGCAAATATCCCGACTCTTAGACTCTTCTGTTTCTTGGTGAGCTCATAAATTCCCTTGTGTTTAACAATCATGTCTATGCTAATGACTCTCCAACATACAGATCAAACCCTTCTCTCTCTCCCTCCCTTCCTCCCCCCTCCTCTCTCTCTCTCTCTCTCTCTCTCTCTCTCTCTCTCTCTTTCCCTCCCTCCCTCCTCCCTCCTCTCTCTCTCTCTCTCTTTCTCTCTCTCTCTCTTTCTCTCTCTCTCTCTCTCTCTTTCTCTCTCTCTCCCCTCTCTCCCTCCCTCCCTCCCCCTCCTCCCTCTCTCCCTCCCTCCCTCCCCCCCTCCTCTCTCTTTCTCTCTCTCTCTCTTTCTCTCTCTCTCTCTTTCTCTCTCCCTCCCTCCCTCCCCCCTCCTCTCTCTCTCAATTTGGTCTCATATCAAATGACAGCTATATACCTCCAGCTGAGTGTCCAATAGGCAAACTCAGTGTTCCAAACAGAAATCAGAACTCACATTATCTCTTCCACATCCCTGTTTTCTTCAAGTCGCCAATGGTCTTCACCTGGAAGATATCTTTACTTTTATGCAGCCCCCAAAAGCAAACACGTGGAGAAATCTTGTCAATCGCACTTCTACAACAACGTTTTCGTCTGTTCCCCTATGTCCACTCATCGTCCATCAAGCTCATTCAAGCTTTCATCACTTCTATCTTGCTCTATTACTGTTATTACAGCCTAACTGGTTTCCCCACTTCCAGTCTTTCCATTCTCTAATCCATCTTCTATAAAGTTGACAATGGATATACCTGAAGTATAAGTCTTATCAGATCAATAATTAGCGGCCCCCTCCTGCTCCTAAGATAAAATGCAAACTCTTCTGTTCGGCATTTAAAGCCCATTAAAATCTGGCTCTGGCTTATCTTTCTAGATTTATTTCCCATTGTTTCCCGCAAATACTTCATATTTCAACCAAACTGTCTGATTTGTTATTCTCAATTTTCAACACTACATTTTCTACTCCTGTTTCCATGAATGGAATTATGTCTACATCTTGGAAGCCCTAATTCCCTTCAAGGCTTATCTTAGGTGCTAACACCTACATGGCTCTCCCAGGTCTCCAGCTTCCTGCTGTGGTACTTCAACCTCCACAATTATTTTTTATTTATCTACATACATAAGCCTCTATGCACAGGCCTCTGTTTCCTGTATGAAGGACTTCTATTAAATCATCTGTAAAGTACCATCCAAGTTTAAAAAGTTATGATGTGGGCAATGATTTTCATAATGGATATAGATGAAGTACTAATGCAGCCTGATGTTGCCAGAAGAGAAGAGGGAAAAAAGATAGCTTTTGCTTACATTTAGAAGGTAACAGAAGAACAGGAACCAGTGAAAGATACTGAAGAGCACTTAGAGAGGTAGAAGGAAAACCAAAACTGCAGAGAAGAAAAATTGGAGGAGTTAGAGTCAAAAAGGATAATTCTTATGACAATGGGTTTTTTAGTAACATTGCAGCAAAGGGGTAGAAGCATAATCAGTAACATACAGTCTCCTTTAAGGAAGGCACTGTTTCATCTTTATCTGTGTATCTCTAGGGCCTGGTGCACCAAGTTATACATGTCTTTATATAGTATGTCTTCAATAAATGTTTGCTGAATTTAATTGAATAGGGATTATAATTGAACCCTTGGGAGTTGATACGTAAGAGACTTTAATGATAGAAGCGGGTTCTTATCAAAGCACTGGGGAAAATCATTGCTTCAGGGACATAATACACACACACGCACATACAGACTATATCTATGCATACACACATATATACACATATAAATACATATATACATATATTCATATATCTTTATATGTGAGTATCTGCATATTCTACATAGTGAATCCACAAAGGCTGAGACTGAAGAGTCAGAGTAAGAAAGAAAACCTAGAAAGTACAATAGCATGGAAGACAAGGGGGGAGAGGAAATCTATGAAGAAAAGATGGTTACCAGCGTCAAAGGCTAAAAGTAATAGAAAAAACATAAGCATTGCAAAAAAAAGACATTGGATTTAACAGTTAAGAGATATTTGGTGGTGAGGAAACTGAGGCTCACAGAGATTATAAGGTTACATAACTCGCAAATATCTATCAAAGGTGAGATTTAATCTGATTTCACCCTGACTCCAAAGCTAGTGTTCTTTCCAATATACCAGCATGTCTATTTTGACATTTAAAATTTTAGATGTCCAGTAAGCAGCTATCGATGCAGGGCTAAAGTTCGGGGACCGATTAGTGCTGAATGTCTAGGTTTAAGAGTCATCTGCCTAGAGATAATAATTGAACCCTTTGGAACAGATGAGATCACCAACTGACAATATAGAGAGAAAACATAAGAAGGCCCAGGTCAGATCCTGGGGGAGCTCCACACTTTGGGGACAGCAGATGGCTGAGGATACATCAAAGGAGATTGAGAAGGAGCAATCAGACAAAAGAGGATAAAAAAAAAGTCTGCATCACTTACATCAGCTACTGGATTGTATTGAGAAGATAAAAGGTTATAGATATGACTATGCTTTGAAAAATATATTTTTCAGATAAAGATATTACCATCACTATGTATCTATGACCTTCTTCTTCATCCACATACTGTGAGTTAACACATCTGTGTGATAACTCATGAAAGGAGCTTTTCTCGGCTGATTAGTGGTTGGGCATATGACTACCACACTAGCAAGACAATGACATGGGATTGGATAAAGGTAAAACTGGCTGAACACAGGGGGCTATTTTTCCCCCTTGTCAGCTAGGAATACTTATGTCCAGCATCCCCATTTTCATTATGAACATTATATTTCCAGTGGCTCAATGTTCTACAGTTCCAATCTCTATTCATAAAGCTATGCCTTCAAAAGAAAAATAAAAATAAAAGCAATAATATTTGGATGTGAACAAAAATTGATTTATATAACCCAATTCAATTCAACCAATATTTAATGAGCACCTACTATTTGAACAATTTCTGGGTCCTGGAGACACAAAACAAAAATGAGGCAATACCTATCCTCAAGGAATCTGCATTCTATAACACTGCAATCCTCTCCTGCACATCTATTTTAAAAAAAGTGATGTTTTATTGGAACACACTTTTATTGGAAAGGCTATCTTTTATCTAAATGATCTCTTTCTTTATCTGAAATTCACTCCCAACATTTCAGAGAATTATAGAGCCGGAAAAACAACCTTAGGGATCATTTAGTCCAAATGATATATTTTACAGAAAGGACACAGAACAGAGAGGTCATCAAGGGACATACTATTAATATACAGCTAGTTAGTTGTGAAATCCAGACTAGAACCTGCGGTATCTGACTTTTAATTTACTGCTCTTTCCATGACACCAAACTTACCTTTTTAGCAGATGATATTCTCTAAATCTTATGCTAATGTGCTTGCTCTACCATGAAACTGCCTTTCATCTTTACCATCACTTTTGTGAATGGGATAATTCTGTGACTTCTATGACATTCTGACAGCTGTAATAAAACTAAGTATAAAGCCCTCTTGGAATAATTGGTTTCCTTCTGTGGCATAGTGAGTAGCAGTCACAGAACTATGAGTACTTTAGTATGCCAAGAATTCATGTTTAGATTTATTTATTTATTTGTTGATATAAATGACATTCTCAACCCTTCCATGTTTTCAGAAATGGTCTTCAGCATGAGTGAAGTCACAAGGGATAAGTAGGCATGACTGTGTTGCAACCTGATCTTCACAGAAGTATATGTTTTAGTTCCAAACTAGATGGAAGCTGTACAAAGTTAAGGACTGCATCTTATATAAAATTAATGCTTTAATAATTCTTCTAGCAAAGTACACTATACATAGTAAGTGTTTAAAAAGTGTTTCTTGGATGAATGAATGAAAAAACAGTCTTTTGAGTGTTGTAGAGTCCAAATAATTCATTGTCCTTCAACTGAACTTGTAATAGCTTTTTCATATTGAGTTTTCTATTTTCTGAGACCATTAACATGCAGTCTAGACCCCAACCCTTTCCATCCTCAGTGAGATATGACAAAGATTGTGTCCTGCTTACTTTCAATAACCCTATATTATTTACATGCCATGACTGATAGAATTAAGCAAGATTTTATTAGATGAGCACCATTATTACATTTGTACTATTGTACATTGTAAATTCATACCAAAGGACAAGGAATAGAAGGAACCATAGAAAGTTACATATCTCATTTCATACAAGAAGAACTAGGATATGACTCAATGTCCTCTGATGTCAAATTCAATGCTTTTTTCACTGAACCAAACTGTTTCATCAATTGACCCCAGAGCATTTAATTTTGTTTTGCTTACGTTGAATATTTATAGAATATTCTGGTACATACATGATTCTCCCACTAATGGGGCTTTTAGACATATCCACAGAATAATTACTGCAAGCATATAAAGAAAAACAGCGATATATACATATTGGTACATACATAGTGTCATTTAGGTGGCACTATGGACTTGGAGTTAAACAACTGAGTTTAATTCTAGCCTCAGACACTTACTACCTGTGTGAGCTTGAAAAAGTCACTTAATCTCTGTTTCCTTCAGTTTTCTCAGGTATAAAATGGAGGCACAGCATGCACCTCATAGGGTTGTTGTGAGGCTCAAATGGCAATATATGTAAGTAACCCTTAGTACAATGTCTGACACACAGTAGGTACTTGATAAATGTTTATTTCCTTCCCACTTCCACTATTCTTATTTCCCTCTCCTTCGAATACCCAAATGGTGATTGGGAATTCCACAAGACTTGAATCCAGGAATTGTTTTGAGTTATAGTATTACCATTTGAAAATCATAAGTGAAATTATTTACTAAAAAACCAACCACAAGCAAACAGGGAAATTAGGACATTATTTATAACAGGGAAATTAGGACATTATTTATAATTAAATATAAAAATAGTTTCAAAATCTTCATGATTTCAAAAAAGAACTACCAATTTGATCATTGTAGTTGGGCTATAATTGAGATATTTTTAGTTGCTATTATCCATCACAAAAAGAAGTCAGTATTACTAGTAGACAGAGTATTAGACTTAGTGTTAGGTAGACCTAGGTTCAAATACCACCTCAGTCCTTTCAGTAACTGGGTGACCTTGGACAAATTA
Organism: Bettongia penicillata ogilbyi; assembly: GCA_023548195.1. NCBI lineage: Eukaryota > Metazoa > Chordata > Mammalia > Diprotodontia > Potoroidae > Bettongia > Bettongia penicillata. Next base: position 1,178,821 of record JAJHZJ010000719.1, on the reverse strand, counting down.
TTTAATCTCCTTAAATTACAAGAAACTCTCTAAAACTATAGTCCTTCTCATTCCCAAAACCTTAAATCCAGTGCACTCTAAAGGCCATAGGATGGACAACAATAGGTCCCTGCCCAAGCTCCACTTAATGGCTGACTTAGATCGATTATCACTAGTAACAGTTTCTGTTGATTTAGTTACTTTTTCTTTTGCTCATTAAAATGATAATTCCCTGACTACATCTTAAAGAGGCCTATTCACCCAATGGGTGTTACCTCCCCCTAAGTGAGCACCTGGAAAGGCAACCTAAAAAGGCCAAAGTCTCCCATTGCATCCTGGGCCATCTCTAGTAATAATGATGAATATCTGGTCACTGGACCCAGATGGCTCAGGAGGAGAAAGTAAGGTGGATGACCTTGCACAGCCCTCCTTCACTCAAAACAAAGTCAAGTGCAAGTCAAGTCATCATTTCTCTGATGTCATGGTCTTCAAAAATGAAAAAACACAGACAGATAAGTTATAGAAGTCTTTGTGACGTCCTTCAGTGGAGGAGTACCTGTTACTACTGCATCACAGGCCATTTATATATTTATATATCTATTCATAATAATATATGTGTATATATACATATATATGTATAAATATACATATATAGTGTGTATATGTATGTATACACACACACACACATATATATATATATATATATATATATACACAATGATATTTTAGAGTTAAAGATAATATTGTCTTCTACATAGAGACAGGAACTTTTTCATCCTGTCAGTTTAAGAAGTTTACCTTTTTTCTCCCCATTCCTTAACAGCAATTTGCTTGACTACTCACTGTCACTCCTCAAAAAGTATACAGACACAGAAATAAGAGCACAAACAAGCTGTTTTCATGATAAATTTATCTGACTGATGTAGCTTGTCAAAGCAATTTCTGTAGAGAGCCAGAGTTACAACAAATTAGCTACTCTCTGTTTTTTTCTTTCTTATTATTTTCTGGTTATTTAAAAAAATACTCTTACATTACTAGATAATATTTAATGTATACACAGTAATTAACTATTTTATAGTGACATTTAGTGATTCTCATCAATAAACATTTATAAAGCACCTACTCTGTGCTGGCACAGTGCTAAGCACTAGGGATACAACAAGAGACAAAAGACAGTCCTTGTCTTCAAGAAGCTAACTATCTAAAGGGGGAAATAACATGCAAATATACATACATATATATATGTATATATATACATATATATAAAGCAAGCTATATACAGAATAAATAGGAAATAATTTAAAAGAAGAAAATCGCTGGAAGTAAGAGGAACTGAGAAAGACTTCCTGTAAAAGGTGGGATTCAGTTGGGACTTCAGGGAAGCCAGAGTTCAGTAATCAGAGCACAGGAAGAAGAGCTCTTTGGGCATTGGCGGGGGGGAGGGGTTACTGTTAGAGAAAATGTCTGAAACCAATGTTTTGTTCCCAAAAAAGCCAAGAAGCCAGTGTTACTGAATCAGACTATGTGATGGGGAGTAATATAAAAGAAAACTGGAAAGGTAGGAAGGGACTAGGCTATGAAAAGCTTTGAATGCCAAACAGAACATTTTTTATTTGCTCCTACAGGTGAGAGGGAGCCAATGGAGTTTATTAACTAGGAAAAAGAGATGCTTGGACTTGTGCTTCAGTAGCTGAATGGAGAAGAACTGGAGAAGGGAAAATTCAAAGCAGACAGACCCATCATCGAGTTTGTAATAATCAAGATATGAGGTGATGAGATCCTACATTAGAGTAGTGGAAGTGTCAGAGGAGGGAAGGGGGAGTATTAGAAAGATGTTTCAAAGGTGAAATAAAGTATTGGCAAAAACTTAGAAGTCTGGGGTAAGAGATAGTGAGGAATCCAGAATGATTCCGAAGTTGTGAGTCTGTGAATGGGGTTGCTCTTTACAGTAAGAGGGAAGGTAGGAGGTGGGGAGGGTTTGCTGGAAAAGATTATTAGTTCTATTTTGGACATAATAAATTTAAGATGCCTAGTGGAATCCAGTTGGAGATGTTAGAAAAGCAGTTGGAGATTCAAGACTGGAAGTCAACAGAGGAATTGGGGCAATAAAGGCAGAATTTTGGGGGTATGGTAAATAGATTTAAGAATTATCAGCACAGAGATGGTAATTAATCCATTGGGAGGTGATGAGATCACCAAGTGGAGTAGTATAAAGGAAGAGTATAGCATAATAGTATAAAAGAAAAGAAGAGGGTCCAAGACAGAACCCTGAGGGACACCTATGTGTAGAGGACATGATCTGAAGGAGGATCCAGCAAAGGACATAGAGAAAAAGTGGTAAAATAGGTAGGAGAGAAACCAGGAGATGGTGACCTGAAAACCTAGAGAGAAGAGAGTATCAAGGAGGAAAAATTAATCAAAAATGTCAAAGGCTGCAGAAAGGTCAAGGAGAAAGGAGATTAAGAAAAAGTCATTGGACTTGGAGACTAAGAAATCATTAGTAACTTTGGAGAGAACTGCTTCAGTGGAATAATAAGATCAGAAGTCAGCTCATAAGGGATTAAGAAATGAGTGAGAGAAGAGAAGGTGGAGACACACCTGTTGTACATGATCTTCTCAAGAAGCTGGACTGAAGAGATACAGGAAGATATCAGGGATGGAAGTATAAAATCAGTTTGTTTTTCAGGATAGGGGAGACATGGGCATGTCTCATCATCCATTGTGGAGGCGAGGGGAAGGGTTGGGAAGTGGGAGGTCATGGGGAATGGGAAACAGCCCTGACTTTAGAAAAATCATGTCACAGAAATAAAGGGCTGAGGAACAGTCAATATGGTGTTTGCTGCCCAACAACTCCAAGAGAAATGCCAAGACACAGGTCTGTATACAATGTTTGTAGATCTGACTAAGACCTTCGACACTGTTAGTCATGAGGGCTTATGAAAAATTATGTCAAAATGTGGTTGCCCAAAGAAGTTCATCAATATTATATTTCAATTTCATGATGGCATGTTTGCCTGGGTTCTAGATAGTGGGCAATGCTCTCGTGCCTTTCCAGTCACTAATAGAGTAAAACGGGGCTATGTGCTTCCTCCCATGCTTTTTGGCATGATGTTTTCAGTCATGTTATCAAATATTTTCAATGAAGATGAACACGGCATCAAGGTCAACTACTGCACTGATGGTAAATTCTTAATTTGAAAAGGCTACAAGCCAAGACCAAAGTGGAGGGGGTGTTGGTGCATGATTTTCTGTTTGCAGATGACTGTGCACTCAATAGAGCCTCTGAAGCTGAGATGCAACCAAGTATGGATCAGTTCTCTGCTGCCTGTGCTAATTTTGGCCTAATAATTAACACGAAGAAAATGCAGGTGCTCCATAAGCCACCACCACACTATCCATAGATGGAACTATCAATTACAACAAGCAGAGAAGTTTTGAATGCTGTGGATGAGCTCACTTACCATGGCATGGTAGTGCACTTTCCAGGGAGGTTGATACACACATTGTCAGAGCTAGCTCAGTGTTTGGGAGGCTCCAAAGAAAAGTTTGGGAGAGAAGAGGTATTAGGCTGACTATCAAACTGAAAGTCCACAGAGCTGTTGTGCTGACCTCATTGTTGCATGCCTGTGAAACATGGACAGTCTACCAGTGCCAAGCCAGGAAACTGAACTGCTTCCATTTGAATTGTCTTAGGAAGATTCTGAGGATCACCTGGCAGGATAAGGTACCAGACACTGAAGTCCTTGCTTAAGCTGAACTGCCAAGCATTCAAACTATGCTTCAGAGAGCACAACTTTGATAAACTGACCATGTTGTTCAAATGCAAATTGTAAGCTTTCCAAAAAAACTACTTTGTGGAGAACTGACATGGGGCAGGTGATCACATGGTGGTCAGAAGTGGCACAAGGATACTCTCAAGGTCTCTCAAGAACTTTGAATCTGGCTGTGCAACATGTGAGACACTGGTACAGGATCACTTAGCATAGTATGCCCACATCAGAAAGTGTACTGTGCTCTATGAGTAAGGCAGAATTTTGACGCACAAAATAAACGCAGGATGTGCAAATTTGTAGTATCCACCCCAAATATTCACATGGACTATCTGTGCCCAACCTGTGGTAGAGCATTCTGAGCTTATATTGGTCTGATCAGCTACAGTCAGGCACACCGAAACTTCATTTTATCATGGCGATGTTATTTTGGTCCTTTCTGAAAAGGAAGGACAACAACCAAACCAACCAGGTTATTTGTTAATAGATTGCATTTCTATAGGTGTTGTCAAGTGTCAGCCAGACTCCGATATTGTACTTACTGCTCCTTATATCCAATCATACTGTTTTTAGCCTCATGATATCTCTATGCATACCCTTCTTTACACATGCGCGCACGCGCGCGCGCACACACACACACTTCTCACCCTAGTTCAGGTCCTCATCCTCTCATATCTAGACCTATAAAACAACCTTCTCGTTGATCTCCCTGCCTCAATTCTCTCCCCACTAAATCCACCTTTCACTCAGCTTCCAAAGTAATCCTCCTAAAGAGCGAGTCTGACCATATCATTCCCCTCCTTAATAAAACTCAGTGGATCCCTATTATCTCCAGGACAAAATTTGAAATCCTTTATTTGACTTTTAAAGTCCTTCATACCTTTCTAGTCTTCTTTCACTTGATTCCTCTGCATACTCCCTCCAATCTAACCCTGGCCTTCTTCCAGTTTCTTGGTTGCATATGCCATTTCATCTCCCAATTTTTTCTGGCTCTTCCCACAAATTGGAATGCTCTCCCTCCTCATTCCTACTTCATGGCTTCCCTGGCCTTTTCCAAGACTCAGTTCAAATCCTGCCTTTCCTGCTATCCTCTTTGCCCTCCTCTCTATACCCCACTCTGCCTCCCTCTGAGATTACCTTTTATTTATACTGTATATATCTTGTATATATGTACGTATCATTTGCATGTTGTCCCCCAGATTAAAATGTGAATACCTTGAGGGTACAGACCAGCTGTTTTTTTTTTTAATTTTTGTTGTCTTATAGTGCTTAGGATGATGACACTGTAAACACTTGATTGAGTCAATGCAGTGTTCTCTGGATTTAAAATTAGCTATTATCCAACATTTTGGTGAGTTCAAGAATACAAGTATCATTAAGTCAATTTCACATCTAAGGTTGAGACAGTTGGGATAACTTGTCCAGCATCACATAACTCTACCTGAAAGTCTGACCATTCTTCACTGTAACATGCTACGGCAGATGACACCTTAACTGGAAATGTTGGAAACTTTCTTCCCCCCGCCATTCTGCTAAAGCTGCCACACATTCAGCAAATGATGGAGGTAAGAGCTACGCCACAGTGACAGCTTTTCTCAATGATCATGGGAATATGCTACCAACACAGGACACAGTTAAAAAGTCACATACATCACGAAACATGGCAAATCATGGGAATGCTTTGTTCCAGCTCAAACTTGACCCCTAACCTCCCCCTTCTCCAATCTTTCCCACATTCACTTTAGTCTTACTGATTTTTCATACTAACGTGGAGCCTAATGACTTTGTTGTTCTCTATGATCTACATGATACATGGTGAAGCCCTCAGGAATACGAGAGAACCTGCTTTTTGACCCTAGCTATCTATATAGTTTGTCATACTCTCTCACCTTTCCCTACATCAAATGATCTCAGTGCTGATCTTTCTCTACCTAATCCAGTTCCCCTAACACAGCCTTCCCCAAGATTTCTTCTACTATTATAGAATATGCATAACCATCCCCATTCATCTATCACAAGAAGGAATATGGTACTCTCACAGATGGTTAAATTCCTTTTAATATGTTTTTGTGATAAATGTATCAAGTACCCATCATAATCAAATATCACCTTCATTCAACTACCATCATAGCTCTAGATTCATAAGGATGAAGCACAGTCTCTGACCTCTCAATAGTGATGTAAAACCAGCTAGGTAGTACTCAGCCCTGGAGTTATGAGGACCCGAGTTCAACTCTGACCTCAGACATTTACTATCTGTGATCTCTTGGAAAGTCACTTCACCCTTTTTGCCTCAGTTTCCTCATCTATAAAATGAACAGGAGAAGGAAATGGCAAATCACTCCAGTATCTTTGCTAAGAAAACCCCAAACGGCATCATAGAAAATCAGACAGTACTGAAACAACTCAAGTACACCAGTAATGCAATCATGGTTCTGCCCCCAGCCAGGGTTTATATTCTTCATCTCATCTCTCTTGATTTGCATCTTTATAAATCACATCTCAGGACTAGAGAGAAAATTTCTGACATTCAGCTAGTAATGGGTATTTCTTTTCAGGTAGATTCTTTAATATCTTATCTCTTTAATCTGAAACTCCAACCAGTCCCCATGGTCCCCTCTCCTAGAAATTACCAGTCTGAGTTTCCATGTATATCATCCACCTAGGGCTTTTTATTCCTTCCCATATATGGGAACAAAGGGACCACTCTGAATCATCTCAGAACTATTCAACTACTGGATGCTTTCACTCTCTGGCCACCATTACAACCAAAAGCACTACCACTTCAAACCAGCAAAAATTACTTGGGAAATTTTTAAAGAGATGATTATTATGACTATTGATAATATTCCTGTGGGAAACCAAAGCATCTACAGTAAATAAGTGTCAGCTAAAAGGTATGAGGAATAATGTCTTTTTTGAGATGGCAAAATGTTGCACCATCACACCATTTAATAAGATGCTATCAGAGAGCTGAAGAAACCTTAATTTAAGATTATGATCCAAAGAGTTGATGCCCTTATGATCCAGAGAAGGCAGGTTATTCCAAGAGAATTTATAGGTGAAACAGAGAGGATAACAAATGAATGTAAAATGAAACAAATCTGCTGACATTTTTATTGTAATCTACTGTCATAGATGAGTTAGTGAATTAACCACTTCTGAATTATGTAATTCAAAGGATAGATTTACTATGTGTGGAAATAGCAATGTGCCTGAAAAAAATTAATTTGAAAGAAAAGGTTGATAGAAACAACATAGATAGAAAAGAAATTTGTGCTGGAGGTATCATAATTTTAAAGACACCTAAGGATAGATTTTCATGATATCTCAAAGAAGAGAAGATTCTAAAAGAAAAAACGATCAAAGATAGTGCTTTTCCTACTCATTTTCCTACCCCCCAAAAAATGACTTTGAGACATCAACTAGCAATCCATATGTTTATGTTACCATCTCAAGAAAATCTTTTTAAGAAAGTCTATCCATGCACTAAGGGAATCTTTGATGAAAACATGAAAAGGGAACATGCAGGCAAGCTTTTGCAGACAATCATAACAAAAGCTGACATTTATGTGACAATCTAAGGTTTGAAAAGTGCTTTACCTACATCATCTCATTTGGAACTTCAGAGTCTGTGAAGCAGGTGCTTTTATTATACCTATTTTACAGATTAATAAACAGTGTCACAGAACATTAATTGAAAGCATAAAGTGAGATAGTTCATAAGTGACTGAGTCTTTGTGATTTTATTCAATTAAAAATAATTTTGGACTACTTTGTGCATAACTACTGCATCAATGCATTAGGCACTGAGGATACAAAAGCAGAACTAGGAGGGAGAATACAGAATGTAGAAATAAGTAAATACAAAGCATTTAAGACATCAATACAAAGTTAATTACAAGAAGGGCAGGCTTAACAACTGGGAGGACCAGAAAAGTCTTCTTATAGGAGGTAACCTTTCAGCAGCAACTTAAAGAGACCTAAGGGATCTACTCCAAGTATGAGAAGATTATGTAAATGGATAGAGGTGGGAGATAAGTTGTTGTATATAGAGAAATGTATACTAGTTTGACTGGATCAGCAGAGAAGCTAGGTTGAAGCTGGACTTGAGATAAGCTTCAGATGTAAAACAGACAAGTTTATATTATATCCAAAAGGAATAAGAAGACCCTGTAGCTTCTTCTTGAACAGTTAAAGGACATGGTCAACAATATACTTTAGGATCATCAACTTGGCAACTGGAAGGAGGATAGATTAGGAAGGGAAAGGCTGGATGAAGGAAAAACAATTAAGTTACTAATAATAGTCTAAGTTAAGTAGTAGCAAGGGTTTAAATTAGTGTTATAGTTTTAAGAATGGAGAAAAGAGGACAAATAAAAACAACTCATTAAAGCTTAAAACTGCACTAAGAATTTTGACACACTATTATATATTACTATGTTAAAAATATATCTCATTCTGGTCTCCCTGACCACCCCTACGCCCTTCTTGTCAGGACAGTAAATTTATAAATAGCCAGTAAAAGGGAACCTGGAAGCCAGGTACAGATTGTCCCAAAGATCAAAGGAAAGTAATTTACAGACTGCATCATATGTTAACCAAAATTCCTATACTGGTAAAATGTGATGAATAAGCAGAAGCTATCTAAGTGCTGCTTTCTGATCCTATGCGTGTAAATTCCAGAAAATTCCAGACTTCTCAAGTTCCAGTCTTAGCAGAACATAAAAAAGGTACTGATAACTTTGAGATGACAACTTTGAAGTTTGCCAATAACTTTATGATGATTTGAACATGTTAATGAACAAACTCTAAGGGAGCACAGATGAACAAAATTCTATATAATGGGACTTCAAATTCCTGCACCTGACTTCTGAGCACTGTTTCATAAAGCACATCTGCCTAGTGCTCTCAACTCTAATCCAAGGTGAAGTGAGTGATATTTTACTTCTCCCCTTCCCTAGTCTCTTCTCCATGCTGCCTGTCTTCCTTCATGATCCCATCCCATTCCTACTCATACCATTTGCCTTTGTACCCTTTTCGCCTTATTGAAGTGTGACTGCCACCCTGTTACTTGCTGCCGATGATGGTCTTTCCCAGAGGATACCCAAAGAATCAGATAAGGTGATTGAATTGATCATTTATGAAGCTGTGAAATTATGAAATGGGATCAATTCAATCAGTTTATCATTTACAAATTTCTTCATATGTATTATCTATCTTTACCTTCCCAACCATCCTGTGAAATAAAATTATAGATTTTGAGCTACATCTAATGCTCTTATTTTGAGTAATGAGTAAATTAAACCCCGGAGAAGTTAAAATAATCTGCTCAGTATCACAAATCAATAAGTAAGAAAGTTGAGATTTGAAGCTGAATCTTCTGACTTCATATCCTAGATGCTTTTTACTTTGACATGTTTCTCACTACATCAGCAGACCATATCTTTATGTTTATATAACTAAGAATTATGGGGAATATACAGGGCTGACACATTCATCTTTTGTCCATTAAACATTGACTCAATAAAGAAAAACAAAATTTAATAAGCTCTCCTCTGCTATTCCTATGTTGAGATCATATTAAAATGTGGTATTACAGTGGACAGAGAGTTGGCCAGGAGGACATGAGTTCCATCTCTGACACATACTGGTTGTGTGACCCTGGGTGAGGCACCTAACCTTTCAGTGATCTAGCAACTCTCTATGACTCCAAGTTGTACAGTAGTGCTGATCTACATTAAGGAAGGGAATTTTTACCTGTGCCTATGACATCACAGCTTTGGTAAACTAATATAAACAAATAAAATGTTAGAGAGAAAATACAGTTGGCAGTACAGTAGAACTTTTGGACTTGTGTTCAAACCAGCTCTCAGACATTTACTACCTGAGTGGCCATAGACAAATTGTTATACTTCTTAGAAATTGTTTCCTTTTAATACTGTCAAAAGGATACTGCAAGGAAAACACATTGCAAACTTAATGCACTATGTAAATGTCAGTTATCATTACAAAATTCCTTGGTAGATGCAACCATATAGTTAAGTTTGTTCAACAATCCTCTGATTAGTAATATAAGTAAGAGATAAAACCAGGAGGCATATGCTTGGAAAAGGTGTTCACTTTTGTTATGCAAGGTGCTCTGCATTAAGCCCTAATCAAAGTATGAGTTTGATTACTTAACACATAGAAATTCTGTCCTCATAGCCTAATAGTCATTTTACCTCTGAAAATGTCAAATTTGCAGCCAAATGGCACAAGGAATTGTTATTCCTTGACCTTTTTGTTTTTCTCCAATGGGATATGGGAATAAGAATGAATTTACTTTCCCTCATAATGATGCCAAATTTAACCACCCATCACCATAGTCTTATTAAGCAGAGGGAAAGAAAGGTTGCTTTCTCACTGTAATGTAATTGATTTTATGGTAAGTATTCAATATTCAGCCAAGAGGTATTGCTTAGGAGCGTTAGAACTCAGACTGCATTTGTTAATTTAGAGCAAAAGCTACCCACATGCATACAAATTTCTTATTGAGGAGGATGATTTGTGTATGCAAAACATTGTCTAGAAAACCAAGAATATGAAAATACTAGCAAAGAATGTGATCTTGCACCATGTGAAAAATAAGACAACTTGTCTTACAAACTCTTAGGAAAAAAAAGTGGAAATGGGAAAAATAACATGATATATTCCTCCCCATATTCTCAAACATTCTGAAATAAATTGGTACATACAATTAACCACAGGCATCCTTGGAATGGACGTAATATTCATAAACTTGATAAAAGTATTGAGTCCTTTTTATGAATAGGAAGTTAAGATTCCAACACTTCAACAAAATTCTTCTCCTCTAAGGGAGATGCAATCTAAGGTGGGATCCTATTATTCCATGACTATTCAATATACTAGGTGGCAACTGAGGTGCACCAAGAAAAGAGGAAAGATAGCATTATAACCTAGAAATATTTCTCCATCTTAAGAGAACATCTGGGAGGAAAAGTGATCAGAGCCTCAGTGACTCTTGACAGTTGTAACTTCATATATACTCATCAATATCTTTTTTGATATGTCTTACTGACACCACTTTAGTCATCAAGTCAGAATTTTAGAGCTGGACTTGAAAGATAAACTAATCTAAGCTCCTCGTATCACAAATGATGCAACTGCAGTTTAGAGAGTCTTTATGACTTGGTCAAGGTCACACACGTCAAAGACTGCCCAAGGAAGTATTATTTTAGACTTCTTAGCTTTTCCATGGAAATGCCTTAAAAAGCTTTTTGATTTCCAGCTTTGCCCTTCCCTAGCTTTGTGACCTTATAAGTTGCTCTACATTTCATATGTTCACTCATTTACACAAACAATTCCTACATACCTGTTCTGGACAAGATGTTGTGATAAATACAGAAGATATAAACATTTTCTAAAAAGATCCAATCTTTAAGCTCCCAATTAGCTTGTTATTAGACCAGGAGGAGGAGAAGAATATACATAAAATACTACAAATAAATAGATTACAAGGTAAGGATTGATACAGTAACAAAGGAGGTCTACGAAAAACTTAAAGAAGAAAGCATTGGGGAGAGGGGAATCTGGGAGAGGAGAATCAAGAAGAACTTCAGAAAAGTACCTTTAATTAATTTTTTTTGTTGTGTAACCTTTCAAAGCTAACTAACGCTTTCTCAAAATAATGTTTTTAAATGAATAAAACAAATACATAGGATTACAAAGAAATCCAATTGTATTTAAATAGAATTAACACTTTTTCATTCAACTAGGTTTACTAACAAGTTAAGAATCTTTGTCATAGAGGATATGAACCTAAATCTAATGATGAGAAAGGTACTCAAAACATGCGAAATATAGAAGAGCACAGAGGAGTAAAAATGACATATCTTCATTATAACTAAGTGCTTAATAGACAGTAAAGGAACTTGAAGTCAGATTGTAGAGGAAGTTCATTTTTTCCCCTGCAGACAAAAAATAAGAGGCCACTGAATTTTGTAGTTTTTACATCCATCAAATGATAATGAGAGTATTTCTCTGCTCACAAGGTCATTGAGAAGAAAGGGTTTTGTACACCTTAAGACATTTCACAATTATGAACATAGTCAACATTGTTAATATTATTTTTCTTGTAGTTGCTGTTCCTTCCAAAACTTCCAGTATTCCCTATGAGCACCATTAACCACAATTTCAGCAATGTCAGGGTACTGAATTAGCATAGCAAAAAAATAAACAGCATTGTATCATTTAACCTTTTAATCTTTCTTAAGACTTGCTTTTATAGCTTACTTATAGTATGAAAGTAACCCCAGGGTCTCAAATAGCTACTATTCCAAAGACTGAATAGATCATACTCTAATGTTCCCAATGAATCTACAAAGTCATCAATATGAATTTTCTCTCCAATGATACAGATTCAAACTCACTTATGTCTGTACATCCTCTACAAATCCTCTCTACATACATGGGAGTACACACAACATGCCAGATGCTTCCAAGATAACATCAAACAGATAATGCTCAGGATAAACTAATTTGTATTCTAAGAATCAGGCCCCTAGATTCCTCAGTGGATAAAACATTGGGCCTGGAGTCAGAAATCCCTGAGTCCAAATACACCCTCAGACACTTACGAGCTATATAACCCTGGACAAATTACTTGAGCCCTATTTGCCTCACTTCCTCTTCTACAATGACCTGGAGAAGGAAATGGCAAAATACTCTATTGTCTCATCAAGAAAACATCAAAAGGGGTTACAGAGGATTGGACAAGAGTGCAAAACTAAAGAAAGTCTAAGGACCAGCTTAGCTAAATTAAGAAAGGTTAATCATCAGATAATCATTAAAGACAACAAATTATATTGACTATAGAAACTCTTGAAGAATCACTTACAAAGGTAGAGAGGGGTTTGCTATCATTATCAATAAACATAGTAACCATACTAATGCAATCATGTAATTTTTGAAGTACTGAATTGGGATACAAGTAAGACATAGGGACTGTGATTTCAGTGGCATAGGAAATTTCCATATGAAGGAACTCTCTCTACCAATGTAGAATATTGTCTTTCCTGCAATAATCTTAGAGTCTGTTGCCAGAAGCATTGAAAGGTCACACAACCAGTATATTATAGATGCAGGACTAGAAACCTAGGTTTTCTTGGCTTTAAGCCTAGCTAGTTATCTACTAAACCAGTTTACCTATAAATACTTTCTCCAGTGCCTTTAAAATATGAAAGTAATCTGTAAATGTTTTGTAGTTTTTCAATTTTTCTGTTTTTTCATTAATAAAATCTTGCTAAAGGAACTTAAAGTCAATGATTAATAGTCTATGTAGAACTATACCATGATTACTGACTCATGGAATTTTCGAGTTGCAGATTATTATCTTTTATACAAGTATTCTTTGTAGACAATCCCACTAATATGTACAGCTAATTCCAAAAAATGTATGTGATTTCTTTTTCAAATAGGATATAATGGATATTAAAAATGTAATAACATTGAAAATATATTTGATGTAACTTTCATCAACCTTCAAACAGATATCTCTTCCCTGTTTGTAACAGGATTCTTTTTTCCAGTGCTACAAATTTAAATACCCTATACGATCAAAACTCCCTTTCTTATAGCCTCTTTGTGTACCTATAACATGCCAAATAAGAAAATGAACAGAAAGTCATCTGTGGCAGAAGTACTGGAGTCTATTAGGAGAAAAGATGCGATGTCCTTCAGCAAGGATGTCAGACAATAAATGATCCATCTGACCAACAGATTGGATCCCCTGGGACCACAAGTAACTGACAGGAAAGTTAGAAATTCAATGGAATAAGCTCATAGTCTGGACATTTGAACAAAGATGGAAAGAGCAAGCTCAGGACTGTCAATTCAGTTAGTCAGATAATCTGCACTAATATCAGGGCTACTAAACTGTTAACAACATAGTTGACTGAATATGCATGGCTACTTTTCCAAGATAGCAATATACTCTGGTATTTGTGTAAAAGAATTCATATCACGGAAAGCACAGATCATTTTTCCCCCAGGTTCAAAATGATTTTCTAAGGGCAATATTCTTTTAACTGAGGCCATAAAGCTTGTTCTCCACATACTAAGAAATATCTGTAGAATGTTCATTGAAGACCATTCTTTCACTTTGAGACAGTGTCTACAAATGGGACTAATTTTGAAAACTTCAAAATTTGGGTGCTAATTTCAAATCAAAACTTTTTTTTTTAAAATCCTTCAGCTCCTACTGGCTTTCATGAATAAATCTGTACTCATTCATAGATAGTATTTAATGCTGTCCTCTAGCAATTAACAAGTAAGCCTTGACTCTAAACTAAATTCCCTAATCTACAAGACTTCACTAAAGTCAATCTTAAATATAACGACTTTAGTAACTGTGATGTATTCCTAGTGCAGCTTGGACTCAGAAACAACACCCTCCCCATGTCTTATTATAGCAGCCATTTTTCTTTTAAATTTATAAACCCATTTATAAGTGAAAATAATGTTAAATTAAACTTATTTCCTTATTCCTCTTTTTAATGAAGATTTTAAAATTAAAAAAGTATTTTAAATAATTCATTAAAAATCTTATGGGTTAAGAGTTGGGGGGAAAAAGATAAATTCTGAAGTGTTGCAAAACCTAATAAATTATAGCATTTCATATGCTGACATCAAGTGATGGCAGGGGGTTTGGGAGAAAGATAATAGATCATCAATCTTGTTTACCATAGTTCTCTCCACAGCTAAACTGGGAAGTAATAGTATGGTGTGTTCCTTTCTTAGTGTTAAGAATAAGAACTAATATCAATATAGGATTTTAAAGTTTAAATACTATTTTAAATATATTATCTAATTGGATCCTCACAGCAGCTTTGTGAGATGCTAATATCTTCATTTTGTAAATGAGCAAACTGAGGCTGAGTGAAATGATTTGCCTAGGGTCACAGTTCCATATGACTGAAGAAGGACTCAAACCCAGATCTTCTTGCCCTCAAGTATACTGCTCTATCAACTATGCCATGGTGAGTGATAATTAAGGTAATTGTATATGGTCAAATTAGCTCAAATAAAAAAAAATCATGCTGAAAGAGGGAAAACATAATCAAAATCCCTTATTCTGAGACTCAAAGAGATTAAGATCACATTGGAATTCAGAAAGAGCTGAAGTTAGAACTTCTGACTCTCCTCATAGGTAAGCCATTTGGGCATGACAAGTCAATAAGCAAAACAAAGAGTAGATTCACGGCTCCATGTCAGCTACTAAATCAGACCCAAATGTCTCACCCTGGGTATTCAAGAAATTACATCCACCACCTTCTCTTCGCTTCCCAATATCATCTCCCTCATGATTCCTGCATATGGACCTACCAAGCCAATCTGCTTCACAGTTACAAATGACCACCTCTATTCATTCACTCATATCATTCCCCATTTGAACTGTTCTCCTTACTAATCCTTGTCAATTCAAATCTAATACTTTCATCATGGCTAACAACTCATATCTTCCAAAAAGTCTTAGTATATTGTCTAGAATAATGTAGGCAACAATGCTGTTGTACGGAACCCTGCTCAGACTTCTTCTGGGTTCCCATATGCAGTTCTGCATGTCACCTTTTAGAAAAGACACTGACAAATTGGAGAACATCCAAAGACAGTGATTAAGATGCAAAGGACCTTGAGATTCTTCTATACGTAGATCAATAAAACTGTGGATTTGAAGAAGACTCAAGCGTTCTAGCTTCAGATTTTCCAAATCACCATGTGATTTTTCTGGTGTATGTCACGGAAGGACCATTTTGGCTGTTAATTTTAAATGTATAAAATAAAGTATATAGGATTACAAAGGAAATCAATAATACTGAAATATGGGTTTTCGTTTTTACACTTAGAGATCTCAAGTTAAGCATACTGGATTAAAGAAACTGTGACATGCGGCCTAGGTAGGGGGGCTCTCTGGGTATTTTTCTTCAACTTGAATGGCTGTCACATGGAATAGGGAGTTTATCCTTGTTTACTGCTTAACCTCAGAAAGTAAATGTTGAAATACAGAAAAAAATACAGAAGAAAATTTCAGTTAAAAAGTTCCTGACAGTCCTATCTAAAAATGGAATGGGTTACCTTGAGAGATGTTGGTTTCCCTCATTTGAGTTTTTCAAGGAAATAGCTCATGACCACTTATAGAAGTGCTTCTTGACTACATACTGGTAGGACTAGATGGCCTCTAAAGTGCCTTCCAGTGCTGATATTCTGTGATTATGGTGACTTATCCCAACATATAAAGGTATGTTGTTTGTTTCAAAGGTAAATCTTCAGTCAGCATACCTATGACTTGAAGGAGTAACTAATTTTGGAAGAGTACCCATCTCTGCTCAACCCTTTATCTAGAACCTTGGGAATATCATTGTACTAGAAAACCCAAAAGTCTGGAAGCAGTTTTCAATTTTCAAGCACATTTTATGAGGATAAAGTTTTAATATGAGAAAAAGTAACAAGCTATCATTTAATTTCTGAAATAGGTAATTCATCGGAATCTCATGTCCCAAAGATTTCACAGTGAGTACTTCCCTAGGTCACATATAATCTTAGCAAAGAGGCTTCTCATGATAAAATCATCTTTGAGTTGCTCTTGTGGAGCTTGCTAACTGCTTCCCATGATTTCTACTTCATGGTTCTCTGCTGATTCATTCATTGATCATCAAACAGATACTAGGTTAAAGGCTGAAGACCCAAAGACTAATGTTACAACTATTCAAGTTATTAAAGTGTCCCCTGAATGCGTTAGATAACAAAGAAAATATAGTGTACTTGAAACTGCGTGGAATTTGGAACTAAAAGCTCAGGGTTCAAACATCAGCCCTGTTACTTGTTACTTTCATGAAAGTAGAACTCATTGATTAAATGAGTCAATAAAGTCATCCTCAAAATTCAATTTTCTCAAACCTCTGTTCCCAAATGATTAAAAGAAGTCCAAGAATTCCTATCCTGGCTTTTTCATGAAGAACTGGCAGCATTAGCACTGAAAAAAAAAATAGCTAGTATTTATAAAGGAGTTTAAATGGTTTATATGTTATTACATTTGGTCTGAATGAATTAGAAGATGATTTTGAAATACTTGAACAAGATTTTTTCCTTTATTGGGGCTCATCACTTTTGTTTGTAGTTCACCTTATTCTGTATATGTAGAGAGACCCAGAAGAATAGGAATTCTAAGAGTTCAATCCCCTCCTTTAACAGTTTCAAAAAGTCAAAACGATTTACTTGACATCAAACAAGTAGCAAGAAGCAGAATTAAAATTTGAACCAAGATCTTCTGTCTCCAAACACAATACTCTTTTCAGTAACCCATTTTGTGTATTATAGTGTAACTTCCTTCCTTCTCTCTTTTTTCCTTCCTTCCCTCCTTCCTTCCTTTCTATTTCCTTCTTCCTTTCTTTGCAAGACACTTTCCATCTCATGAATTTCCATCTCCATTCCCCCAGCACTGACTATGAGCAAGATCTTTATGCTGTTCTCAGAAAGTGATCCAACCACTGCTCCTCAGAGACTCACTCTTTGGAGCTTTACTCCACTAGAGCTTGATTCTAGCTTGCTAATGATTAGGGGAGGGGAACACCAATTAGGATTTTATTATTTAACTTTATATGGACTCTCTACATCACCCCTGTTTTCCTTCCTGACTTATTGGAACTTGGGAAGTAATCTTTTACTAAAGTATCATATTCTAGATCTCCAGAAGCTCCAGATCTCCGGAGATCTCCAGAACAGTTCAGTTCTTCAGTTCAGTCATATGATACACTTGCAGATTATACAAATTGACCACATGTAAAGAAAACAAGAAAGCCTCTAACAATAGCTATGGATTAAACGTATGGTTATTTTGTTTCCTATCTCGACTCTAAACATTTCAAGAGAAGAGACTCTGCCTTGTATATTCATGATTGTGTGGAAAGAACACTGGACTTGAAATTAGGAAGATTCATTTCCATGTTCTGGTTCTGATACTCATTTCACCTTGGGTAAATTACTACTTCTGAGCCCCAGTTTGTTCATCTGTAAAATGTGTCTGATAATCTTCATATCCCCAGCTTGTTCTGGGATGAGTTTGACAACAGTCTTCTGATAGTTAAGGTTCCATATAAGAACAAAATGATGTATCCATTAGGTTTTCAACAGTTAATAAAAAGGGATGTATTTAGCCACAGCAAGAGAAGGAAAAACTTTCAGAATACATGGAGTTGATTCACTTAAGGGAAGTTTCCTTGCCACAATGCATTTCGTAAAGCAAACATCAGAGTGATCCTGGAAAGTCTCAGACCATAAGGAAGTAACAGCAACAATCTGAACCTTTAGACCCCCTCAGTCAACTAATCTCAAAAAAGTCTCAATACTCTTCAAAGAAAAAATTAGCCTAAGTTGAATAGAGAGGGTAGAGAGGAGGGGGGAGAGCTTTATGTTCCTATCAGACAAAACTTCACAGGACCGTCATGAAAAAGTAAACCTTAACACATTTAAGAAATGTTAGTTATTATCCACATTAAGTCATATAAAAACTAAGCTCAGTTACAGAATGTTGAGCTGGACCCTTTCCTTTAGCTTGTACACCCCTACTGGCTTATAGCCGGTAATTCAATTGCACCATTATTAAAGAGTAGCGTTACATTGAGACCTTTCAAAAGTCATATGTAGAATCCGGAATTGTCTCTTTAGCTCTGAATGAAGCTTTCATCGGTATGAGAATCGATCAGATAGAAGGATCTTTTTAAACCTTCAGTTTTCTTGATCCCTTTTTACATGTTTACGTCTAGGTTCACTTTTTCATCATGACTCGGATATTTGTTTTCACTTTAACCAAATGTCTAAATGCTGTTGCTTGCCCTTTTTTCCCCCTTACATACCCTTGACCCTTTCAGTATAACAGAATGTCCCTTGGCTTCCATTTTCTGGTCCCAGTTTCTTTGTCCCTTCTTATACAGCACCACCTTCTGGCCACTAAGGCTCCCATGTCAACTCTACAGCTCTTGGAAAGGCTTTCTGGCTTCTACTCTTAAGAAATGCTTGCCTAGACTATATACTTCTAACCACTCCTCACCTCCTACCTTCAGTATCACTTGCTAACAGGCACTCTCAGTGAATTAGCTTTTTGGGCTAAGGTATATGCTCATTTTTTAAAGCAGCAAAGATATGCCACAATAAACAAAATCCCACCATCTGACATATTCATTCTCATCATTGGATCCATGCTTCTCACACCTTACTAAGTGACCAGGCTCCCTTATCTCAAATTTCATACCCAAAGTGAAAGAGTAGTTACTCTTTTCTCAAAGATAATTTTAGTCATTCTTTGAGGAGTCATAAGGATACAAACTTGATAAGAAGAAAGTCAGGCAGCTAGGTGTATGAATAGTTTTGGATCTGGTTTCAGAAGACTCATTTTCCTAGGTTCAAATCTGGTATCAGACATTTACCAGTTGGGTGACCCTGGGAAAGTCACTTAACCCTGTTTACCTCCATTTCCTCATCTATAAAATGAACTGGAAAAGGAAATAGCAAACCATTCCAGTGCCTTTGCCAATAAAACCTCAAATTGCATCACAAACAACTGGACATGACTGAAAAACAATTAAACAGAAACTGAACAAGAAAAAAATGAGTGATGGGTGCTCATTGTAATGATATACAATTCAATTTAAATATCTTTGGTGAAAATTACTTTTTGTACCAGACAGAATGTTTGTAACCACCTTTTTTCTGTTCATAACCCACAGAAGTTGTAGCGATCACCATGCCAGGTCAACCACCCATTAAACTTGTTGATGCATGTAGATCAGACCAGTGTTTTGACACATTTTCATTTTATTGGGAACTTTGGGATTACAGTCAGTTCTGCAATAGATGAGATATGTATTCCCCAAAAGGATCATGCTATGCAAAATTATGTAATTAAAACTCCAAAGCTTATGGGGTAAATGTGGTTAGAGGCACAACTCTCAAAATCTCCATGAGTGACAAGTTAAAAACAAAGACAGAAATCTAATAAAAATGGTAATCCAGCTTAATATATGTTAAATCATTAAGAATACATAAATACTACAATAAAGAGTGGTCACCTCTGTGGTCTCCAATTGCTGCTCAGCCTGAACCTCTGGCTACATAAGCAAATTGGAAGGTAACTGACTATAACTCTGGGAATAGAGGGTCAGAGGCCCTGGTAGAAGGGGTGCAGATGGTGAGGTCTACTCTTCTCTCCTCACACTTCCTACTGCACTAGAAGATATACAATAAATATGGCACTTACCTTGACAAAGACCTGAAGTTTACTATAAGGGAGCTTTGGAATCTTGCAGCTTGTGGGTTATGAAATGGTGCAGTTTTTTGAGTTTTGCTGTGTCCTGCAAAAAATATGACATAGAAGCCTTGAAATCTGTGTTATATATTCTCAAAATATTCTCTATTATATCAGTTAAGTTAGAATAAACTCATGCTTTCAAAATAGGTATGGCAGGACAGAATGCTTCCATTTCTACATGTTCCTTAACTGGCTAAATTTGATAAGCCTTTAAAACCTACCTTTAAGGTAAGCCAGATTTGCAAAATCCTATTTTCCAAATTCAGAATGACTGCCAGAAATATAAACTCTCCTTTTTATTACCTTGTGTTCATACTCTTTTTAATACAACTCAGCCCACTCTTTTTTATTTCACTCCCTAAACAAAGTCATCTTTCAACCATTGGATTATGAACAAACTGTCCCATATCATCAAATTATTCCCTGAACATTTGTTTACTCCCCTAGCATTAACTGACTCTTAACTTTCTTATGATCATGCTTCCAATTCTTTTTCATCTTCCTCTCCCTGCCACATAATGCACAAGATAAAGAAGAGAAGTAGTAAATTCATTACTCTCCACTGCTATTACCAGACCATTGTTCCCTCGCCATTACTCAATAATCTTCAGGCTATCTAATTATAATAGTCTCTACCTAGCCTCATCATCATTTTCTGTAAACCTTGATGATGTTCTCTAACATCAAGGAATTCAAAATTTAACCTCGTAATTTTCCTTTTCACCCCGTTCTTTGTGACTTAGCAGGATTATTAAGGATACATCTGATACTCTGTCCTAAGCATTCTTTAAACCTCTCAATATCAAGTAAATTTCATTTCTACTCCAATGATTTCCATTTCCACTTAACACCCTGTCATTGTGGAGTGTTACTTCTTCAAGATCTTGAACCCTAAAATTTACCTCTCTGAATATATTTTCCTGTTCCATTGTTATCCCTACTACCTCACTCCTTAGCCTTCTCTTCATTCTTATGCCTTCCAGTCCTTATTCATTTATGCAGTCCTCTATTCTGACTTGATTTATTTTCCAACCATGCCTTGAACCTATAGCCACAAATTTCTGCTACTTTCTCTACTCCCCATCCTAAGAAATTATAGCATTTACTGCCACCCTGGAATCCTTCATGTCCCTTGATCTTCCATCCTTACCACTTTGGTAATCGGTGAGTCAACAAACATTTACTAAGCACCTACTGTCAACCAAGCACTGTGCAAAACACTAGGGATAAAAAAGAAGCAGAAGAAAGCCTTTGACTTCAAGGAGCTCAACATCTAAAGGGAGAAACAACAGACAAATAAGCTATATACTGAATGAATGGGATATGACTAAAGGAAGGAAGGCATTAGAATTAAGAGGGGTTGGGAAAGGTTACCTATAAAAGACAGTATTTGAATTGGAACTTGAAGGAAGTCAGGGAAGCTAGGAGACACTGATGAGAGGAAAACATTTCAGATGTGTGAAAGCCAGAGAAAATGCCTAGAGCTCAGAGATGAAGTATCTTGTCTGACTAACATCAATAGCCTGAAAAGGTATGGTTTGGTGGGAGGTAGGGTAAGAGGGGACTGGATTATAAAGGGTTTTAAACATCAAAAATGGATTTTACATTTCATCCTGGTGGTGATAAGGAGTCACTGGAATTTACTGAGTCACAGGATTGAAACTTCACTTTAGACAAATTACTTCGGTGGATGATTGGAAGATAGGTTGAAGAGGGGAGAAACTTGAGGAGGGCAGACTCACCACCAGGAAGAAAGGAGAATATTTTAAGCATAAGGGACAATCAGAGAAATGCCTAGAACCAACACTTGGAGTGTCTTGTTCATAGAAGACTTTATAGGCCATTGTCACTGGACTGAAGAGAATGTGGTGGGGAGTAAAGTGTAAGAAAACTGGAAGGGTAGAAGGGCTAAGTAATGGAAGACTTTGAATTCCAAGAGAGTTAATGTTTATTCAATTAAGCCCCTATCTCTATATTCTCATTATGGTACAAATTGCTGAGAATTTCTGGAAAAAGCCACTAAACTGTGTTGATTTGCATAACAATATGACTTTATAAACTCAATTATGTTCTCATTGCTGCTTGACAATCTTTTTATTTGGCCATTTGTGAATCTCCCTCCAGTTCCTCCAAGTGGCTATTTCCAGTTTTCTCTCTGCAGTTCTAGATGTATTCTCCACTCCTTGCTATCATCAAGGGATGACATCAGAAGACTAATTTCACTTCATATGTGTTCCCTCACTTTCCTTCCTCTCCATCTCAAAATTCTTCTTTATATTCACCTTTCCTCTCTGTTCTTCAGTTCCTGTCTCTGAGGGAAAAGTATATCACTTCCCACTCAGCGCTGACCTAGTCAAAGCACCCTTGCACCTCCTCTAAACGTTGCCCTGTCAGTTATACTCTCTCCTTCTTACCTATTAAGTCTCTCTTTCTCTACTGTCTGGCTATCCCTCTTCCCATCCTAAGAAGCCTACTCTGTATTCTGTTGACCCTTAGTTTTTTTTTTTCCTTCAGCTCACTGATAATTTTCAAAAGATGTTTTCATATGAACTGTTGTCATTTCCCTACCAAGTCAATCCTTAACTCTATGCAAAATTCATGTAAATCTCACTTGTTAAATTAGACTGTCCTCTGAAAGATCACCAATGAGATGAAAGATTCTCAATCACTGTTATGGGATCTTAGAAGTCATCTTGTTCAGTTTCCTCTTTTTCAAAGATGAGGAATAAAGTCCATATAGGTTAACTGATTGTTCTAAGGTAACATAATTAATTCATAATACAGCCAAGATTAGAATCCAAGTCATCTCACTCTTGGTCCAGTGTACATTTCATGTCATTACCATTTATCATCAAATTCTATAGCTCAAGCTATCAATACCTCCCATATGGAGTGTTGCCATAGCCTCTTAATTAGTGTCTCTGATTCTAGCATCTTCCCACTCGAATCTTGCATATGGACTGCAAAATTAATCTTCCTAGGGCATAGTTCTGATTATATTCTTCCTATTATAAAAACTTTCAATGCCTCTCAAGTACCTAAAAATAATGTCCAAACCCTTCAGTTTGTCATTCAACCCTTACTATATAGCACCAACCTATATGATCAGCCTTATTTCTTATTTCTTCCTTTGAAGTTATTTATGCATTTGACATCTGACTTTCCTATGAGATTTTAAGTTTTGTGAATATAAGGCAATGTCTTAATGATAACAATATTAATAACAAACTAATTTATGTTTCCATTTAATGTTTACCATGCCCTCTGATTTATAGCAGCTCTTTTTGTGGTGATAAAGAACTGGAAACTCAAGGGGTTCCCATGGTTTGGGGAACAGTTGAACAAAATATGGGATGTTAATACAATGGAATATTATTGCTAAAAAAATCATGAAAGGGAAGGTTTCAGACAAACCCAGGCAAACTTAAATGAACTGACACAGAATAGGTTAAGCCTTAGAACAAGAAAAACAATTTATACAATTAAAACAGCATTATAAGACAAGCATCTCTGAAAGTCTTAAGAACTCTAATCAATGCAATGACTCACCACAATATTCTAGAGGAAATGCCAAGCATTTTTAAGAGAAAATATCAAGCATGCTACTCTAACAGAGAGGTGATGGAATCAGAAATGAGGCATATTTGTGGGGCATGAGATTAGGCTGGGGAAATAAACTATAGAGGAGTTTATTTTGTTTAACTATTCATATTTGTTGCAGGCATTTTGTTTTTCTTTTCATTTTTTCTCCAGTGGGGGGAAGGAAGTTGGGATGAAGAAGAAACAGATTTTTTTATAATTAAAAAATAAAAGTGAATTTGAATTTAGAAATTTATTCAAAGAGCTGTCTTACTTATTTTTGTATCCCCAGCCCACAGACAGTCCCTTGCATGCAGCAGACAACTCAATATATATTTGTTTAATTAAACTGAAAATGTCAACAAAGAGTAACAAAAAATGGCAGTATAATGATAGTGGTAATAATAAATGGCAACCAGAAGGAGGTCCTATGAATGTGTCTAAAAGGCCACTCTTAGGGGAAAAAAAATCTTTACTTGTGGTCTAATAAGGTAAACAGCAGGAAGCATGTCAGTGACATGTACTTATAACTTCAGCTGAACACAAGAGGCCCTAATGGAGTCAGGAGTCTATTCAGGTTTAGTGCTCAAAATTCACACAAATGCATGAACCATACTCTCAGTAGCAATTCACCTTTAGGCAATTTATATTCGTGGTAGTCCCCTATCTAACTTTCAACTAAGAATCCACAAGAGATCTCATAGGATGATTCCTTTGCTATTTGCATATCTCTAGCACAGAGAATAATGATACCACCCATTTATATATCACTTTGAAGTTTAGAAAGTGCTTTGCTCATAACAGCCTGAGAATAACTAGGGAAACAGCACTGGATTTGGAGTCAGAGGGCGTAGGCTCAAATCCTAACTTTGACACTTACTTTGTTTCCCTGACCTCATTTTCTCATCTGTAAAATGAGGGGACTTATCTAAATCAAGGTTTGGGGAGTTCTTGCCATGAACCTTTTTGGCATTCTGATGAAATCTATGAACTCCTTCTATGAATAATATTATGTATAAAATAAAATAAATAGGATTACACAGGAAATCATTCTACTGAAATAGCTATAAAATATTGAAAAAACCGGACTGTGTCCATGGATCGCAGGCTAAACCTGTTCTATAATATCCCCATTTTGAAGATGAGGAAACTGAAGCTCAGATAAATGTCACAAACCTAGTTAATATTAGGTTCAGGAGCTGGACCTCTTGGCTCTAAATTCAGCATTCTTTCTAATGGTTTGACACTCAAAATGGTTTGTTTTGAACCCAATATTGCTAAATTTATACATTTTACTAGTGTGTGTGTGTGTGTGTGTGTGTGTGTTTATGTGTGTAATGAGTTGCATTGATTAATTTGGCCATATCAATTTTATATCTTCCTTCGCTTTGTCACACTTCCATCCTTACTGTCATCCCATTTTCATACATAAGGTATATGTAGTAATAAAAAGTACACTGGGCTTGGAGTCAAAAGATATGGTGGGTTCAAGACCTAAGCTTTGCAAGTCCCAGCTGTGTAGCTTTGACAAAGCCTCTAAACTTTTCTAGTCCTCAGGTTGTTCTGTAGGAAAAAAATAAGGATAATGTTCGGCTCTATGTCTCATAAGGTCATTGTGTAGATCAAATGAGGTAAGATATTCAACTCGTTTTGTAACCAAAAAGCACGTATAATTGTAAGCTATTAGTATTCTTACAGTGCTCATCCTTCTTTCCCCTCTCAGAAACTCTAGCTGAAAAAATTCATCCTCATTATTTTCCTGCAAACTTTCTGTGTCTTCATTTGAACAATACACAGATTATTTTAGAAATATCCATACTGGCAGGTGCCCTGAAGCAAATAATATGGTTAGGCAAATGATTTCTTAAATAACAGCACCAGAGCACATCCTAGGCTGTCACTATAGAATTCCTATCAGTCAACTGGATCACATTATTGTGAAAGGCTAGTTAGAGAGAAGAGATAACTTCTAGAGATCACAGGAAATGCCACCGGGGGCATTTCTGAGAGAGAATAGCCTGGAGAGGGCATTTGGAAAGTTTAACTAGGCAGTACCTTTAGGTAACTTTTTGATTGCCAATCTCACTTTCAAATAGCCTTAGAACATAGGATAATTAGAATTTCTAAGAAAAACAAAACCAACACCCCCAGATCTAATAAGTCTGCATCTGCACACACCTCTGCCTGGATGTCCCAGAAGAGTTTTAGCCTTTTAAAAAAGAATCAACTTCTGTGTTTTGTTTTCATCAGAAGTGGTCAGACATTCATCATGTGAATTAGAAGGCTGACAAGATTAACACGGCTACAAAGCATCAAGATTGCGAGGCTGTCTTCCTTGAGCTCCCCAAAGCTTCTGACGCCAGGAGCCAGGTGCTGATGTCTTCTAGGAATTATCCAGCCTCCGGGGGGTCATTCTGAGTCAACTGGAGCCCAGATCAGTCAATCCACAGGCATTCACTGAATTCCTAATGCGTGCACAGTCCTGCACTAAGAATTATGGAGGGAACAAAAGAAACCCCTATCCCTGAGGAACTTACAATATAGTTGGGGGAGATAAGCCCATATGAAATGTGAAATGATTTGAGGATGGTTACAAAGTCCCATACCAACCACTGCAAAGTGGAATCTTAGAGAACAAATGTGCAAACGTTAAGAAGCTGCAGCAACTAATGCTAAAGGAGAGGCTAATCAAGGTTCATTCATTCAATCTATCCATCTATCCACTTAATTCAATTTCAGTTCATTCTTTTATTCAACCAGCACCTGTTGAGTGCCTACTGTGTGAGAGCCACAATGGAGGACAAAAAGATGAATAAGATATGAATCTCACAGGACCATAGACAAAGCTGGAGGAGACCCTAGACATCAAGAATTAGACCCATATATGATAATTCACATAGTTTTTATATCTTAATTTATGTAGTTGTCTTCATGTTGGCTCTCCTATTAGGGTGGGAGGTCCTTGAGAAGAGGAACTGTCATTTACTTTGTATTCTCAATGCTTAGCATATTGCAGCAGACTTAATTAAAGGCTTAGTGACTGACTGACCGATGTAGATATATTACTTACTCAATTTTTACAAAATGAGATAGAGTGTGTATGTATTAGCTCCCTCTTTTGAAAGACAAGCCTCTGAAAATAAACTGACTTCCTCAGGTCACAAATCCAGTAAGTTCTGAAGCCAGGACTCAAAACCATGCCTTCTAAATACAGTGTTCCTGCCATTCTACTATATTGCCTTTTAAACAACTATAATAACTCAAATAACATAAAGAAATGGCAAAAAAAAATTACTATTATAATGGTAGAATTGGATAAGTATCACAAGAGAGATGCAAAGTACTATGACCACTCAAAGGAGGAAGAAAGAACTTACAGCTTAGGTAGAGTTGGGGAAGACAGAGAGAGAGAGAAAGAGAGAGAGAGAGAGAGAGACAGAGACAGAGACAGAGAGACAGAGAGAGGGCTTCATGGAGGAGGTGTTGTGTGAGCTAAATCTTAAAGAAAAGCTAAGATTGTAACAGACAGAGACTTCAGATACTAGCTGTGTGACCCTGAGTAACTCACTTAACCTCTGTTTACCCCAGTATCCTCAGTTGTACAATGGCAATGATAGCAGTGTGTACCATGTAGGATTATTTGGAGAATCAAATGAGATAATATTTGTTAAAAAAAAAAATACAGAGACTGGAAAATAGTCGATGCTATAAAAAATACTTATTCTCTCCCCTTCATTTGACTGAAACTTGAAATGTATGTAGGCAAGTAGGATAAGATCAAGAAAAGAAATACGGATTGTGCCCAGATCTGCAAGGGCTTTGAGTGTTAGGAATTTGGGCTTTATTTGCTAGGAAAGGGGAAGCCAGATTTGTGATATTGAAGAGAGGTAATCATAATTATGTTTTATTTATTTTTAATTTTTGGAATAAAATAAGCATTTCTCTAACGTGGTATAATTTTATAAAGAAGATTACACGTGAAACTGCAAGTATATTATGCACAATTTGCTATTCTTTTTGAATACATAATGAAGTTATAATTTAAATTTCTTTTTTCTCTTTTTTCTCTCCCCTCCCCCGAGATAGGAGATATGGCAAAATGTTAGGACTGGGAGCTACCTTTTCTGTTCAGTACGCTCAGGATCAGTGATGACATGGGTGGGTGAACTCCCTCTACTAATGCAAATAGAAACTACACTGTAATTTAGAGTGGTAAGAGATCTATCAGTCTCAGAGAGGTTAAAGGGACTTGCTCATGGACAGTTAATAAATGTCAGACACAGGATCTGCAGGTCTTCTTGACTGCAATGCCAGTAATCTATCTCTTACACCATGTGGTATTCCATGACTCTATCAGTAATCTGCTGTTGATTGCATTTGGAATAAACAAAATGGTCCATATGCATAAACTGAAACCAGTTATTATTTCAACACCTCCAGTGCTATTCTGAGACTGCTTATTCCCCTACTGCTTCTATCCAAGCCATTGCTAAGGGATACTATCCTTATTGGAACACTGAAATATGGAATATGATTTTGACAATGTTAATTGTATTTACCATGGAGCAGAACCTTGCAATCATCTTGATAACTATGTCCATTATATGTAGTCATATATTCTCTGATAAGGCATTTAAACATATATGAGTATCACTGAAAGGTTGTGTTTCTCAGAAGGAGAGAAAAATCATTAATTCTCAGGGGAGTGTGATGGAGAGGAATACTAAATATATTTGCTTCAAATATGCAGCAATTATTAAATATAACTTGCTTATACTCTTTCAATTAAAAGAACTGGGTTATGAATCATAGACTGAGAGGTGGAAGGGATCTCAGAGGCTCTTTAGTTCAACTTCATTTTATAGATGAGGAAACTGAGGCCCATGCAAAGTTAATCAGTCAGTAGTTACCCAATGGAAATGTGAACCCACATCCTCTGGCTGCAGAGTTAGTTGCCTTCTTATGCAGGGCACTGAGTTTCAGTCTGCTCCATGGCCACAGACTATTCACTAGCCATACATCTTATAAATGCCTGCCATTTGTCACCAAGGGGATTAGGCAAGAGAGGATGGATGGACTAGAACAAATCCATCATCACTGTTGATAGGAGCATATGCTTTATTGATAGTCAGTCCATTCTATCATCTCTGAAGATGAAGGAAAGCACAGACACTACTGTGTAAAATCCCCAAATAGACAGAGAATGGAGAAGAGAGGAGAGGAAGGGAAGGGAGGGGAGAGGAAGGGAGGGATGAGGAGGGGAAGGAAGAGAAGAAGGGAGGGGAAGGGAGAGAGCAGAACAGAGGAGAGGAGAGGAGAGAGAGGAAGGGAGAGAGGAAGGGAGAGAGGAGGGAAGGGGAGGGGAGAGAAGAAAAAGACAAGTATGCCATATGCTTTATCATAAGATCAAAGAAAAATATTTTGTCAATGATGCCAATTCTTCAGTGGAAAAATTACTCATTGGGATTGATTGTTTTAGATAAGGGTCTGAGTAATTTACCCTTATAGACAAACTAAGATAAAAGTTATAAGAGGATCACTCTTGGTTGTTTTTTTTTTTTTTGGAAATGGAAAGATGTAATATAAGTTGTGCTCAAATAAATACAATGGGTATGGAAGACCCACAGTCTTCATAAAGATAGTCTTAATAGAAAATGTGTTATAATGAAGAGAAACAGATCCAAAATCGGATGACATACATTCAAATCTCAACCCTGCTATGAGGAGTGACTTCTCATAACATCACTTGAATCTCTGACCCTCAGTTTCCTGCTCAGGAAAATGATGAGGTTAGACTAGATGATCTCTGAGGTCCTTTCCAACTTTACAAGATTTATAATGCTACAAAGGATCTGTAAATTACCTTTCAATCTTATGATGTGGTTTTTCCTCAGAGAACTGAACTAACATTACAGGGTGGTGGTGGTGGAGGAACAGATAGAAGTTTAGAAAGAATATATGGTACTTGAAGTAGAAATCAAAATGAGAGAAAGCTGTTTTTCTTAATCAATGTTATACTACAGATGTCCTTGACCTTTTGTATATGTGATAGACCTCTTTAGAAATCTGGTGAAGCCTATGGACCCCTTCTCAATATATTTTCTTCGGCATTTTTTGAGTCTCCTTAGCAAGCTATTGACTTGCTTTTCATGATTTTCTTGCATCTCTCTCATTTCTCTTCCCAATCTTTCCTCCACGTCTCTCACTTGATTTTCAAAATCTGTTTTGAGCTTTTCCATGGCCTGAGACCACTGCATGTTTATTTTGGAGGTTTTCTAAGCTTTGACTTCCTCTAATGGTATGCATTTTTCTTCCTCATCCAAAAGGATGGAAGAAAATGCCTGTCCACCAAGGAGGTAACCTTCTATAATCTTATTTTTTCCCCTTTTTTTGGGCATTTCCTCATACAGTTACTTGACTTTTGAGTCCTTGATCAAGAGTAGGGTATATACTCTGTAGACCTGTAAGTTCTCAGTTCCTCCAAGCTGGCACAATCAAGGGAGAGAAGTTTACTCCTCTCCTGGCCTGTGCACTGGTCTGGGAGCAACCAGAAACTTTTCTGCCCAGAATCTGCAAGTAGAATTCCCTCTCCATAGCCTCCTCCTGCTCCACCATGCCAGTGCTCCTCCTCCTCACACCAGGACCTGACTCAGGGCTGAGATTCAGATCAGCTGCTGAATTCTCCCAGACACTTTAGGCAGAGGGCTCCAAAAATGGATACTGTGCTATAGTGGCTGCTGTGTTGGGTCCAAACCATGATCCCTTCTCACCTGGATGAAAAAGGCTTCTCACTGACCTTTGATGCTGTCTGTGGTGTTTGTGGGTTGAGCAATCTGGGAACTGTTGCTGCTAGTGGCACCCTGATGCCTGTTTTGGGTCCTGTCCCTGCCACACCCCATGCTATAGACCTTTCTTGTTGGCCTTCCAGGCTCTCTTGGGCTAGAAATCTCTTCTACTCTGCCATTTCATGGCTTCTGTTGCTCTAGAATTTATGTAGTCATTTTTACAGGTATTTTATGGGCTATGTGGGGGAGTTTCTACAGGTCCATCTTTCTACTCTGCCATCTTGGCTCTGCCCCTCTCAAAAGCAGGTCCATGTAGTTTAAAGTTGCTAACAGGAAGCTGCAAAGGCTCCGTCTTGATGGATGTGACCCATTAGTTTTTCTTCTTGGAACCTGTGAATGAATTTGGCTCTCTGAAGTTCTTATATTCTTATTATCTCAAGCTTGGCTATTGGGATTTGTGACTTTTAGAGACAAAAGAAGAAGGACCCTCAAAAAGAGCTTCCTCAGATCAGTCATTGCTTATAGACCACCTGGTTTCTAGTCTCATTCCTACCCCTTCATTTTCCCCACATTTGTTATACATTTTGTTTTAGGTAGAGATATTAGATTCTCCACAAAATCTTCTTACTTCCCTCTGGGACATGGAGCCTCATACCTGTGTGTCTCTCAATATATTTTAAAATGCATAAAATAAAAATACACGAGTAACAACAGCACTATGTTGCTAACACAAAACTAACTTTGATAGACTTATCTCTGCTTAGCAATGCAAGGATCTAAGACAACTCCAAATGACTCATGATGAAAAATGTTATCTACATCCAGAAAAAGAACTATGGAGAAATGCACATCAAAGCATACTATTTGCTCCCTTTCTCTTTCTACCTGTCTCTGTCTCTCTCTGTCTCTATCTGTTTCTTCTTTCTCATGGTTTCTCCCATTGGTTTTAATTCTTCTTTACAATCTAACTAATGCAAAAATATGTTTAATATGAGTGTATATGTAGAGCCTATATCATTACATACCATTTTGAGGTGGGAGGAGGGAGGGGGAGAAAATTTGGAACTCAAAATCTCATGGAAGTGAATGGTGAAAACTAAAAGTAAACATACAAATAAACACTTTTTTTAAAAAGGAAACAGGCTTAAAAATATAAAAGATAACCCCCTCCAGTAACTAAAATAAAATCTACAGGATTACAAAGGAAATATGATTAGCAAAATATTTTAAAATCCAATTCATGGACATCAAGGTTAAGAACCCCTGTTAGTCTGATAATTCCACGATTTGTTTGTATGAAAATGTGCAATATATTATGGTATTAAAGTGTTGAACTATGGGGTGTTTCCAAGTGCAGTAAAAGGGCATATATTTTTTTAAACTGCTTTTAAATTTATTGGTTCAAACTCCTCACTAAAATCGTTCTCAGATGCCCATTAATGATGCAGAAGTGTTTCTAACTTCTCAAACACTACAGTGAATAAAAATGAACTATGACATTTTCTGCAAAAGGCTTTAGAGTATGAGTCCTGCCTTAAAATGTTTGGAGAAGCTCATTAGTAGAAAATTGGCTACCAGTTGATGAATATTTTTGACCTCAGCAAGCCAAGAAGACTGTTGCCTATGGCATATAGGGGTTAAGATCTGTATTGGTGGAGAGAGTCCCTACATTGACAGAATCACAAATCTTTGAAATCTGAAAGTGTCTTTGTAACTTTAATGAAAAAGAAACACACTCCACAGAGCAATTTTAAGAAGATGCGTGTCTGTTGGAAAAAAAAAATATCAAACAAACAGTTGGCTGTCACAGTTCCTAAAAGATTATAAATTATTGCTCCAGGCAGTTTCAAAATGAATCCTGGGGTTCAAATGAGGACTACAGAACAGATGCAGCATGACAAAACAGCCCAGGTGGGGAATCATGTCTAGTGATTTGTGGGATACTTTAAGGTCCCCTAACTCTTCTCCAATGGCCTATCATTGGTTTCCCCTCTCCTCCCTTACTAAATAACTTAAAATACTTATCACTTGAAGTAACCTCATCTTTGATTTCCACAACATAGATAGAATTATTGTCTCCAGATGGCAACTGTAGAAATCCACATTACTTGGCATCGGGGCACTCTAAACCTTGCCCAAGTGTCACATTAGCACATGCTAATTAGCACAAAGTAGCTAATTAATATCTTGGAGAAACCAGAGAGCTTTCACCAAGGGTTAAATTGGTCTTATATATATATCACAAATCCATGGCTAAGAGCAGAGGGAGACAAGGAAGTCTGGTGCTAATAATAACAAATTTAATGTTCTTACATCTCTGAAAATACTGGTGTCATTCATAAAGGCTAGGGAATAAAAATCTAATTCGAATTCATTTGAAAAGCATTATTTCTTTCACTAGCACATTGTCATAGAGTTGTTTATCAAAAATAACTAGCTAAAAGTCATAGCTTTAAGAAGTTATGGTTTTCTCAGAGCCACACAGCTAGTAAGGTTTGAACCCAGATCACCCTAACTCCAATTCTAGCACTCTATCTACAAGCATACCACCAAAAAAAATATTGTCCAGATTTTGATATACAGTTGGATGTAAAACCTATAGAATATGTCCTTCTGGACCGGTATATACCAAACGACTACTGCAAGTGAGCAGTGAGCTGAGTCAGCAATTAAACAGCAGAAGATCAGATGGAAAGGGTATTGAAAAATTTCAAATTTTTTTCAAAGATACCATGATTCTTTCTTTAAATTCAATTTATTCACACTAATACTCTTCCAATGATACTGTTTTAGGACAAGTCTGAAATCCTAGCCTCTGAAGAACCTAAACTGAACCGTAAGAAGTCTTAGGACCTGTATTCTATTATTGGTCTGCCACTTACTAATGAGAAGAAAAGAAGAATAGACCGTAGAGAAAAAAACAGTTTATTAATTATGCTCATATTTAAGATTACAACTCCTTAATAAAGAAAACCAAAGAATGCACTTTCAAATATTCCTTAAGAGTTCCAAGGAGAAGTTTCAAAATTTTCTGGCTCATTTTTGCACTTATGCATCTTAACAAAATGTAGCTAAAAGCCAAGGCCATTTTCATCTAGACCTTCTCTTCTTTCAAGTTCTCTCACTTACATAACTCACTTAACCTCCAGTCATTTTATTCTCATCTGTAAAATGAGGGAATTGAGCCAGATGACTTCTACTATTGTCTGAATTTATGATGCCACCTATGACCATTACAACCATCTATTACTGAGTCAGGATGACAAGACTTAAGAAGATAAGGTGCTTGGACAGGCAAAGAACAGAAAATTGCTGAAAGTGTGGCTATTTTTTTTTTTACAAGATTCCTCTCTTCACTGTCTTCCCTAAGACAGTGATCTTCTTTTCAGGATGATGTAGGTCAATGGTGTCAAATTCAAATAGTATCCTGACAGGCTGCACTGGAAAATCACAAATTAACATTATCTGTGTTGTATTTCTATTTATTTTGTTCAGCATTTTCCAATTAAACTTTAATCTGGTTTCAGCTCACTTGTAATTTTACAGACTGTGAGTTTGATACCTCTGAGATAGGGGATTTAATTTCTCTGCATCTCTGTTTTTTTTCTTCTGTAATATGAGGGATTACATCTCTGATTGTATAATGTATTATCCCTCAACTTATATCAGAGATGGTGGTTGTTATTTATCCATCACAGGAACTAACTTATACATGGACAACCAAGGCCTTTTTCTCTCATAAAAACCAAGTTAGAAGTGTGGTCTAAACTGGCACTGGGAATGTGGAGAGGTATGTGTGTGTGTGTGTGTGTGTGTGTGTTTAGACCACACTTCTAACTTTTTTTCATCTTTAAAGTAGAGAAAGTTAGACCGCTACTTACATTACAAAGTAAAAATGGTATAAACGTGTCATCAAAGAAATTCATGAGGAGTAGGGAAAAGAGGTGAATTGGGCATGAGTGAGAGTGACCCCAAACCAGTGGACAAATCAAGGGTTTTAATGGTACATACACATGCAGAGGTTGGAGGATTGGACCTGGAGTCAGAAATCTAGCCTCAGTTACTTCCTAGCTGTGTAACCCTGGGTAGGCCACCTCATCTCTTTCTGCCTCAATTTCCTCATCTATAAAATTTGGGATAATAATAGCACCTACCACTTCCCATTCATGAAGATAAAATGAGTTAATATTTGTGGTGAAGTGCTTTGCAAACTTTAAAGCACTATGTGTGAATATTAGTAATTATTAATTGTGATAACTCTTGTCCAAGGAAAAGCTATAAGTTATGTTTTTTCTTTTTTTTTTCTTGTGTATCAAGTAGAAAAGTAAATTGAGGAAAAGAGACCTTGTACATTCTAAATTGAATTAAATGCGTGGGACCTATATTGAGAGTGAATGTGCCTATTTCGATATATATTCAATTTGATTAGCAAAGATGAATAGAAAACTTATGTTAAAAATACTTTTTGGAAAAAAACGATGATGAAGATTAGGAAATCCACAAAGGAATTTTTAGTCTCACATATCTATAGCTGCAATAGCCTTACCTTCTCATTCAGAGAAGAGAGAGTCTTTAATTTTTTTTCCAATGCTTTGTTGGATCTTTAGAACAAAGACTCAAGGTCATCCACTTCCATCATTTTAACTGTTATTTCTAAATTCAAATGACCACAAGTGGGATTTTGCATGGAAGCGTTACAATTAAAAAATGATAGAATGTCATGGGGGGCAGATAATTAGAAACAAAAGGGAAGGAAATTTAGCCCTGTACCCAGAAGGTAAGCAAACAGGTTCCCTAAGCTCCAAATACCCCAAGAATCCATTGGATTGACAATATACTGCATGTTGGTGCCACACAGTCATCAACAGAAGCTTGCAAAAACTGAGTTTTTGATGTTATTATGGTGTGCTTATGTCACTCATCAAAAGTTATGGTGTAGGATGGTCATTCTGAGCTAAGTAAAGTATGAAAGGCCTTCTTCATTTGTTCTCAGTAGATTTTCTTTTCCCTTTCAATAAGACAACCGGATTTCTCAGTAACAAGTACTGGCTCTGTTGGTTTTTAAAGAGAGGATTCCCCTTCTTCAGATGTAGAAAGTTTTTTTCCAAAGAAGCCATAATGAGGAATTGAGTCTCTTTATTGTGAAAGGAAGGGAGCATGTGGTGCCTGGCAAATAAATTCACAGTTACAAGAAATGGAGCCTTCAGAAGTGGATGAGGAATATTTCTCTGGAGGATCTGCCAAGTTTGTTTGTTTCTCTTTTTCTTTCAGGCCAAATGTTTTGAAAGTCTCTCTCAATTCCGGCTTCTTAATCTTGACAGGTGTATTTCTTCAGGACACTGTGACTATGGGCCTGCAATGAATCTAGTGAGCACAGTATCATTCTCCAGATGTAGTCCAAAGAATCCCTGATCACAAATATCAAGTGCCGTTATCAACTCTTTGAATGTGCCAGCCTAAAGACCAATAGAAAAAGAGGGGAAATCATTTGGATCTGAGCCATGGCACTATATCCTAGCACTCATTTTTTTTTCTAATTTCCTATCCATTTTCTAAATCCAGATTTTGTTTGGCAATTAAGAACTGGGATACTGATCAAAAATATCTAATTAGATTTCCTATAATTTCAATGAAAATAGCCAAATTATTCAACTATTTGTTGCATCCTTCAATAATAATCACCTAGGATACACATGTCAAACAGAGCATTGATCAAAAGACATAAGCCATAAATCTGTAAAATGTTTTGCATAATTCCTCAAGTTGTAAGGGGAAATCATTTTCTCTCCTACTGTGAAAAATCAATCCATAACCATGTCTCCATTTCCTTTCACCCTGAGAATGATTCAATTTGATATTCTGAAATCTTTTTGAGAGCCTGATTTTTAAAAGACAAGTTTATTCTTTCTGCAGCTTTTTTTCAATTCAAGGAGCATTTATTTCATAGCATGATTCATTTTTGTCTCATTTTTATCTCATACATATATATATATATATATTTTTTTCTTTGTATTACCCTCCTCAACTCTCTTCTTTCTCCCACCCAGATACACTAACAAAAAGGTGTTACTTTAGAAATGGAATGGAAAGAAGTCAGGAAAAGAAGGGCTCCCATCATGGCCCTACCAATTCATAGTTACCTGGTCACAGGCAAGTACTTTACCCTCCCAGATACTGAGCTTCTTCATGTTTAAAAGTGGACCACTTAAGTAAGGTATGGTTCAAAATTCTGCCAGAACTCACCAGGCAATTCTGATGATCCCAGTAGTTAGTACACAAATGGGGGCAAAGAAAAGAAGAGTGTCCATGAACAAAACCAGTGGAATGTGTTGGAAAGGGACAAGTGGGTCTCTGAAGTCAATCATTATTATGAGTTTAAGGGTTTGGAGAACATGCCTTACTGAGGAGTCATAACTTGACTCTTCTGCCCATCTGAAATAAAAAAAAATATATACAATATGTTGTCTGATGCAGTGAAAGACAAAACGACTAAAAATATACACTCCCTCATAGGGTTATCATAACAAAAGCACTCTGTACACTTCAAAGAGCTATATGAATATAAAGATTTTAAAAAGCAACCTTCCATTAGTAACATTTATTGAATTGGCAATGTTTTTCAAGAGACTTCATTTTGTTTTCTATTTTGTTTCATCATGCACATTTAGGAAGTCACTTCTGCTTTGGCCTTACATTAAATAAAACATTTGTTCTGATGCAAGTTTTCATCCTAGGGTGATTCAAGGTGAAGTGTATCTGTCTGAGTTTCAAAGAATCAACTAATTCAGGAGTAAATTGTTAGCAGTTCCCTAACAAATGTGTCTGATTTGTTAGTATTTCTGTAACTAGGCCAATATGTTTGTATGTATGTTTAGATACATGAATTTATGCCAGAGCAGTATTCCATGGCAGATGCCTTAATATACTTTAATAATAATAAGCATATCATAAATGTAGAGTTGCTGTTGAGTTATTTGAGTCATATCTGACACTTTGTGACCCCATTTGGAGTTTGCCATTTCCTTCTCCAGATCATTTACAGATGAGGAAACTGAGGCAAACAGGGTGAAGTGACTTTCCCAGGGTCATGAAGTTAGTAAGTATCTGAGACCAGATTTGAACTCAGGAAGATGAGTCTTCCTGACTCCAGGCCCAGCACTCTCACCATGGTGCCACTTAGCAGTCACATATGTAGAGTTAGAAGGGATCTAATTCAAAACTCTCATTTTGCATATGAGAAAACTCAAGTACAAGAAAATTAAATGATTTACCCAATACCACACAGGTAGTAAGAAAGAGGAGAATGGAATTTATGTCATCTCTCATTAATGTCCCACACCAAATCCTTCAGTAAATTTGATACCCAGGACCTAAGGTACATATGACTTCCTTAGGGACATTCAGACACAAGAAAAGTCACTAGAAAACATAAGCACCCACAGCTTCAGTGATTCATCTCTGAAAGATTGCCCAACTTTATTATCTCTTATTAATTAAAAGAAAATCATCTCAGCCAGGGAAGACTCCCTGGTATTAGGTAGCTGTAGGAACCCCAGAAAGGCTGCTATATATGCAACTCAGACTAATATCAATAACTGATACCTTCATAATAGTTTAGCTCACTGCTCTGCCTTTCTGATTATAGTAAAATTACATTGAAGAAAGACTTTGCTATGTACAGAATGCTAATGTGAAGTTAAAAAAATATGTGGACATGGAAGTCTAGTCTTCAGATAACTAGTTGTTATTTAGACATTATCAACTTGATCTGAATTTGTAATTTCATCAGTATTAGAAATCCCTATATAGAAACTCCTTCCAGTGATTTAGATCTACAAATTCTCCATAGTTTATAGATTTGTAGAGTTGCCTGGGGTACTGAGAAGTTTAGTTGTTAGCCATGGTCACAGACATTATTTGTCAGGAGCAGAACTTGAAATCAGGCCTAACTGATCCCAAATCTGACTCTATAAATTATGTCTTGTTGCTTCTTAGACTTCTATTACGTCCACACTAAAAAAAGCATTCTTAACTTTGTGTGTGTGTGTGATAGGAACCCTTTTAGCAGACTGTTAAAGCAGATAGATTCCTTCTAAGAATGTTATTAATTGTATACAATAAAATATATAGGATTATTAAGGAACTCAAGTATAATTGAAATATAGATGAATTTTTCCCCATGTTGATGGACCCTCTCAACCTCTACCCACAAATCCCCAGGTTAAGAACTTCTGTCCTAAGTGAAGGTTCATCTCCAGAGTACTAACAGGACATGCTAAATGTATCTGTGATCTCACTGACATAGGGGATCCTTGCAACAACATAGATCACACATCATCAATGACTGGATAGTCCTGTGTCGACTCTTGTCCATTTCCTCCTATAAATTTGTCATAGAGGATCCACTCCAGTAAAAGACCTTCCTAAATGTCTCTTACATTTTGAAGTAGATTGCGTATGTGTTCTGCTTATATGATACATCATAATAATAAAACTAATAGCTCAAATTTATATCATAATTATATTAGAATTACAGTTGGAAGTCCAATTATTCCAACCCCTATTTAAATCATCCCAAGATTCCATTACAAGACTTCCAGAGATATTAACCTCTCTAATCCTTTCCATTTTTGGAGGGGAGGGTCCTAGTCTACCTGTTGGTAGTATTTTCCTTATATGTAGTCTAAGTACGCCTTCCTGTAACTTTGCTCCTCTGGTCCTGGTTTATAGAAACTCTAGGACCACACAGAACAAGTCTCATCCTCTGTCCATGTGAAAAAGTTTCAAATTCATTTTAAATGTTTTCTTCTCCAGGCTAAATATGCTAAGTTCCTTCAAACAGGCTTATGTGTAGCATATTTTCATTTTCTCATCATTACTGCTCTTCTTTCTAAAGACATGATCCAACTTGCCTTTTAAAATGTGACATCCACACCTAAACATAATCCAGTTGTGGCTTGACTAGGATGGAATATAGCAATGTTCTCAGTCACGACACTATATTCCTATTAAGGTAACAAAAATTTGAATTAGCTTTTTTGGAGGACTGCCAATTCACATTGTTAACACACATTTTCACATGTATTTGAAAGCCA
Source organism: Bettongia penicillata ogilbyi (assembly GCA_023548195.1). Classification (NCBI taxonomy): domain Eukaryota; kingdom Metazoa; phylum Chordata; class Mammalia; order Diprotodontia; family Potoroidae; genus Bettongia; species Bettongia penicillata. The sequence goes on along the minus strand of JAJHZJ010000719.1, from coordinate 1,139,250 downwards.
CATTTGCCCCATTATAGGTTCAGAGAGTTGGTTCACTGAACCCAAGTGTAAGATTTTATAGTTATGCTCATTAATTTATTTTTTTAGACATAACTCTTTGTTTCAACATTTTTAAATTTTTAGGTATCCTAAGTCTGTTTTCTAACATAGTAGCTATCTTCTCCAGTTTTGAATCATTTGAAAATTTACAAATATCTTTAATCAAAGAACTAATATAAATTTTAATGGATTGTAGATAAAGGCAATATTCTCTATTACTCCACCGGACACTTTCTCATGATAAAATTAAGCACTGTTATTTGATTCTCTCTCATTAATTCACATCCAACTATGTCTCACCAGAGGATTTTGGAAAGATGATAGAGTAGGTCAGAAAACTCCAAAGCTCTCAAGATTTTCCCCCACAAAAGAGATAAATAGCATCTCAGGGTAAACCTAGAATTGTAAAAAATAAATTAGTGGAAAGACAGTGATCCTTCTGGGACAATTGGAGATCTGAAGAAAAACCAAGGACAAGGTTTGGTCCCCGAAAACAGTAAACACCTCCAGGCTAGGTTTGTTAAACAACAAGCAAGCCCTGGGGTTATCTGCGTTGAGAATCTGCCCTAGTCTCAGTCACAGGAACTTTTGCCCTTAGCAGAGTGAGCAGAGCCGGACGTCTGAGTCATCTGAGCTGGGGAAGGTAAAAGAAACCTTCGCTAAAGCTAGACCTAGCTGTGCTGCGGAAATACAGCTGGGGGGCAAGAAGGAACAAGTACATGCCGATGAATGCAGAAGCAGTGGGCTGGGGACACTGCTGGCTGTGGTCACTTACAGAAGGCTGGAGGACTTGGTTTTAGTTCCAGGTCAGATGGGAGAACTGAAAGGAGATCTGAGGACAGAGACATCTCCCCCAGACCCAGGACTAGAGATGGATTACAAAAACTAAGCTACTACAAATTTCTTTTAAAATGCACAAGTAAAGGAGAAAGAATCCAACCTCAGAAAATTACTATGCGAATAGAGAAGACCAGGGTTCATCATCAGAGAAGGACACAAAAAAGAAAGAAACCCTCTTCTACCTCAAAGGGGTAGTCAAAGAGGCAGTCAAATAATAGCAGGGAAACCCTCTTACACCCCCAAAGAGTAATGTCAAATAGTCATCTGCCAAAACATTCATAGAAGAACTTAAAAAAGACTTCAAAAACCAAATGAGATTGAAGAAAAACTAAAAAGAACAATATGAGAAAGACAAGAAGATTACGACAAGAAAGTCAACCAAATAGAAAAAGGAGACCCAGAATCTTAAGGAAGAAAAGAACTTCTTGAAAATCAGAATTGGGCAAGGGGAAGCCATCAAAGTTATATAAGATTAAGAAATAAAAAACAAAATGTAAAGAATGAAGAATAAAATCTGGAGAACTGATCAAGAAGAAATAACATAAGAATTATTGGACTACCTGAAAACTGTGATAAAAAGAAATCTTGATATAATAATGTAAGAAATATATATATTTTAAAAATTGTCCTGAAGCATTATAACAAGAGGGGAGAGTAGAAACAGAAAAAAAAATCCTCTAATCACCACCTGAAAGAGATTCTATGAGGAAAATCCACAGGAATATTATAGTCACATTTTGAAATCCCTAGCTTAAGAATAAAATATTACAAGCAACAAGAAAAATAAATAAATATGGTGATGCCACAATTAGAATCACACAAAACCTAGAGGCAGCAACACTAAAAAAGACAACAGGTCTAGGAACACTGTATATTGAAAAGCAAAAATAAAGCAAAAGAACAGAAAAAGGTTCCAGTCAAAAATATTACACCCAACAAAGCTAAACATAGTCCTGAATGAAAAAACAATGGTTTTTTTAATGAATTGTCACTTTCAGGACTTTGTTAAAACAAAACAAAAAAAAAAAGCAAAGCAAAACAAAACAACAACCTGAACTTAACAGAAAATTTGACATATAAAAGTCAAGAGAAAATAAGGTACATACCAAAGACTAATTACAAACAACTCAATAAGGACATACTGTTTGTCTTTTATGTATATAAAATGTAAAATATATGTCTAAGATTGTGATTAGTAATTGAGTAGTTTATAAGAAAGATTGGAGCAGACCTGAGTATGACATGGCTTTACAAAATAAAAACATTTAGGAACAGTTAAAAAGGAGTAATTATCTTATACAAATGAGGTGTGAGAGGAAGAACTGACACAGAGGAATTAGATGGCTAGTTAGTTCTAGAAACCTATTTTTATCGGGAATAGGGTTCAAGAGGGAACAATGCATTCATATCTAGAAGAGTATAAAAGTCTTCTAAATTGAGAAAGAAAAAAACCCACTAAAGGGATGGGGGTGGGGGAAGAGGATAAGTGAAGGCTCTCTAGAGGGGAGTGTGAGGGAATTAGGTTAAAGGAGGATATAGAAGAGAATTTAGAATAATAGGAATGGGAGGATATGTGAGGGATCTTTTGAGGGGTGGATGAGGGAATAGGTCAAAGGCGGGATATAGAAAGGTGCTTATATTTTGGGGAATGGGAGGATTAGGATGTGATCCTGGCAGAGGGGGATAGGTTAAGTAATAGAAGGGCAAGGTAGCAGGTAGAAGAAAAGGAGGCAGAAGGGAGAGAAAATAAGAGATACAAACAAACATGAAACAAAGATCAGGAGTAGGATTTGTTAGGGAAAACATGTTTATAGAGATATGTATGTATGTGCATACATGTGTATATATGTATCTATCTATTGTGTATATGTGTGTATATCTATATAATGCTTAACTGTAACCTCAGGGTTGGGAGGAAAAAGAGAAGGAAAAGAACAAACTTCACAGCAGAGAATAAAAGAAAACTTACAAGGAAGTAAAGAAAAGATGGACAACTCTCAACAAAACACTTTGTATTTAATACACTGGTTTTCTTGAAATGGAAATTTATTGTAATATATTTTCAATCCTCTCTTTTGTTCTACTGTGCACATGACATTTTTTTCTTTTCTTATTTTGTATTTAAATTTTAATGTTCAAGTTTCTAATGTTTCTTCTTCTTTTCTTCTTGTGTATTTAAGTTTTAGTATTTAAGTCTAAAATTAAAGAAAAAGATAAAAACATATGCCTCACTGTCCTATCTTCCAGTCAAGACTGGCTTTTAATCTGATACACAAAGATGTTATGAGAGACTATTAAATATCTTGCTGAAATCCAGATATACTATGTATACAGAACTGCCTGGTAATCCTAGACTCCTTTAAAGGACTGTTCAGATGCCTTTCTAATTTTCCCTCACCAAGAGTTACTACTACCCCCACTAAACTATATCTAAACTCTATATTTGCTCCATATTAGTTTTGCTCATATTTATCTATGGATATGGTTTCCCCCCATTACAAAGTGTATACTCTAAGTTGCTTAAAGGCAGTGGTTATATTTCCAGTGACTAGCACAGCATTCCCAGTGCAAAGTAGATACTCAGTAAATACATGGTGAGCTTGATTCCTTCCTCTAGGGTCTTAATATATTTGTAATTCCCCCCTGTCCCCAGATCTATTATTTCAACCATTTGAAAAGCTGAACAACTCAAAAGTAGCTGGTAGCCTTGAGGAGTGAGAGATTAAGTTCACGGTTAGGTAGCAAGTCCATGTCAAAGGCAGTAATTGAACCCAGGACTTCCTGACACTATAGCCAACTCATGACACCAGGCTGACTCTCATTTTGAGTAACTTTGTCAAAAAAAGAAAAAAGGTTGCTCTGGCATGACTTCTTAATGAACTTGTTTTCTTTTTAAATTAAATGCTTCCCTTTTATTATAGAACTGAAAATACAAAATTCATTCCAAAGCTTCAATTTAGATTGACATCACTGAATATGGTCCATTTTCTTGCTATTCTGGTGGTGCTCATCATAGCATTAACAGATTAATGACTTTTGTCAAAGAATACTTTGCCTACAGTGGATTAAGCTTATCAAAGTTGAAATTAACAGAGTCTAGCCTTTTTCCATAATCACCTCAAGTCACCCTTTCAAAGCATGGTTACCATTGCCATGTACGTTAGCAATATAATCTTTAAAAAGCTGCATTCAATTGATATTCAATCCACATGAATTAAAATTACGTTCTACTGACAGCTCATACACAGGGAAATTTACAGCATTCATGTGATTATTTTATTCTTCCACTTTATACTTTACAACTTGTTCTACAAGCTACCTTAGGTACACCATTTGGTTAGTGTGAAAATGTTTAGCTTAACTGTCTAAATTATATATACTCAACCTTTTAACTTTATAACCAAACTGTGAACAGTCATATAACAGTAGCACAAAGTTTATAACCTGTCTTGCCCCTACCTTTACTCTGTGAACAATATGACTCAGATATATCTTATTGATAATATGTTTGAAAAAAATTTTAAAAAATCAACTGCTCAGGGTAGAGCTAAGATGGTAGAGTAGAAGAACAGACCTACTCTACCTTCACCCCCATAGCCCATAAAATACCTATAAAAATGACCCTAAACAAATTCTAGAGTAGGAGAAGCCACAAAACAAGACAGTGAAAGAGATTTCCAATCTGAGACAGCCTGGAAGGTCAACAGGAAAGGTCTATGTCACCAGGTTCAGAGAAGAGTGGAGCCCAGGCTTGGCCATGTGGCACAGGGACAGGACTGGAACAGGATTCAGGACAAAAAATCATACGTAGCAGCTGAGTTCCCAGATTTCTCAACCCACAAACATCAAAGACAGGTTCAAAGGCCAGTGAGAAAGTTCTTCCACCTGGATGAGAAGGGAGCAAGGTCTGGCCCTAACTCTGGCCCCAGGGCAGTGGCAGCCACTGCAGGAGTAGCATCCATTGTTGGAGCTTTCCACCTAAAGACCTTGGGGGAATTGATCAGTGGTTCTGGGTCTCAGTTCTGAGTGGCGGTTAGAGTTGGTGAAGGCTCTGGAGAGGGAACCCTACTCGCAGATCCTAGGCAGAAAAGCTTATGGTTGCTCCCAGACCAGAGTGCAGGCCAGGAGAAGACTAAATTCCTCTCCTTTGATTGTGCCACCTTGAAGGAATTGAGAACTTGTAGGGTGCTGGAATACAACCTCCACTTGACAAAGGACTCAAAATCAAGTAACTGGCTGGGAAAATGCACAAAAAGGGGGAAAAAATATGACTATAGAAGATTGCTTTCTTGGTGAAAAGGTATTTTCTTCCATCCTTTCTGATGAGGGAGAACAAAGCATACCATCAGAGGAAGATATCAAAGTCAAGGTCTCTACATTCAAAAGCTCCCAAAAAAATATGCAGTGGTCTCAGAACATGGAAGAGCTCCAAAAAGAATTTGAAAATCAAGTAAGAGAGGTGGAAGAAAAATTAGAAAGAGAAATGAGAGCAAAGAAAGAAAACCATGGAAAATGAGTCAACAGCTTGCTAAAGGAGACGCTAAAAAATGCTGAAGAAAATAACACCTTTAAAAATAGACTAACCCAAATGGCAAAAGAGGTCCAACAAGTCAACGAGGAAAAAAATGCTTAAAAACAGAATTAGCCAAAGGGAAAAGGAGGTTCAAAAGCTCATTGAAGAAAATAGTTCTTCAAAAACTAGAATAGAGCAGATAGAAGCTAATGACTTTATGAGAAACCAAGAAATTACAAAACAAAACCAAAAGAAGGCAAAAACAGAAGACAATGTGAAATATCTCACTGGAAAAACAACTGACTTCCTGAAAGACATTCAAAAATAAAAACACCTAAGAATATTGTAGCCAGATTCCAGAGTACCCAGGTCAAGGAGAAAATATTACAAGCAGCCAGAAAGAAACAAATCAAGTATTGTGAAAATGCAGTCAGGATAACACAAGACCTAGAACCTTCTATATTAAGGGATTGAAGGGCTTGGATTATAAGATTCTAGAAGTTAAAGGAACTAGGATTAAAAGCAAGAATCACCTACCCAGCAAAACTGAGTAGAAAACTTCAGGGGGAAAAATGGTCATTCAGTGAAATAGAGGACGTTCAAACATTCTTGATGAAAAGACAAGAGATGAATAGAAAATCTCACTTTCAAACATAAGAATCAAGAAAATCATGAAAAGGTAAAACAGGAAAGAGAAATCACAATAAAACTAAAGTTAAACTACTTACATTCATACATGGAAACATAATATTTGTAACACTTGAAACTTTTCTCAGTATTTGGTTAGTTGGAGGTATTATATACACATTGATAGAGGGCATAGGGTGATTTGAATAGGAAGGGACAATATCTAAAAAAATAAAATTAAAGGGTGAGAGAAGAATATTTTGAGAGGAGAAAGGGAGAAATGGAATGGGGCAAACTATCTCTCATAAAAGAGGCAAGACAAAACTTTCTCAATGGAGGGGAAAAGGGAAATGTGAGAGAGAAAAAGTGAAGCTTACTCTCATCACAGCTGGTTTAAGGAGGGAATAATATGCACAATCAATTTGGTATGAAAATCTATCTTAACTACAAGAAAGTAGGGGAGAAGGGGAAAATTCAGGTTTGGGGGAATGGTAGAAGGGAAGGTGGGAGTAATTGAAGTAAACACTTTTGGGGAGGGACAAGGTCAAAAGAGAGAATAGAATGAACGAAGAGCAGGATAGGATGAAGGGAAATATAGCTGGTCTTCCACAACATGACTATTATGGAAGCCTTTTGCATAACTACACATGTATAGCCTATATTGAATTACCTGCCTTCTCCATGGGGATGTGTGGGATGGGAGGAAGGGAGAGAAGTTGGAACTCGAAGATTTAGGAACAAGTGTTGAGAATTGTTTTGGCATGCAACTGGGAAATAAGAAATACAGGTAATGGGATATAGAAATCTATCTTACCCTACAAGAAAAGAGAGAAAATGTGGATAGAGGAAGGGAGGGTTGTGACAGAAAGGAAAGCAGATGGAGGAAGGGGTAATCAGAATGCATAGTGTCTTGAGGTGGGGGGGAAGAGAGAGATGGGGAGATTTGGAACTCAAAATTTTGTGGAAATGAACTTTGAAAACTAAAATTAAATAAATTTAATTAAAAAACCAATTAGTCATAAAATCATTAAGGTCATTTAAATAGTAACATGGTACACATCTACCACAAATCTTACAAAACAGGCTTTAGCTTATCATAAACAAGGTATAAGAGCTCACTTGCTTAGATATTTGAAATACAATTTTATTACGGTCTAACTGAAAAAAGGAATGGGAATGGCAGTAACAAACAAGATTCATCACTGAATGTTATGATGGGACTGCAGCAGTCTTATATTTGAAACTCAACAGAATGTAATTGTGATCCAAAACAACTAAATACACAGGTCCAACATATGGATTATATTTTTTAAACTGCCACATTTACTATAAAGTTCATTCATCTCTTTCAGTAACTGAAAGATTAAGCACATGCTCTGCTCATTTATGTAATACAGTGGCAAACATGCTACACTACTGACATCACAGGACAGCTGCCTATAAAATGTGATCTCTGATGCTTGGCTCTAGCTTTATTCCCTTACAGGTCCTCATCTTCATCAGGGACTGCACTTGTCTGAGCAATCTGTAAGTCCTGTTCATAATGTGCTGTCAGTGCTGGGTGCATAACAATCTCTGGAGGTGCAAGAGCAGCCATGCCAACAAACTCCAATTTAGGGTCTCCAATAAGTTTTCTAGCAAGCCAAAGGAAGAGCTTCTCAAAGTTGTAGTTACTTTTGGCCGAGATATCATAGTACTAGAGATTCTTCTTCCTATGGAAGACAATTGATTTTGCCTTGACTTTTCTGCCCTTAATATCCACTTTGTTGCTGCACAATACTACAGGGATATTTCTGCATATTCATATCAGATCTCTATGCCAGTTAGGTACAATATTGCAAGTAACTCTTGATGCTACATCAAGCATCATAATGGCACACTAAGTTTGGATGTAATAACCATATCTCAGATCACCAAATTTCTCTTGTCTACCTGTATCTCATATGTTGAATTTAATAGGATCTCTGTTAGTATGGAACAAAAGAGGATGAACTTCAACACCCAAAGTGGCTATATATGTCTCAAATTCACTAGTCAAGTGATGTTTAACAAATGTGATTTTTGTAGTACCTCCATCACAAACTAATACAAGAACTCCAGTGGGCGTTCTCCTTTGGTGGCCATCGTGATGGTTCTTCCAGAAGTGTCTCCACCTGATTGAACTAATGAACTTATTCTTCAAGATGACTTTGAACAATCACTACCTCTCTTTTGAATCCCTTTACATTGTAAAAAGTACTTTCTTTACAATAATTCTATGAGGTAGATAGCATCAGTTTTATCATTTTTTATAAATAATAAACCTGAAGGTTTTGGAGAATAAAAGTCACCTTTGTCAAAATACAAAATGGGAATTAAGACTAAATCAAGATTTTCAAAAATAATAAAGTATATGCAATCACACTGCTCTCACTAAAAATATGAATGAGAGCAAATATGTTTGTCAGTTACCATTAATAAATAAAATAAAAATATTTAATACTGCTTACTTTATCTTTCTCTCATTCTCTTTAAAATATTTGTATAATGTTTCTTAAAGTATTTACTATATTATTAGTTCACTAGTACATGTGAAAATTTATAAATAAAAACAAATGTATAGGGGAGATGTGTCAAGAATTATTTACTGATGGAGCACTTTACCAACAGTTTGGAGATTGTCTTAGGAGAAATGTTTTGAGACCAGAGACTAGAGCCTGCTGGTAACAGCACAACATATATTTTCTTGGATAGATGTGGTTTTAAAGCAACTGGAAGAGGGGGAAATGTTGTTTAAAGGGATGTAGAAGCATAAGAAAATTGAACTCAGGGTGTTTAGGATTTCTGCCAGTCTGAGGTACCACATCACAGATTGCTACTAGATTGACTGAAAACAGGAAAATCTCCAACACTGGAGATGTGGGAAAGTTGGGACACTAATTCATTGTTGGTGGAGCTGTGGGCTGATCAAACCATTCTGGTGAGCAATTTAGAACTACATCCAAGGGGTTATAAAATGTGCATACCCTTTGATCCAGTAAAACTGCTTCTAGAGCTGTATCCTAAAGAGATCATAAAAATGGAAAAAGGCCCCACATGTACAAAAATATTCATAGCAGCTCTCTTTGTGGTAACCAAGAACTGGAAATTGAGGGGATGCCCATCAATTGGGGAATGGCTGAACAAGTTGTGGTACATGTATGTAATGGAATGGAATACTACTTTTATAGCACTACTGTGCTATAAAAAATGATGAACAGGCAGACTTCAGAAATGAACTGATGCTGATTGAAGTGAACTGAACCAGGAGAACATTGTACACAGTAACAGCCACAGTCTGTGATGACTGATTTCGATAGACTTAGCCCTTCTCAGCAATTCAAGGACTTAAAACAATTCCAAAGGACTCATGATGGAACTGTTTTATTTTGTTTTATTTTCTTTCTCATAGTTTCTCCCATTTCTTATAATTCTATAAAATAAGGCTAATATGAAAATGTTTCATAAGAATGTATATGCAAAGCCTATATCAAATTACATGCTATCTTGGGGAGAGAAGAGGTGGAGGTGGGGAATTTCAAAGTTTATTGAAAAAAATGTTGAAAACTAAAAATAAATAAACTTAATAAAAAAGAATTCTACCCATAGTCCTACTTCTAGTACAAGCAAAATATGACCCGTCAAAATGCCATATAGTCTCTATAATCCCTAGAAGTTTGATGGTGCTTAATGATAGTGAATTGATGAAGAGAAAATAAGTTTCTATCAAAACTTTCAGAAACATAAAACTTCTTCTTGATAATGATAATACTGGTGTTCAAGGTTCAGGGAGAGAGTTCAATATTCTGTATTTAAACTACAGATCTGATAAATGCATATGTTTAATGCATGCACTCCTTTGAGAGTCAATCATTCAAATCAAAATTAGTGAGAACGGAGATGCTTAAGAAAGTAGAACACAGGAATAAGAATTTATTATTTCAGAGAAAAGAACACTGTGCTTTATAGAGTTCTTTTTTCGTTTGATAGGCCTGAGCTACTAGTTGTTTTTTTTTTTCCTTTAGGTTTCAGTTTCAAGTGCACTTCATTTCTAGCTCTATTCTTTCTGTCTGCTTATGCAATAATGAACGCACTCTGGCCAGTACCTCTTACAGTAATAACTCTGATTTCCTTATAGAGGGTACTTCTTCAGACATTGTGCTCAATCTAAGAAGAGGGAAAAGAAGTGTTGTTTTTTTCTGTCAAATACTAAAGAGATTGATCACGATCTCACCACCCAACTGATTCATCATAATTATCTTATCTTCATGATTAAAGACTATGATCTCTAACCTAAAGAACGTTTTTTGCATAGATAAGCATGGGATAGGATTGAACTGAAAAAAGAGAAATGAAGTGTTATAATAATACAGTAATGGAACTAATTCTGAATGAACTTGGATATCCACACAATGACTATTTTCCTCTTAAAAGTGAGAGTCTGTCAGAAGATTTTGGTGGCCATGTCACTGTTCTAAGATAATTTTTCGAATGGCCAAAGGGAGCAGGTCCATATAATGTCTCATGATTTGTCACAGCTTCTCAATATGAGAAAATTATATAAGTCCTTTGATGACTGTGCTTTGTTGACTACAAATTGTGTCACTATGAATTTTAAGTAAAAGATCATTTATTTTTTAGTTCAGAAATTGTATAATTCTGGAATACTAGTTTTCCAACAGAATGAAAATTATTTTATGGGACTGTAGATTTGGAATTTCAAAGAACCTCAGACTTCATCTGGTTCAAGGCCCTTATATTGCAAATGAAGGAAATGAATCCCAGCAAAATTAAGTGACATAACTCATATCATAGTAACAGGCAAAACTTGGATTCAATCATTTAATCAGCAAATATTTATTTATATAATGAACACTATGATAAACACTACAGATAAAAGTACAAAAAAATGATCCTTATTCACAGAGAATTTACATTCTAGCATGCGAAACAGTTAATATATATGTACATACACATAGACACATACATGTATGTAAATGTGTCTATATAAGTACAAAATCAAGAAATTTAAAAGTATAAAAATAGCTAAATATAAAGTAATCTAGAAGGGAAAACACTAAAATTGGAGGAAACAGGAAGGGCTTCAGAAAGATGGTTCTTATGCATATGCATAAAGGACAAGAATGATTTTATGACAAAGAAGTAAGGAGCAAGTGAATTCCAAGCATGGGGAATAGCCACTACAAAGGTATGGAGATGCGAGATTAGAATGTAGTTTAAGGAACAGAAAGAAAGCCATCTTGGGCTGGACTGCAGAATTGTAGGAGAGGGGAGTAATGTCCAGTGAGATTACTGAGATAGGCTGGGGTCAGATTGTGTAAGGCTTTCAAATTTAAATAGAAGAATTTATTTTTGATACCCAAAACAAAAGAAAGCCACTAGAGCTGATTAAGTAGGGCAGTCACATGGTTATATCTGTGCTTCAAGAAAGTTACCTTGCCAAGTCTTCTGATTCTAAAAGCATTGCTGTTTCTGGATCAAATGACTACCTCAAGAGGGGGTATTGAGGATTTTGTAAAGACACAAACTTAGAATACAAGGAACAAAGCTGGAAGAAACCTAAAAGATCATATGAATCCACGTTTCCACCCAATGACACAATCCAGTTCATAACATTTTTGTTATGGCTACAGGGGAATGTTAGATTTCAATCTCTGTATTTCAAATATAAGCTAACTTACATCTGATAACATAAATGTTCTTACTTGTAGGTAGGTGGCATAGTAGATAGAGTGCTGGGGTAAGGAAAATGAATTCAAATCTGGTCTCGGACACTTACTAGATGCATGTACCTGGACAGGTCATTAACCATGGTAACCTCAGTTTCCTCAACTGTCAAATGCACTAGATCAGGAAATGACAAACCACCCCAGAATCTCTGCCAAAAAAAGCATAGTAAACCAACTGAGGTCACAAAGAGTCAGACAGAACTGAGGACAACCGAACAACAGCCATAACTGGCCAGGTAAGACTTGAACAAATGTGGAGAGCTGCTAAAGCCAGTGGGGGAAAATAAGAAAAATCTCCAATATTAACCAATTTTAACATATTTTCATAAAGGTCTATTGGTATTAAAAATTTCAAATTATATCTGACTATTGAGAAATAGAATGGATCGGACAAGTACTCCTTTAAATGTCACCTAGGCAATACTCAATCTTTGAAAACCTTGTTTTGATGACTCAAGGGCAGGGAAAAATATCAGAATTAGTCCCTTCCTCCTCCCAAAGTGGATGTTAGAACTAATAATCATAATTATTTTAAATGGCACTAAATGTTTTTTATATTTGGGAAAGAAGTGCCTTTCTGCAATTGGACAAATTAATACATATTAGCAAACATTTTATAGCATTAGTGACCCTTAACAACAAAGAGGCTGCTCAAAAGACTGTATTAGTAGGCAGGCATAACAAGTTTAACTATAAAGCAATGTGAGTCATATAGAGAGATAGATATGGGTCAGAATCTAAATGAGATAGGAGAGAGTTGTACATACTCCAATATTAGTCCCATTTCATAACAAAGAGCATGCTATAAACTGTTAAAATATAAAATAAATCTTTAAAATAATAATATGAGTATCAAATAATAACTACCTATATTTATATTTTAAGAATAAAGGGGAATGTTAGCTGAAAAAGATTTGAAGAACCATAAATATAGACAAAAAAGAAGGCCTGATTCAGCTTAAACTTATACTATTTCAACTATTATCTGTGATATTTAATTTCTTCACATTTTAGAACTTACCTTGAAAATTCTACCTGCTGAATGAAAACACTCCAGACTCAACCCAATTGTACTGGATTTATTGGAGGTTATGAAGTATCAGAATTTATCAGTGGAATCTGGTTACTTTATACAGCAAAATCATTTAATTACAGTCAAACTACAATTATTCAGTTAAGATCTTGCACATTCATACCATGGCCTAATTAATTCAATTAAACAAGCTTTCATTTAGTGCCTCTTACATGGGTAGCACTGAGTTGGGTACAGAGGGACTCATAGATTAGATAAAATATCTGCCTTTTTGGAGTTTACCATCTAGTAGGGAGCATAAAGAAACAGTTATGATTAGTGGAAAAAATGCATAAGAAAGATTCATTTAAAGGACTGAAAGATCTGAGCTAACACAGTTCACTCCCAAGTGGAGAGATCATGGAAAGCTTCTTGTGAATAACAGAGAGTTTTGAACTGGACTTTGTTAGCTAGCATTTATACAATAGTGCTTTAAGGTTCACAAAGAATTTTACAAATGCTATTTCGTGGACCATCACAACAACACTGGGAGCTAGAGGCTATGATCAACCCCATTTTTCAGATGAAGAAATTGAGACAGACAGAGATTAAATGACTTGTTAGGATGAGACAGGATTTGTTCTTAGATATTCCTGACTCCAGGTCCAAGGGATGCATAAGAATTCAACAAGACATTCTCAACCTAGTTTAAGTTAATGGCTATCTTTTCCAAGCTGGAGCCAAGAAAAGATAATTTATATCAAGTTCCGTCTGCTTAAAACTGAATCTAAAATGTAACAAATACGGCAACTCCCTAGCTAATATTTCCCCAATGACATTGTTTCTCCATTAGTAAAGACCTTTCTGGCTACTGTGCCCTCAGCTTCCCCCTCTCTTCTAATGAGTAGACATATCTACATTTCCCTGCCTCGTTTACTAACCTTCCTGCTTGTGCTACAGATCATTGGCAGTTAACTATTTGACTTTCTGTTTCAGGAAAGACTTTAGAAAAGAAAATTCAGTGCTGGGGTTAATATCGTCAGACAATTCTTTCACCAACTCGGAAGGGATCATTCTCTCACTGGCTTTGTCAATTGGGCCCAACCTGACACTAACTTCCATTCATTTGGTTCTAGGACAAAACAACCCATTAAGGTTGAGTTAATGGGTCCGTCACATTTAGAATTTTTTTTTTTCTGACAGGCAGCAGTTATCTGACATTGTTAGCAGATATTCAATTGACATTGTTAGCAGATATTCAATCAGCAATAAGTAAGGCATAAAAACCAAGAATCACAATGAAGTCATAGTTACCCCTGAAAGACCTATTCTAGATTAAGATAGATCATCATAACACCACCCTCCACTCTTTTGTAGAGATGGGAAATCCACAGTGTTGAAATACTGTTTTCAAATTTTCATATTTTATTCATGTATTGACTGGTTTTGCTAATTTTTTAAAAAAATCTTTTCTTCTTTTGCTTATAAAAAATCTTTGTTCATAACATAACTTTGTGAGGGGGGAGGCATATAAAGAAAGCATTTATGTGATACAAAAGACAAAAAAAATTCAGTAAAAACTTATAAAAAGAATTAACTTCATATTTTAAAGGAACATCCCAGAGCATTTTTGATACTAAGAACAATTAACTTTTCCAAGTATGAGACATGGGAAAGCGTATTAACTAATAAGCTAATTATTTCTGAATTGTTTATCAGAACATTGCATTGTATGGGAGGAATAATAAGAAGCAGCTAATGAAATAAGGATATCAAGTTACCAGAGGGAAGATGTTTAAAGGTCAATGCATGCAGTTATACGTTCATTGCTGTGCAGTACAAATTGTATTGCTGAGGACATGTTCTATTTTCAGGGAAATATATTTCTATTATAAAGAATTGTTTTTAATGTAATAGTAATGTGACAACTGTGCTAGAGACCAGATGGGATTACAACCTCCCCCTCAGAAATATAAAGTCTGTTACATTAAAACGTATTATAAAATTCAGAGTCTGTTATTAACCTGGAATTCCAGGTGGATCCTACCTCAGATATTCTAGCTATGGGACTGTTATTGAATCATTTAACATCTTTTATTCTCTATCTCCTCATGTAAAATAAATGGGAATAAGAATATCTGTAGTAATTACCTTACAGAGATTGTAGGAAGATAAATGAGATAAAGGACATAAATAACTTTGTAAAACCTGAGGCATTATATGAGTAAGGTGTTGTTCTTAGGAATGATTTACTTTAAAAAATATGTGATTTTTGTCAGTATGAATGCCCCCCCCCCGCCCGCTTTCCTTTAAACAGATCACATTCTCCTCTGTACCTTAATAGTCAATATTTCATGAGTTCCTGTGAACAGCTATTTGGTAAGAATGATAAAACTAAGCTTTCACAAGGAGCAAACAGAATAACCTTTCTCATTGCATCTAAATGTAAATAGAAAAGCTAGGTATTGAAGTGGATCGTGGTCCAGCCTGGAGTCAGGAACAAGTGATTTTGAATCTAGCCTCAGTCACTACCTATGTGACCCTGGGCAAGACACCTAACCATGTTTGCCTCAGTTTCCTCATCTATAAAATGAACTGGAGAAGGAATGGGAGACCATTCCAGTATCTTTGCCAAGAAAACCCAAATGGGGTCACAGAGTCAGATACAACTGAAAAACAAAAAATGAAAAGTGTTCATAAATCAAACAGCAGAATGAAATGCATTATTTCCTCAGGTTTCAGTGGAATGTAATTTCCTTTTTGGAAGGGTTTATTTTCTTCCTTTTTCCCCCCTTTATCCCTAGAAGAGTCGTACCATACATCTAGTAGAGACTTAATAAACACTGGTTGTTTAATAGCATTGTCCCAACATTTTCAAAAGCAATGAAACAAACCAAGAGTTTGGAAATTTTGATCAGTTACCAAGAACAAAAAACACTCCCAAAAACAGACCTTTCCTGTATTCCCATAGGTGATATGAGAGAGGTAGCCTGTCTCTGCTCTGGCTCTTTCTCATGACCTTCTCTTCTCGCTTAGCTACTGAATTACTATCCATACTTTAAAGACCAATTCAAATGCTCTCTCCTCTGATTCCTCCTTATTAGTAATGACCTCACGCAACAATTTTTTTTTGGTTTTTAAGGTAGTGCCTAATCAGTAGCTACTTCCCAGTCCATACTAGTGGGTTAGTTTTCCCAAAAAGATGCATATTCTAGGTTTGAGATATCTGGTAAGCACTCCTAAAACTAAAGCTCACTAATTCCTAGAGTGAACTTAACTTTAGAAGTTAGCCAGCTGATACAATTACCTTAGAACAAATGGTATATTAAGAATATTAGCTACAGAACATTCTTTGCATAAAGTCGGGATTTCATTTTCTCACAAATATATACAAGAGTAATGGGAAGAATGAGCACACATATGCGATTAAGGCAATTTAGAGGTATGGAGAGTGTCCTTAGATGTCATCTCTCTTCTCAACATATCCTTGCCCTCTTCCCTAC
Organism: Bettongia penicillata ogilbyi; assembly: GCA_023548195.1. NCBI lineage: Eukaryota > Metazoa > Chordata > Mammalia > Diprotodontia > Potoroidae > Bettongia > Bettongia penicillata. The sequence continues at coordinate 1,122,948 of JAJHZJ010000719.1, read as the reverse complement.
TGGGTGTGTCATCTTTGGATTCACTCTCCTGGGAGGAATAGAGTTCAAATCCTGCTTCTGATGCTTACTGTCTGTGTGACCCCGGTTAAGTTATTTAACTTCTCTGTATTTCACTTTCCTTTACAAGTACAAATGGGTCACTTACAATGTGAGCCATCAGAGGTTTCATAACTCTTTACTATGAATGCAATAGCACCAAATCTGAAAGGGGCAAAATCTTATTACCTTACTGTCACTGTTAACTGGAAAATTCCATTAATTCATCTGATCATCCCCCATAGTTACAAAATATTATGTATTAGAATCATTGGATCATAGATTTTAAACTGCAAGGAACCTTAGAGGTCACTCTTTTTATCAGTGATGAAACAGAAGCATGCAGAGGTTACATGATTTGGCTGTGGTCACACAGCAAGAGACTAGGGCAGAATGTGAACATCGAGACTTAGAGTATAACATTGACTATGCTATGCTGAGTTTCATGATACCTAGGTTGGTGTCCTATCTCTCTAATATGGTGTAAACTCCATAAAGTTAGGAATCCTGTTATCTAAATCTGGTATCTCCTATAGCACCATTCCTTGAACAATGTTAGCGTTTAATGAATGCTTTTTAGCCTCATGATATGAAAGTCCTAAAAACACTTTTGACAATATTCTTTGTTCTCTAAGCTCCCAGCTCCCTCCCAGGAGACATGAAAAATGTTTGTCATATACTGCTCTTGCTCCCCACTCCTGCATCCGGTCCTCAAATCCTTTCCCTCATCCCAGGGTACCAAGAAAAACTCAACACAGAAGGAAATGAAGTACAAAAATAAATAAATAGACCTCAGGAAAAGTTTTATCAAAAAGTAGAAAGAAAAGGAAATAAAGCTTCCAAAAGAGTTCTTGGAATACAATTGAAACCCTCCAGTGAGCAGTCATCTCCCCAAGGTCCATATAAACTATCAGTTACTTCAGCCACAAACAAGCAGGTTCCTCCCTTTAAGTACACAGCTGGCATAAAAGCATAGCTCTTCTTGTAATTCACTATAGCTCCCTGTAGGTGACATAAGGTACTGCTCTCTATGTGCATTTTCTACCATTCTGTATACACACCAGTAGTTTGTATCAGGTATCATTCTCTACAGAAAATCCTCAGAAAATCCTTTGTGTAGCTCATCTTGAAGATCCCCATGACTTCCAGGCCCAGTCAAAGCCTTTGCTGGAAACAAATCTTACCCTGTTGGCTAAGTGTGCTCTTTGCCACCCCAGAAGAAAAGGCAGGCAATAGAACTGTCCTCCTCTTGGAAATAGTGAACAGATCTTCTGACTTACAGTTTTAGTCAACTACTCACACCAACATTTGTTCTACTACAAGTTTGCTCAAGGAACAGGCCAGCACTGTATTCAAGAGAGTCCCACTCAGTCACCAGATCCAAACTTGTATGAGAACATGTCCTTTTTCTTCCTCAGATACCTCAAAGTAAACTCCCCCAGTCCTGGAAACTATTTTGTAGGAGCTAACACTACCCCAATTCATAGGATAGTCATCACTCAGGAAACTGAGGATGACTATTGTATATCACCTTAGGAAATTCACAGTTCTACCCAAGGTAAAGAGGTTTAGCAAGAGAAGTTGTACATCCTCCAAGTTTACAGCTTACAATGTGTCATGAACCAGACAATCAGAGAGGTGAAGAAAAAGTCTCAATACTAAGTTGGGAACAAATGAATGCATAAAATACCTCTCTGAGCTTCATTTTCCTTACCCATAAATTGAGGTAAAGGAGATGATCTCTAAGGTCCCCGTTACTCCATTCTAGCATCTTTATGAATCAGGGCAATGAGGGGCAGTGAAAGAATACTGTATTTGGGGTTGGGGGACCTAGTTCAAATCCTGACCCCACCACTTTGCTGCTTCAGTGACCTTTAAGTATTTCATTAATATTCCTGAATCTCAGTTTCTTCAGAAAAGGAGACAGATCTTTATGATAACTTCTATGATTCTGTGATCCTAAAATATATGAAAGAATAAGGTTCGTTATCATTAAAGGCAAACTATATAGCCATGATTAGACTATCAGTTAGTGGGGTCAGTACTGCAGGACAGTAACAAGTGGCAAAATTCCAATGCAAGGATGCCTTGTGATCTCAAAATTCTACTGTCACTCAAGATTTAGAAAGATAGGGAAGGCTTAATGGGGAATGTCAGCAAAGAACAGGGAATATAAATGTGTAGATGTGATATGAATTAGGATTCCTTAGTGAAAACTAAGGAGAAATAAAAATTGACAATGCAGATCAATAAACATTTATTAAGTAATTACTTACTATGTGTTAGGCTGTGAGGATGTAAAGATTAAACACACACACACACACACACACACACACACACACACGACCCCTAGCTCTCAGGGAGTTTATGGGTAATCCAAAAATAGTAGTGAACCATCTGCCACCAATAGGAAAACAGGGACAACAGCCCTGAGGCTGGCAGCATACCCCAGAGAAACAGTCCTACTTCTAGTGCAATCATCTAGTTACAATCACTGGGGGGTGCCCTTCCTATGGAAAAGGGACAAATGATTCCTATCAACTGTTATTCATAAGGAAGGCAAATCGGCTTAGTTGAAGATACAAGGCATCTTGAGGGAAAGACACTAGATAGCAATTCCCAGATAGGTCAAATCACCATGACTACCATCTTGACCCTGATGGAAAATGCCCAGAACCTTGAACCCATGAGCCCCAAGGCATGTTCCTAGATCAATATTAGAAACTTATGATTAGATCGCTGAAAATAGCACTAAAGATCATCTGCTTTGCTGCCTCATAGGAAGAACTTTCCACTTCACTTGCAGCTAAAATATTCCCTACTTGTTTTCTCCTCCATTGGAATATAAATTCCTTGAAAACAGAACCTGTCTTTCTTTCCTATTTGTATCCCAAGGGCTTAGTTTAGGGTATTGAGAGTCAAAAGGAGGAGATAAATGTGAGAAACAACCGGGAGGCAGAATGCTTTGCATATAGTAAACACTAAATAAATGCTTTATTCCTTCATTAATTTCAAAGAGGAGATTGAACATGTACAGTCTAGTGTTTGTGCATGTGTGTGTGTGTGTGAGTATGCTCAAGCTTTTAGAAGAGAGGAATTTATATGGAAATTATTATATTATGTAATATATTATTAAGTGGCACAAATGTCACTAATAACATATTATTAAGTGGCATAAATGATTCCAGGAGACAGTGATACCGTATAACTAGGTTGTGGTAGGAGAGGGGGATAGGCAGAATCTAAGATTGTTTTCATAGAAAGAGTAGAAATAGAGATATGCCTGTAGGGAAGAGGAGTTCCGCTTCCTGGCTCAAGACAATGCACCTTTGCTGACTGACTAATTGACTGGATGAAGAAAAACATCTAATCCAGACAAAAGCAGGGTGGAAGTGGAGGTATTGGTACCTACAAGGAACAGAGACAGAGGAGGGAAGGATGTGCCTGACAAATACTGATGACTGAATTTGACTGTAGTGAAGGGTGGTAATATAAAATTGGGCAGGTAGTTTAGAGCAAAATTGAGGAGTATAAGAAGAGGATATTCAGGAGGGAGACAGTGAAAGTTTTTGAGTAGAGGAGTAAAATGATCATATCTGGAAATTAGGAAGATGATTTTGGCAGCTGTGTGAAGTATGGGTTGTAAAGGTAAAAGATTAGGGCCCAGGGAGATGAGTTAGGTTACTACTAGAGTCCAGCTGAGAGGTAATGATTGCCCAAACCAGAGCTGGTATTAGGGGTAAAAAGAAGACAGATATGAGAGATCGCATAGAAGTAGAATCTAGAAAGAAAAATCATCTAAGGATGCCAGTCTAATGTATTTAGACAAATGCCTCAATTAGAATAACTGAGCTCTCTGATCATAAGGAAGTTGTGAAGTTGCCACAGGGCACATGGAAGCATTACAAATTATATGACCAAAGTCTAAGAAATCCAGTGGGCACCAACCTGGCCAACTACTTACACATACACTTTTTTGACAAACACTAGGAAGACATCTGTCTTCCCCAAGAACAAAATAAAGTATCCATGATTGAGCTGTCCCTTTGAAACAGGAGCCAACTCCCATTTGCTTATTTATTCAGCCTCCACTGGATTGTTGCTTTGTGTGTCTACATTAGAAGTGCATGGGAATGTGCATTTATCTTTGTGGGATGTCTGTGTATATTTCCGGTAGGTTGCTGGAAAGGTGAGAGTGGGTGTGAGGTGGTGGTAGGGAGTGAATGCGTGCAAGAGCATGTGCATGCATTATATGTCAGTGGCTTATTATTTCAGCTCCATTATCACTAATGGATAAACAGCTGAATGGAAAGCAGGGGAGGGGAAAGATGAGGTTTTATTTCTGCTAGGGAGAACATGGGGTCCTCAGCTAGCATAGATGAGAAAGCTAATGAAATGTACTTCCTTTATCCCTTTTTCCCCCTGCCGTCTGTTCCCTTTTCTTTCCTTTCTCAACGCTCTCCTCACCTATATACACCACAGACTTCAAGTATAGATGTAATATTCACATGTACCTGCAAATGAATTTCTAGTGCCTCAGCTACTGGCTGATAGTAATTTAAGAACTTTGGGAAGCTGTGTTAACCACCAGGTAATTAGGGTTTGCGGAAGGAGTAATACATAGAAATAAAGCTAGGCAGCCTGAAATGCCAAAGAACCTTAGATTCAGGGAATCAGACTTTTCAAGGTAGAACATTATTTAGGGGTCATTCAGTTCAAAGACCTCCATTTACAAATGAGGAAAGTAAGGCTGATAGTTAAGTCGGCAAGCGTTTATCAGGTACCCATTATGTTCCAGGCACAGTGACAGTCCAAAGATACACTTGGCGTCCTTCCAGGGAGCTATCCTTTGGAAGCAGTAGACAATAGTTCTCTTCCAAACAAACAAACAAAAACCTCCTTAAGTTCTTTAAAAATATTCTCCAAGTGTACTGTAGCCACATAGAATTTTGCTATTTCTAAGGAAGGCATTACATTCAATTTTGACATTAAAGAGAGATAAATGAGAAAAAAAAATAATAGAAAACAATAGCCTAGGGGAACCTGCAGCCTTGAGGCTACATGTGGCCCTCTAGGTCCTTAAGGGCAACCCTTTGACTGAATCCAAACTTCACAGAAACTGGTTCCCTCAGGTTCCCCATAGCTTCAATAGCTTGTTTTTTCCCTACCCTGAAAAATCCTTTGCATTTTGCAAAATAGAAAAAGAAAAATATGACTTTCTTGCTTGCTATGTTTGTAGTTAACTTTAGGAGGGTTTCACTTCTAAGCTCTTTGATATAACAAGGATTGAAGAACTCCAAGATATATAAATGGAAGGCTACTGTGATCGTAGAATTTTACAGTCTACCCATCATGTCTCTTACAAACATACACACACACACACACTCTCTCTCTCTCTCATACACTATTTCATATTTCAGTTATTATTTAATCTTAAAAACAATATATGTTAAAAGTAAGGTTTCCAAAATCATTAGTTCTAGACTCATAAACTTTAACATGTTAATTATTTCATATTTTTGACCTTTTTCGAGCTAGGTCACTAGATCTTCAATGCCAGAGATCAATTGTTTAATAATTATATAATATATATAATATATTACACATATAATATATTATATATAGCATATCATAATTGTTTAATAATTATAGCAATAATTAATGGTAACTACTATTTCATAGATTTCAAGAATTGCAAAATCCTTTACATGTCATCTCGTTTGATCTTTTACTTCTTTTCTATCATAGTAGTAATGCTTTTATATAGCACAATAAAGACTAAGTGAAATTTCTTTATATCCTCATTTAACAGATGAGGTAAATGAGGTACAGACATTTAAATGATTTATTGAAGGTCACCCAGGTCATATGTTAAAAAGAAATCTTATACCAAGACTATTTTTCCCATAATGCAATGTTGGCAAGTTTAGTGTGGCCTGTATAATATGAGAATGAGAAAAATACTAAATGTTTTTAAAAGTCTTTTCAATTCTAAGATTAACATCCAAATGTGGTTCAAATTAGGAAAGATGGACAAGAAAACTAACTCATATTTAGTGCTAACTTTTCTGGGTTCTGCCTCCTAATCTAAGATATCACCAATTTGCTTCTATCTTACCTGCCCAATAGATTCTGAGCTACTTGAGATGTTTTTGTCTTTCTTTATATCCCTAGCACTTAGCACAGTGTCTCGCACATGGGAGATTCTATAAGTCCCTGCTGACTTGACTTGATGAATAGCTGGTCCATGTCAATGTAATGAAGTAACAATACTACTGAAATTAATTTACAGACTTACATTATATTATGTTAATCAAACCAACAAAGGGACACTGTGCAAAGCTAGTCAAAATAATAGCAAACTTTATGTAATAAGAGAACTAGAATAGCAATGGTTATAATAAAAAGTAGGAATAAAAGGGAAGTTATCACTTTCAAACTTCAAACTATTAGAAAGCAATAATCTTTAAAAACCATTTGCTACTGGCCAAAAAATAGAGATGCAGATCAATGGAATCAATGCAGGCATAAACCAGACAAGGAATAATAAATAGTTGAACTCAGTGTTCAATGAACCCTCAGACATAAATTAAATAAGAACTCTCTATTTGCTATGAACTACTAGGAAATCTTGAAAGCAAATCAGGAAGAAATTAAGCTTAGACTAACATCTACACCCTATTCCACAAAAAACAACTGAAAATACATATATGCCCAGAATATTCAAGTTCTTAGCATAAAAATGGAAAAGACGGAGAAAATAAATTGCACATCTACAGGGGTAGGGGACTAATTTTTAAACCAAATATGTGATAGGGGCAATTACAAAAAGATTAAAAAAAAGATTATTCTGATTACATGAAATTGAAAGATACAAATAATATGAACATATCTAGGATGAGAAGGGAAGCAGTAAACTGTGTCAAATTGTATCAAATATCTCTGATAAGTGTTTTATGTACAAGATATGTTAACAAATAACAAAAAAGCATCAAATGAAATGCCATTTCCTAAAGGAAAACTGGTCAAAGGATATGAACAAACAATTCTCAAGAGAATTACCATTAGCAAACATATGAAAAAATGCTTGAAATAACTAATAATGAAAAAGTTCAAATCAAAACAATAGTAGATAGAAATAAAGTTTACTTTGCACCAAGTAATTTGGCATGGATCTCAAAAAAAGGAGACAAGTCAGTGTTAGACAGATTATGGAAAGATAGGTACACTAATTTGTTGCTGGAGGAGTTGTGAATTGAGACAACCATTCTGGAAAGCAATTTGGAACTATGTAAAAAGTTAATAACATGTCTAAACCTTTTCACCCAGAGATTCCACTAATTAAACATATACCACAAAGGATCACTAACTAAAAGGGAAGATCCATGCACAACAAAATAGTGATTGTAATAGTATTTGTGGTGGCAAAGAGTTAGAATCAAATAGAGATGCCCATCCATTTTGGATTGGCTAAAAAACTATGGATATGAATTTAATGTGATATGATAGTGCTGTTAAGACAGGATGAAGATGATGAATACATAAAAGTATGGATAAACTTAGATGAAATGATGTAAACTGAAATAGGAGGATCCAAGATAACAATGTGCACAATGACTTCAATAATGTAAATGGATAGAGCAACTATATATATATATATATATATATATATATATATATATATATATATATATATACTGAAAAATAATTAAAATTGAATTTATCAAAATTTTACATAACAACATTGACTCTAAAGAAGAGACATGCAAAAACACTTCCTTCTACTCCTTTGTAAAGGAACACTACATAAAATATCAGATTTTTTCTCTGTGTGCTAGTAATTTTTTCTCTTACATTTGTGAATTTTGACATTACTGAATTTTTTCTCTTATGTTATCTTTTTAAAATTCTTTAATATAGGGGATAGCTCTTTTGCAGGAATGAAAGGGAGAGTTACAGAACAAAATATAGAAGATAAAAATTTATCAAAAAGCAACTCATTGAACTTTTATTTATACAAGTAATTGAGGCAATGTGGTATAAAGGACAGAGCATTGGACTTGGAAGAGAGATTTAGATACAAACCTTGCCCCTGACCTCACTAGCTATGTGAACACAGGCAAGTTATTATTAGTTATTAAGACCATAAGTTATACAGTGTATGTGACATGCCTTAGTAGATAGAATTCCCACACCAATAGAATCACAGGCCCATAAGTATTAATTTATTTATACAAATAAAATTAAAGAAAACTGATCCGTCTTTTAGTCAAGTATATTCATGGAAGATGGCAATCATGATACTAGAGTAGCAGCCACAAAAGATGCACCAAGAGACTCCAGATAATTGTACCAAATTTGCCCTTTTCACATTCTCCAACATTTCCTGTTAATTTTTATTTTGAAGCTTGGTCATGCCATCTTCTGCTTCATATTCATTATCTTTTTTCCTAAAGACTCTGCACCTCTTAACTTCTGTATTACTGTAGAGGGCAATACAATCCACATAATCCCCCAGGCTCTCAACCTAGCAGTTATCCTGGACTCCTCACTATTGCTTACCCACTCCTATGCAATCTATTGCTAAGGCCTGTTGATTTCACCTTTGCAACACCTCTTGAATATTTCCTGGTCTCTCATTTGACACTGCTACCCCCTGTACCTTTTCCAGTCATCCTGATAAATATTTGGTCACTGGATAACCTATGGCTCAGGAGGAGAAAATGAGGCTGCTGATCTTGTACAGTCCTCCCTCACTCAAAAAAAGGTCAAGTGCAAGTCATTTCATCATTTCTCTAATGTCATGGTTCTAAGAAAATGAAAGCTGAATGTAACCTGTGAGTAGATGAGTTGCCTAAATGGGGATCCAGCTAGCTGGGTAACTCCCCCCACTTCTCCTCACCCCTTCCCTCTCTTCCCCTTCCCTCCCCTCTTTTTCCCTCCCCTCCCCTTCCCTCCCATCCTTTCCTTTCCTTTCCTTCCCTTCCCTTTTTCCTTCCCTTCCCTCCTCTTCCCTTCCTTCTTTCTTTCTTGTCTCCTCTAAAGTCTTGCTCACAATGCACTCTGAAGCCCACAAATTGAACAACCTCCAGTCCATGGTTGTTTCTGGAACCTCTTGGCTTACAGTGAATGTCAATAGTATCACTTTCTCTTCAAAACAACAACCTGAGGCTCCTGCCCTTCCCAGAGTGTTTTATCTACTTATTATTTCTTTTCTATTACAGGGGACATTCCCTTGACTATCTTTGAAAGAGACCTCTTCACTGGATGGGCACTACCTCACTTTAAGTGAGTACCTGAAAAGGCCTTAACCCAAAAGCCCAAGGTCTCCCATTACATCCTAGGCCATCTCCAGTGATCCTGATGAATATCTGGTGACTGAATCCAGATGGCTCAGGGGAAGAGTGTGAGAATGGTGACCTTGCCCAGCCTTCCCTCACTCAAAACAAAGTCAAGTGTAAGCCATGTCATCATTTCTCTGATGTCATGGTCCTCTTTGAAAACGAAAGACAAACACAACAATCCTCTACTATAGGCCCTTATTACTTCATGCCTGAACTACTGCAATAGGTTGTCTACTTCAAGTCTCTCCCCATTCCAATACATCCTCCATTCAGCCATCAAATATTTTTTTTAAAGCAGGGATCTGACCACATCACCCTTTCATAAACTAGCTCTCTCCTACATTTTCAGTCTTCTTACATTAGTTCCAAATACATATACTTTGACTCAGTGATATTGGCCACCTGACTGTTCCAAGAAAGATATTTCATCTCTTGGTTTTATTTTCTCTGTCTAACCTTCCTCTTCTCCTCATATTAATCTCCCTGGCTTCCTTTAAGTCTCAACTAAAGTCTTGTCTGTCACTGAAAGTCTTTTCCAATATCTTTTAATTCCAGTACCTTTCCTGGCAGGGGTTGCCTTTTGTCTATTTTTTGTATCCCCAGCACCTAGCACAGTGCCTGGCACATAGTAAATGATTTGATTGGTTGATCACAGTGCATATTTCATCCCAATTTTAACCACTCAATGTCATATGGTCATCAGAGTTAGAAGGTATCTTATCTAATACAACCACATCAGGTGAGGAAATTGAGCCTAGAGAGGTTAGGTGACTTACCCAAGGTCACACAGGTAATAAGCAAGAAAATCTGTATTTGAGCCCAGGTCCTTGCATTGTTAAGCATAATGTGAGTTTCAGTGTAAAAAAAGGACAATATAATTAATGTAAGAAATAGCATTTTGAAAAACTAGCAAGTACAGGAAGGGAAGTTTGTACTTAATGGGGAGAGTTATTAGAAATTTTGAAGAGAACTGGGATGGTTGAAATAGTCAGTCCATCAGACAATAAACATTTATTAAGTATCTACTATGTTCAGGCACTTGTGCTAAGTATTAGAGATACAAAAAGAGGTAAATGACAGTACTTAACCTCAAGGAGCTCAAAATCTAATGGAGCAAACAAACATGTACAGATAAGCTATATGAAGGATAAATAGAAAATAATTAAAGGACTGAAGGCACTGGAATTAAGAGAGGGTGGGAAATGCCTCCTGAAGAAGATGGGGTGTGTGTTGGGACTTCCAGGAGGTAGAAATGAGAAAGGAAAATATTTCTGGCAGGGGAAGGGGAACAGCCAGAGAAAATGTCACACTACCTCATCTTCCACAAATCACTCACACTACCTTATACCTCACATATACACAAAGGTAATTAAACATGATTTTAAATCTGTAGCCTGAGACTGTTCCCCTCTAACAGAGTTTCAAAATAAGTCTTACTTGTGGGTAACTGTATGACTTTGTGTGGGTAGAGCACTGGACCTGGAGTTAGGAAGTCTTGATTTATAATTGGTATATTTTTTTATTTACTGTGTGACCTTGGAGAAGTCACTTTTGTCTCAGTTTTCTCATCAGCAAAATGGGAATCATAACAGCACCTATCTCCCAGGGTCATTGTGAAGATAAAAAAGCAATAATATTTGTAAAGAGCTTCACTGATCTTGAGGTCCTAGCTATCATTATAGCTGCTATTGTTGCTGTTATTATAATTATTTGTTGTTGCTGCTCGCATCCAATGCCTCTCTATAACCTCCAGAAAATTTTCCTTCCTGTCCTCATTCCCTTATCTTGTTCTCTCCTTCTCAAGTGGTGAGTAAAAAAGAAAAATAAGGATGAGTTTCTAACCATGAACCAGCTTTATCCATGAGAAGATATGCTGTAAGTTTTGAAGTAAAATTAGATACAACAGGGCCAGGTCACCTCTGAAGCCCCTGAACATGCCCATGTGCTTCATACTTGCTAATTAAGAGTCTTCAAAGACAATCAGATAAAAGATGTTAAAAAAAAATGAAAAAGAAAAACTAACAGAAACATTTATCTCATGCACATAATCCAAAGATCTCAGAACTGGAAGGAACCTCAGGACCATCTAGTCCAATGTATACTTGAACAATAATCCCCTCTACAGCAGCTTCAGTAAGTAACCATCTTTACTTTACGTTGAGGACCTCTAGTAAGTAAGAGCTCGTTACCTCTAGGGATAGCTATTTCCATTTTTTCAACAGCTATAATTGTTCAACTTTTTATTTTTTTGGTTAGGAAGCAAGCAATATAGGGAAATAATCATTTATTAGCAGCTTGAAGTGGTTTATCCCCTGCATTAACCTGGTTATCAATGCACCAAATTTACCAGGGCTCCATTTTGCTTATGATTCAGAAGTCCTAACAGGTCCACCAGAAAAGCAGCAACATCAGTAGAATTCCGTATGCAGCTCAGGGTATAAGAAACACTAGAAGTGTCTGTCCACAGCTTAATATGGAGGCTTTGTAATTCTGCTGCAGCTGTTGAATCGTCTTTCAGTTCTGTCCTACTGTGACCCCATTTGGGATTTCCTTGGCAAAGATACTGTATTGGTTGGCCATATTCTTTTCTAGCTCATTTTACAGAAGAGGAAACTGAGGCAAACAGGGAGAAGTGACTTGCCCAGGGTCATACAGTTAGTAAGTGTCTGAGGCTAGATTTGAACTTGGAAACTTAAGTCTTTCTGACTCCAGGTTTGGTTTTCTATCCACTACACCACCTAGCTGCCCTATCTTGCTTGAATGAATTACTCTATATTGCTTGATGTGTCAATCCTTTCATGGCAGGACTGTTGCCCATGGAAAAAGTAATGCACCAATTTGAATAAATTCTCAGGACTTCTTCCCATATGCCCCCTAATGCCCATGCGGTTTCTCACTTTCTCAAGTCCAAAGAATTTTTCTGGCAATTCCACCCTACCGTCAGGTGAAAAGATCACATTGCATTGAGAATCTGAATGTTAGCTTGGCTGTCACCAAGAAATTGGTTTTTGTTGATGAGTAAAAACAGTAATACTCAAAGGATAGCTTATGCATATGCAGCTAATGCAGTGTGAGTCTGTTCCTTTTACGTGTCTTTTTTCTGTCATCAGACTGAAAATCCTTGAAGTAGAGACCGACAGAGGCCTTACAAGTTTGTGTGCCCCTCCACATCTAGACAGAAGTACACCTAGCTTCAATACTTAAGAGACCTCCCTCTAGATCACAACCCACCTCTACCTTAGTAGACTAGAAGTCATGTTTTTTGTTGCTCAGTTGTTTCTGTCATAGCTGACTCTGTGGGATGCCATTTGGGGTTTTGTTGGCAAAGATAATACCGTGCTTTGCTGTTTCCTTTATTGATCATTTTACAGATGAGGAAACTGAAACAAATAGGTTTAAGTGACTCACCCAGGGTCATAGAGCTAATAAATGTCTTGAGACCAGATTTTAACTGTGAAAGCTAAGTCTTCCTGACTGTAGGCTTGTCACTCTATCTATCTGTTGCGCCACCTAGTTGTCCCTGTAATTACATTTAATACTTCCCAATCTAGTGTTTCTTCACTTTAATGTATTTGTCCGTCATTTTCTCATCAACTATGTATTACGCTAATAGTATAGTTTTAGATATCTTACTTCCAGGATATTGTCATATATTCATATGGACTCATAAATATTGAACAAGTGACTAAGTTTAAAGCATGAACATCTAATGATATTAGAAGTCAGTTACTCTCAAGTAGTAACTAAAGTACAGGAGATATGTCACAAGATTTGGACCTAGCAAAGATCATGGAGGTCATTTAATCCAAATATCCCATTTTAAATATCAGGAAAGTAAGGCCTAAGGATGTGGAGTGACTATCCCAAGTTCACATGGTCAATAAGTAGCATAGTAAGGATTTAAAAATTCGTCCTCTGACTCTTAAGCAATATTTTTCCCACTACCTCACCTATGTTAAGAACCAGGATTAATACACAGGTAAAGGATGAATGGAGAAGGAGGATTCTTAGTCAAATAGACACTAATTATATTTGTGAGATTTCCTAAGTTTATAGATATGCAGGGGGAAAAACAGTTAACGCGATCAGAATTTCTTAGAAATGACTAGAGTATTTGGCCTTAGGAAGGCAAAGTGTGTGTGTGTGTGTGTGTGTGTGTGTGTGTGTGTGTGTGTGTGTGTGTGTGTGGTGTGTGAGAGAGAGACAGAGAGAGAGAGAGACAGAGAGAGACAGAGAGAGAAGGAGAAAGAGAAGGAGAGAAAGAGAAAGAGAGGAGAGAAAGAGAAAGAGAAAAGGAGAGACAGAGAGAGAGGAGAGAGAGAGAGATATAAAGAGAGAGAAAGAGAAAGTGAGATTGGGAGAGAGGAGAGAGAGACAGAGAAAGAGAGAGAGAGAGAGAGAAGACAGTTTGTTTTTTCACTTCTCTTTTTCATTCTCTCACTCCAGCTTATTCATTCAGCAGAGCTAAAAAGAAATATGAAGAGCTTCACTAAACTTGCCAGAACATGGTTTACTTTTGAGGTTCCTATATGTCTCATGAATCTTCACACATATCATCTGTGTCTCTCTGATGCCAAAACATGGGGATAAATTTTTTTTAAGTCCACTGTATCCTTATTTTATCTACACAGTGCCAACTATTCAGATAGTATTACATACTACAATGTCAGATGTCAAGCTGAAAGGGACAATAGAGGTCAACTAATCCAACCCTTTCATTTTTTGAGGGAGGACACTGAGAGTCGGAGAATTAATGTGTCTTTCCCAAAGTCAAATAAGAATTGGAATTCAAACAAGATCTTCTGATTCCAAATCACTGCATCATGCTGCTCCTCTATAAATGTTGTGTCTAATATCAACAAGTGAAGCATGGTGTATAAAAAAATTATCTTTGTTGGCTGCTTTGCTTTTTTTTCTTTTTTCTCATGAAAAAGACTTGGAGTCATGCAAGGAAGTGTAATTGAGTTAATTCAAAGGAAAGCAAAAACTGGTAGACTTCATTCATTACCTGAAAAAATCACCACAAATACATTTGCAAATGAATGATTCACTGCCAAGCCATGACACATGCACTAGCCATATGTTAGCATTTAGACAAAGAATTATCACTAAAATACAGCATATTTCCCTATTTTAGCTAGAACTGAGTAGATCTTAAGTTGAGGAATTAATCCATTTCTTCTCAGGAGCAAACATGAAGATTTTCTTTTCTTTTTCTATCTTTCCTTTTCTTTTTTTATTTTAAAAGTACTTTGCATAAACTGTCACTGCCAGAATTTGTTGTCATAGCTACATGTTACATGTAATATCTAAGCATAGAAAGGAGGAGTTATAAACTATTTCTTTTCTACCACTCCATTAGTGCTACCCTATGTATGTGGCAATTACATGCTTAGGGCTTATCATTTTATTCCATCTGCATGGAACATATCTCTACCCCACTGAGTCACTTCAAGGTTACTGTTTCTTCTTTAATACAATTCCTCATTTCTATCAGTTCTACAGAAATCCTGAGGGCAATTTGAATTTGTCTCTTGGTTATGAGAAAGCTAGAAGGAGTTGTTTGTCCTTGTATTTTCTTTTTTAAATTTCAGTTACTTATCATCAATTTCTGCTATCTAGCCACTAATAGGTGAACAAGGAATATGCCTCAGAGGCTTAAGTTCTTATCTCCAAGTGTGAGATTTTTTATTCCCCAGGAAATTCTCCTTATCTCTGGAAAGATAATTTCTGGATTCTGCTAAGACTCAATCTCAGTGATACATTTTCTCCATATGCCATACAACTGTTATGACCAAAGACTAAATATCAATAATATCAACAGTGGGAAAGGATGAATAACAGACACATTGAAAAGGGACCTGGGTAAACTTTTGTTTGTCAGCTCTAATCTGTTTATTTGGATGGTCTTCTGCCTTCATTAGAGTCATTAATGCCTGCTAACAAGTGAAAAAAGTACTTAAATTTTCACAAATGTATAAATTTCATGTTTTGAAGGTTGACTAAGGCTTAGTCAATAATTTCATATAATGAAAGTTGCAATGAAGGCACAAGGTTTTGGTTAAATTAACAAAGGACTGCCTTTCCCAATAAAGGTGCAAATAAGGCCCTGCTTCATGAATTTATTTTTCATTCTTATGTGATATGGATTCTGTTGTGCAATGTGTCTACTTAGCTTCATTGACTGCCTTACACTAATTATACTACAAATTATCTGAAGGCAAAGACTAGCTTTCTATCCTTTGCTCTTATTCAAAAGAGATGGCATGTAAAGCTAGCATGGTACAGTGATACAAGTCTTTAGATGGAAATCAGAGGCTCTAGATTCAAATCCCAGCTCCACTACTTATATCTTGTGACCTTAAGCAATTCACTTAATCATTGTGGGTCTCGAGTTCTTTACTGTAAAATGAAATGTTTCTATTAGATGACCTCTGAGGATCTGATCTTATTGCAGAGGTAGAGTGTGACAAAGGGAAAATGGGTAGGCATTGGCCCTATCACAGACAAGTATAACTAAAGAACTATGTATCTAGATAGCAGATCATGTGAAAAAGACTAAGGTTCAGTGGATTACAAGATCAACATGATTCAAAGGTGGAAGGTGGCAACCCCACTAGGTAATATGTTTTGAGGTTTCATTCAAAGAGATAGAGTGTCTAGATCAAGGGAGATGATCATCACACTATATTATGCCCTGATCAAAACACATCTGGTTTACGGGCACATATACATAAGGACACACACATAGTAAGGAAATCTGCAACTATTCCAGTGTCATAGAAAGATACGGGAAGGCCACTGGGGATGCTAAACTTAGAAATAAGAAGATTTGAGAAGAAGGTGTGAAATTTCTTTGGATTTAAGAATATTAAGAGAACACTGTTAATTACTAATTTATATACCTATTCTCCCATGTATACACAAAGGCATGTATACACAAATCAAGGTCATGCCCAGTAAGGACATTAAGAAAAACATGCAAGCTTTCTCAAGTAATATTTGACAATAATCACATTCTTACTCTCTTGTAATTAACAGGAAGATGCAAAGAATAATAAAGTCCAATTTTTTTTATTATTTGAAAAAAATTTGATTCACTAAATTAAAATGGTGCCTTACATTATTTTACAACAAAATGTCTCCCATACATTATTCAAGATCATTCAAGATACTCTAGAAGACATAACAAATGTTCAATGACCCTCTGATCATAAGAAAGACAAAAAATAGGGAAACGTCAGATTGCCAAACATATTCACCACAGTGATGGAAGAAAGTCAATGCAGAGTTCAAACTGAGGACAGTTTCCCACTGAATAGTAAAATTTTCAAAAAACTCCTGTTCATCAATGACATTGCGTTGATTCCACCAATCCATGAGACATCACAGAGCCTCCTGGAAAAGATCTCTGATCACTCAATGGAGTTTGGTCTGTCCATCCACACAGGAAAGACCAAATAGATAAATCATATTTATTGCTCAGATTTCAACATGTATATGTATAGACAGCCTCTAGGCTCATCTGACAGTATGTGTGTGTGTGTGTGTGTGTGTGTGTGTGTGTGTGTGTTCATCCTTCATTGCCGAAGACCATGCCATCAGAGAAATAATGACATGACTTGCACTTGACTTTTTTTGAGTAAGGGAGTGTTGTGCAGGTCACTAGTCTCACTTCTCCTCCAGAGCCATCTGAATCCAGTGACCCAGACATTCATCAGGATGACTAGAGATGACCTAAGATGAGGCAATTGGGGTTAAATGTCAAGTGTCTGAGGTGAGATTTGAACTCAGGTGCTCCTGACTCCTGCACTAGTGTTCTATACACTACACAATAAAGATGGACCTAAAGTTAAAAAGGAGAGCATGCTGAACTGCTTTGGGGAAAATGCAAAGTTCTTTTACTGACTTGACATTTCCCAGAAAAGTAAAATTTTATCTTTTTGATACTATCACTTTATTCATACTGCTATATGCCAGGAAGACATGGAACATGACTACTTTGAAGAACAAATGATGTGCGTAACTCATAGGGAAACGAAGATGTACATGGTCAGTATAAGAAGGCTGCAATATATAACCAATAAAGAGCTCCAAAAAAGAAGTAGAACACAGAACATCATACAAAATTTTACAAAAGAAAGAGATGATCTGGTCATATGGTGTGAACAGGAATGGCTGGTGAATTACTCTGATACCCTGAAATTTCTAAAGAAATCAAATAAGAAAAGAGTTAGGGAAAGGGAACGAGCATTTATCAAATAACCTACTATGTATCCAAGCACTATGTTAAGTGCTTCACAAATAGTATCTCATTTGATCCTCATAACAACCTTGGAAAAGAAATGTTATTATTATCTCCATTTCACAGTCTAGTAAACTGACCCTGAGAGAGGTTAAATGACATGCCAGGATCACACAGCTATGGAGTATCTAAGAATAGATTTAAACTAAAGTCTTCCTGACATCAAGCACAGTACTGTATCCACTGGACCCACCTACCTGCCTCTAGCATATTAGGTGGCCTTACTGTGATGAACTTTTGCAAGGATATAGACAAGAATCCCACACAACAGGCAGGCATGCAAGAACCAAGACGAAGATCACTGCAGGGAAATCTCAAGTTGATGAGTTCAAAGTCATCATAGCATTCAGATATTAAGTGGATAAGGAGCTAGATTTGTTTTGGCCATTACAGAACAAGAACCAAAGGGTAGGAGTAACAGAAATCAATTCCAGCAAAATATTAAGAAAATTTCCTTAGAATTAAAACTGTCAGAAAGTAAAAAGTGTTATTTCAATGGGCTATTTCCTTCTCACTGGAGATCTGTGATTACGTGCCATTAAGGACAGACAACAACATGTCACATATGCACACATGGCTCCTTGTTCTAATATAAATTGGGTGAGACTAGATAGCTTTCATACAAATCTTAGATTTTGAGATCTGAAAGACCAAAAAACTCTTTTCTTCTGCCTCAAAAATCAGTAGAAATCACCCAATATCCTCAAACATTGATTCCTACTTTGGTTATTTCAAATGTATAGGAACTAAAATGAAAAGAAGCATATTCATACATTCAAGAAATCTTTTCTAAGTAGCTGCTTTAAGGCATAGGGAAAGGTAAATAAGATAAGAAAGCCTCAGTCCTTCATAGAGCTAAAACCATATCAAGGTAAATAACATCAGGCTTGTTTTCAAGATGGCCTTATTCTGGCTTTTCCCCTCTGAGTAGGATATTGGGGAAAAAGAACAAAAATGAAAACTAACAAAATACAATGAAAGATTCTAGTGCTGGTTGTGGTAATAATAATTTGTGTGCTATTGGACACAATAACCTTAATCTCTTTATGGCCAGAGCAATATCCACCTAAAAGGTAAGAAAGCTATCCCAGAGGCTTGATTGGTCAATAGTCCTAAAGCTTAAGTAAGCTTTTGTTGTTGTTTCCCAGAAGTTGAAGTGCATAAAAAAAGCCAGCACACAAGAAGTCAGTGACCTTGTACCACTGCCTTGTGAGCCACAACCTCACCCCTCTGACCAGATCAACTTCTGCGTGGAGATTAGGGTAGTTTGTGTTCCTAAAGCAGTGTGGTATCCTTTCCATGTTATGGCTAAGCAAAGATCCTTTTGTTAAATGTTACACAGTCTATAAGTGTCTCCTTTTATTCCAATATCCAACCTGACCTACCAGACTGGACTCAGTCAAGGGTGACCTACAACAATTCCTGAATTTCAGTTTCCCAGTGCATTAAATGATGGAATTGGACTAGATAATCTGAAAATTCTCCTTCAGTTACAAAATTCTATAAAATAATATTTTTCTTTCCTGGCCTCTTTGCTGGTGCTAACGTAAGCACAGCAGAGTAAAGTTTGTGGTTATCTTAGACTCCTCAATTTTTTTGGTACCCCAGTTCCCATAAGATTTTTTGGACTTTATTCTCACCCCTCCCCTTATTTATTTTAAAAGTCAATATTTACAATCTTTCATTTAAAACATCAAGAAAGAAAAAATATAAGTCTCCACTACAAAGGAACTAATAACATGGAAAAACATCCACCCTTCATTTTGAGCAGTAGACACTGAGGGGCTGACAAGCAGTTTCCTGGAAAAGTCTAGCTCTGAAAAGTTGAGCACATATCAAATAAAAATGAGAATAATACTGGATGGTGGCAGAGAACAACTACACACAGAATTAGAGTAAGTGGATACATTAGTTACACTCAACAGAAATTTCCAGAAAATAGATCTATGCTTTTAGCCAATGTCTATTCTCTAATTCTACCCAGAGCAAAAATGGGTGAAAGCTTGGCTTTTGCAAGACAGTTATGAAATCTAATTTTAAGAATATGCTTTTTAACAGAGAATTGTAAGGTCAACATCAAGTTTGGATTAATTTGTGATTTCCTTGACTTTCCTCAAAATCTATGAGATAGAATTCAAACAGAAAGCCTGAGATTTGCAGATTTAAGAGTTTTTCTTTTATATTGGGATAAGAAAGATCATTTAGAAAAAAAAGTATGAAAAATACTTGTTTATAAAGATATATATTACAGAAAGATAATTTATTTTTATGTCCCAATATGCAATTATCTAATTCAAAAAATAATCTAAATAGAGTGAAAAGGGTTTTGGGTTGGAGAACCAGGAGATGAGTTCCCACGGAAGTTAAGTGACTTTGGACAAGTAATTTCACCTCACTGTGATTGTTTTCCATCTGCATAATGTACGTAATCATCTCCAAACTCCCTTCTACCTAAAGAGCCCATGATTTGACAAAAGGAATTCATCATTGGTTTTCCTATTGATTCAGATAATATTCTCAATGATGACCTTCATATTTAGATGTATCGGCATTTATCTGGAACATGAAATGGCCAGTACCTTGAACCACTCAAAATGTGTTTGTGGACCTACTCTCACGCTTTCCAATCGAGTTTCCCAAAGAAAGATTACAATCACATACTCTCTCAAGTTTCTAGGCACTGATATTATACAAGAACATATTCTCCTAGTCACCATTCTAAATGTAAGCTCCCTACTGATGTGCTTTCATTTCTTTTGGGGGGCAATTATTTCTTTCAGAAAGCAACTAGTAGACTATTTTCCTTTTGCCTTCTGTGTCTAAGAAATTTCAGCAATTTTCATTCATGATTATTTGAAATACAGCAACCAAAGTTTTTTTTTCCTGTCATGATTGTCAAGTAGTCTAGCAATTCTTAGATTATTTCTCCTTGAACTGTTTTCTAGGTAATTTGTTTTCCATATTATATACCTTGTTATTTTTTTCTTTTTAAAAAAAGTCTTTTGATTTTGTTTCAATTTTTCATGCAGTTTCATGGAGAATGTTTCCTGTTTAGTCTATTCTAATTTTAAGAGTTCAATTCTTAAATAACGTTTATCTATTATTTATTTATTCCAACATATTAATCATGCTTGTAATTTATTTTCTCCCTCCATATCCTATATTGCATTTTCTATTCTATTTATTTTGGGTATTTGTACAGTTCTCATGGCCAGGTCATTTTTTTCTTTAGACTTGGCTTGGATTATTGTAGATTAATTCCCTTCTTACTGATTTATCCCTTGGGCATCTGCCATTGTAAGGTATTTCTGCATTTTGTTTGACATTTTTTTTGTTTGCTTTTTTACTCACATCTCCAGCTTCAATTTCTGGATCAGGAATTTGTGCCTAGATCAGACACCACTCATTCCCACTTGATCCTCAGTTCAATTGCTAAAAGCAGGGCCTTGCCTTCTGCAGGAATTATGTGGTCTTGACTCATGCTGTGCTTTAAGCGAAGGCTTCTCAGATTTGATAGTAGGAATGGACTTCCTGTTTCCTTGGTTGAACACAGGCTTCTTGGATGCCCTTCTAGCCCCATATACTGCCTCTTATGGGGAAGAGACCATTGGTTTGTCCCTTGTAGCTTTGGCCTCTGGTCTAGACTTTCTTACCTGCTGTGGGTTGTATTTCAGTCCATCTTCCACCTGTCCTAGTTCATCTCTGTTCTTTACTTCTACAGGATTCTGGTCGTCCTTTTACATAGTCCTAGACTATTGATTCTCATTCCTTTACTCTCATAATTATCCTTTTTGGTAAGTTTTCATTTCTTTAGTGGGTTTTATGTAGAAGTGGGGGCTGGAAGGGTAATGACACAGAGCTGAGCTCTACTAGGTCCTAAACTGGGCCCATCTTTCCACAATCCAATGTGCTTCAGTTTATATAAATGATATTTTTACATCTTAAACACAACTATTTGCTTGACAATAAGGAAAAGAAATAATATCACAGATACTCATATATTAAAACAAGTTCAGGAATTATAAAATCCAACAATATTTACACATGATCTTGGGGCACACTTTCCCACCAATGTAATTATTATCTGTGAGAAAGAGTGAACACATTTATACAAACCTTCCCATACAAGAGAGGCAACTTGAATAAGGGAAACCTATGTGGCCTGGGATAACACAAAGCTCTGAACTACAGGTTTTGATGTCATTTCTGTCTAAGGAATTGTCTGTTAAAGTTTCTGGATGAATGTAGCTTCTGTGTTGAACAGGTGCTTCCACTACTAAGCTGAGTTGATCCATGCTGGGCCTGACTAACACCTCACTGGACTGATGTTTTAGCCAAACTAGTCAAACAACTGGATGACTTTTCTGATTCCCTACTTGCAAGCTGTTCCTCTGTTGAGTTGAACTTATATGGCCACTCATCAACCACTGCAATATTCATCAGTTCTAGCTTCCAGCTTAGCTGATTTACTTCTGAAATCTTTCCTTTCAACTCTACGACTCTGGTTCCCCTTTGCAATCAACCCCACCTTAGCTTATGGCTAGTAACAAAATTCCCATCTTCTGCTTATTATCAGAAAAATTTGTCCCATATGGTACAATAGTTCAGATATTTCTATCATTCTGGAATTCTATAATTATTCACATTCCAAAAATGATCAGCAGCTATTTCAGAATCTTCTGAGTAACTTTCTCTCAAAACTCTGAACAGACAACTCAGCAACAAACTTTTTTTTCATATGAAAGAGTAGCAAAATAAAAGAACAGTTGTATTTGTTGTCCAATCATGTCTAACTCTTTGTGCTCCCATTTAAGGTTTCTTGGCAAAGACTAGAGTGATTTGCCATTCCCTCTTCCAGCTCACTTTATAGATGAGAAAACTGAGGCAAACAGAATTAAGTGACTTGCCCAGGGTCATACAATTAGTCAACGTCTGAGGTAAGATTTGAACTCAGCAAGATGATTCTTCCTGACTCCAGGTTTTGCACTCTATCTTTCATTCCACTTATCTGCCCAAGGGAATAGTACACTACATTTAACCACCAAGTATAGTATAAAGTTTCTATTCTTCCTCAAAATGGCACTCCTTCCTGCAATGCCATAGTGTAACTGGCTCAAGATATAATCTTGATGCCAAGATACTAAGTCTCTTTAAAGAAAATCATTTTAACAGTGCAAGTAATAGATGTTTGCAAATGAGGTTTGTTTTCCTTTGCCTTCTCATTGGAGAAAGATAGGTGAGAAGAAGAGAAGGCAGACCTTGTTGAAAATAAAATTCAGTTACAAAACAATGCAAGCAAAATGAAATTTATTTTGTGTGGTCATTTAAATTTCTGGTTTATTAAAGAAGTATAAATTTATATATTTTCAAAATCACTGATCTCCAAATGGTCACAACATGTTAGATCAATGGGACCTCAGAAGCTATTTAGTTTTACCCTTTCATTTTACAAACAAGGAAATTGAGACTCCACAGAGATTAAGTGACTTGTCAAATGTACTACATGTCAGAGACAAGTTTGAACCTAGATTCTTCAAGTTTAAAGTCAGGGTTCTTTAATGATATTCATGTTTCCAATGCGATAGAGAGAGAGTAGAAGGGCTGTTTTCATACTCCCAGATTTTTTTCCCCTAAAAGTATCTTTGAAAGCATAAAGTCCCAGGGAAGAAAAAAAATAGGTTTTAAAATAGTATGTGAAAGTACATTAATTCCCAGAAGGAAAATGTTCATAAGAAACAAAGAACTCTCCCATGACCAAATAGAGTTCTTTGAAATTACGCAAATATACAATTTGTCTCCAGTTATGATACTTACGAAAAAAACGTGTAAGTAAAGTGCTTTGTGAACTTTAAAGCACTGGGAAACATTTACTGATTTCCATCAGATTGGTACAACCCTTGGTAGACACTGAGATTCTTTATAAGTCAAAAACTAATACACATTAATCTTTCTGGGTTACTGTCACATGCTTCATGAAAATGTAGATTTTGAAGTTATTATGGTGAAGATTCTCGATTATAAATTCTTTTTATCAGGTTGTTCAAAACCTGAAGGGAATGTAGAACTCCACATCATAGAACAACATGGAAATCATCTAACATTTTGTACAGGATGGGAGTTTCTGTTAATAATTGTTAACAAAAATGTTAATTTCACCCATGCCAATTATTAGCAAGTTAACCAGACTTTTAGACTCTGGAAACTGTAGCAAGAAACTAATAAAGAGAACAGAAATATTCTGTAATTTGTTTCTAGTAAGAAAGTCATTTTACTCTCACTTTAAAAAAATAGATATTCTACTAAAAGTCAAAAGTGTCACATCTGCTGCTTATCTCCAAATGGCTACAGATTAGATTCTCATATTCAATAGTCCAATGCTGGAATTTGGGAATTGGTCACCCAACTTCTGCACATTTCACATCTGTAGCTATTCCACAAGGGAACTACCCTTTATATTCATAAGTAGCTATCTGGCAATAACTATGAAACTTGCACAAAAAACCTGCTATAGAATGTGATTTCTGTCTAGTTTGTTAGGTTATTGACAGAGCCATTATTGATGAAAATGTGCTAAGGATTTCATTTCTGGATACCTTCTAACCTAGGACTCAATCCTTGAATAATCTGATAACTGGGCCCTATTTTCCTAGTTTTATGACAGTGTCCTGAACACTAGTAGAAGGAAAATGAGTCTAGCTTTTTAAGTTTCTAAGGAGGGTAAAATTCTTTTTGCAGGGCTCTGTTGGTCATTGTGTATGTTTGTTAAGGGCAGAGATTTCAGTTGGGTTCTCAGTGGGGCAAGATACTGAGACTGAAGGTCACAGAAGACAGTTCACCTCAGACCAATCTATAGATTCATGTCTGAGAGTGTATTACTAAAATCCCACAAAAACAGCAGTAGCCAGATTAACTAGGGAAGACACAATACCATAAGGATATATTTTTTACAAGGAAATAGAAGCTAATGTACAATTCTCAAATGATGCTTTCCTTACGCAAGTGCTTCAATTACTTTGTCGCATATTTGATGCCATCTGGAACACTACACTGGGGAATTAGCTCAGGACTGAGAAGCAGGAACTTTATAAGAAAAATTCTCTAAGTTGAAATGATAAACTGAAGCTTGTTTACCACCAAAAGTTGTACTTTACATTGGTTTTTGTCAACATAAAGCATAATTAATTTAAGTCTTGGGGGTCTGTTCTCTCTGAGCTTTTTGTTTCCACAAAAAGGTGATGCTACCTATATACATTTCAAATCATTTCAGCTTATTTTAAACACACACACATATGTATTTATGTATACTTGTTCACCTCTTTGACAATAAATTAACCAAAGATAACATTACGAGATATATTAAAAGAAGAAGTGGAAAAGAAAAGATATCAGTTATAGTCAGGAAGATAGGAATTTATTTTCTGCTTCTGATATGAACTATGTCCAGTAGCAAATCCTATCTTCTCTATAAAAGGCTATCTGTCTTCTTTCCTCATCTATAAAGTAGAGATGATACCTAAAATATTTACCTCACATGCTTGTTGAGAGGATCAAAAATGTAATAAAGCTTTTCATATCTTAAAATGATATATAAATGTTCATTATTATTTATGACAAAACTCTTATTTGTCTTTTGTTCTCCTTTCATTGTGTAGGACCACACATTTTTCGTTAGCACCATTTATGTCCTCTAATTCTCTTTTTCCACAAGGATATACTTTCTGAGGAATCATATTCCCCAGAAATTCTTTCATCAAGCCAAGTAAAAAAAAGTCTAAAAAAGAGAAAGTTATAATTGTTTATTAACAATTAGAGATAATCCAAATGGATTAAATGTGCTACTTCCTGGGGAGGCAAGTAGGTTTCCCTTGCACTGGAGATCTTCAAGCAGAAGCTAAAAGACCACTTCTTGGGTAGATTGTAGTGTGAGGGATTATTTCCTAAGAATAAGGTGGCCTCAATGGCTGCTGAGGCATCATCCAATTCTAAAATTCTGTCCTTTCAGAAATTCTCTGATTCTGTAGATTCACCAAGACCCACAAGCTAGTTTCTACACAGGTAAAATATGTCTCCACTAAAAGAGATGCAAGACATCTGCCTTTACTATGGCAGCCTGCAAGAGTAAGTGCGACTAGACTAAGTTTTGGGAGGGTAGAAACTCCATACCTCTTTCAACTTCCCTACAGCACCTATCCTTTAAGGGATAAAAAATATTTGTGGATGTGATATTGATGCTGCTACTGCAAGACACACAGTCAGAATTGTTTCTCATGGGTCCATGCTTCGTAGACACCATCACAATTCTCTCTATTTTTTTTTCCTACAATGGCTAGGGCTTCAGACATTTTACTTTCAGTTGCAACTAAAACACACATATATACATTAAGTTTACTCAAACTGCATAATATTTCTCTTTTAAAATGTACTGAGTCCTACCTATTTCTGAGCATATTATCTAATAGCATTCTCAGAAGTTCTGGGAGTTGTATTTAACATGTATATTTAACCTCCATAAAGATAGAAAGCTCCATTTGCATTCTGCAGCCAGAATCAATAGCTGACCACATAGATATAATGTCAGCCCAGGAGTAGCACCCCTAGCCTGATGTAAAAAGCATTTTTCGAAATTGCCCCAAATGAGGTTTGGGGACTCTAAGTTGAGAAGCACTTCTACGTGTATGCTTACTTAAACAAAAAGTAATTTTGCCTGTGTGGTGAAAGTCATTCACTTCTCTCTCAAATTTTCTCCCTTAACTCTGGCAAATTATATCCATAGAACAAAGGGGCACTGAGGGCTTAAAAGGACCTCATCCACAGAGTTGCTCTGTATTTGCAGACTCATCAATGTCTAGATCAGCAGTCACTTTCTTCTTCTACATCTTTAAACTTTTGAGTTTAATAGGTTCATGTTGAGTGTAAAGGTCTTAAGCACCCACAGTTAAGTTCCATGCTGGAAATCCTTTGAAAGACTCAGCAACCTTCTGGAGGATTTAGATGCATTAGAACTTCCCAAATCACTTAGCCCCAAAACTTTGGTGAGGAAGGGCTTGCTGAAGTTAATTTCACTCCTAGAGTTTTCTATACTCTCCATTTGGAAGGGAGGACCTGGTCTATAGAAGGTATTCATTCATCTTTTTTTCCTAAATTTTCATCCCAACTTCACTGAGAAGAAGGAAGAGAAGTGTCATAGGGAGAGAAAATGGGTACTTGAGGTGGGGGAATAATTCCTCTCACTATTCCTATGTCCTATAGCACTATCAAGAGAGGTAATTAGTTGGACTGCTCAAGTCATCAAAGAGAGAGTCAGCAATCTGGGAGTCCTACCTGCCAGGCAGAACATGATCTTGAGGAGGTTGTAGGGAGACTAGAGAAGATACCATAAGAGAATCTAGACTTCTGTTTTTACTTACAAATCACAGGTTAAAAGGTATCATTTAGATACCTTATATCTTTTAGATATTAGACCCAAACTTTTTTAAATAGACTCCAGCTATACTCCTGTTAATTGAACTTCAATTAAAAAAACTGAATATAGGTGTCTGAAAAAAATGAAATGTCTATTTCCCCTTTGGTCATTGAAGAAAATTTCCCTAGGTTTT
This sequence comes from Bettongia penicillata ogilbyi, assembly GCA_023548195.1. Taxonomy (NCBI): domain Eukaryota; kingdom Metazoa; phylum Chordata; class Mammalia; order Diprotodontia; family Potoroidae; genus Bettongia; species Bettongia penicillata. Next base: position 1,095,667 of record JAJHZJ010000719.1, on the reverse strand, counting down.
CCTGGTAGCAAAACCAATAAACAGCAAGAACAAAACAACATCTTTTGGTTGTTGAAATTATTAAAGATTTACAATTGTATTACTAAGGTTACCTGGAATTTACAGAACATTGTGAAGAATATGATAGCACGCTTCTACTTCTATATTACATATCCTGATGGGAACTGAATATTCGTTAACTGGCTCAAGACACCTAAAATTGGAATTTGGCTCAGTGAATAAGAGGTCTGGGCCCATTTATACCATGCTGCAAGCCAGTCCATAGTCTCATTCAAGCAGCAGGCCAGAATCATGGTAGAGTAGCTCTAGCCACAGCCCTCAGAGGAGATGGCTGAAGAGTAAAAGAGAACTTCTCTCCCTCTCTCCCATTCCTTCTGTCTCACCAGGGAACAATGTGATTTTCAGTGATACATCAATTTTCAGAGGTCCCACCGACAGATGATTAGAGGTTCACAGCAGAGTCCCCAGAGTATCACTGGCCAATGGAAGACTCTGCAACTGTCCTTGCTATGCTTGTTTAATACTAACTCTGGTTGATAATCAATGGAGAATGCACCATATGGGAACCTGTGAGTAACAGTATTAGAAAAAATAACCCCTCAGAGTTACACTTAGAATAACGAAGGGAGAAGCAGCATTCGCCCATCTGGGAACCCAATTTGCTGTGCAAAGATCTGGAAAAGAAGTCCCGGAATGGGGGTGTGTGTGTGTGTGTGTGTGTGTGTGTGTGTGTGTGTGTGTTCATCATTCATTGCCAAAGAAGACCATGCCATCAGAGAAATAATGACATGACTTACACTTGATTTGAGTGCAGCTCACCAGCCTCACTTCTCCTCCAGAGCCATCTGAATCCAGCGACCAGATATTCATCAGGATGACTGGAGATCACCCAGGATGAGGCAATTGGGGTTAAGGGACTTGCCCAAGGTCACACAGCTAGTGAGTGTCAAGTGTCTGAGGTGAGATTTGAACTCAGGTCCTCCTGACTCCTGCACTGGTGCTCTATCCACTGCACCACTTAGCTTCCCCATGCAGAAGAGGTATTACAATAACAACAACCTGATTTTTCTACAATTGAACTGGTCTTTTCCTTTTAGTCCATTCACTTTCCTTCCTTCTGAATCTGCCTTCTTGGAGTCGAGATGAAAGAATTGCTTTCTCATAATTCATTGTCATCATTGTCTTCCCCCTGCCTCTCAGCAGAGGATCTTTCCTCATACTATACTGAAAAAAGCAAAGGTGTCCTTCTAGCCTCCTCTCCTGATTTCTACACTTCAGTTACTCAGCATCATTCCCTATACCATTTTTACTCTCATCTCTGAGGATTAAGTGACCTTTGTTCTGACCAGTGCCAACACCTCTAGCTGTGCTCTTGATCACATCCTCTCTTGTACCATCCATCATTGGTCTCTCTTTTCCTATTTTCAGTCTTTTCTCACCAACTGGCTCTTTTTTGCTATCTACAAACATACCCAGAATTCTTCCATCCTTTTAAAAAAAATCCTATCATTCTTCAAACTATTGCCCTATATTTCTCCTTTTTTTGTGGTCCAAATCTTATAAAAAAAAGTTATCTCTACTTGTTGCTTCCACTTTCTCATTCCTCTGTTTGGCAGTGGATCCCCTTTCTACCTTTCCAGACTTATTATATATTACTCCCCATAATGCATAGACTCCACAGTCAAGCCAAAGTAGCCTAGTGTGTATTACTTTTCTTATATTCTTGCTTTTGCTTTAGTTGTCCTTAGGGACTAGAATGTTTTCCCTTCACATGTTTCCTTAAAGAGTCAGGTCAAGCATCCCTTTCAGCATGAAGACTTTCCTTGTACCCATGCTTCTAGGGCCTCTTCCCCAATCCAAAGGTCTCTTGTGTCTGTCTTGCATATACTTGGGGAATGAATGCATGCACATTCTGTATTTCCCATGATAGTAGAAACAATATGATGCAAACACCTGGGGGAGAAGCATTGTTTCACTTTTGTCCTTACATCCTCAACACCTAGCATGGAGTACAAATTTAATAAACCCTTGTTGATTGATTTATTGGTGCTTTTTTCCCCTTAAGTCCTGAATGGAAAACAACAGACACAAGCCAAATTTCAGTGTTTCTGGAAGAAATTTTTGTTGTGAGCATACGTCATATGTTTCTTAATGAAAAGCATTCAAGACTGGAGCCAGATCCTGTAAGTCCAGAGCTTTGGTAATGGGCACAGTTTACAAATTCTATTCTCAAAAGTGAAATAACTTAATTATTATAGTTTGCCAAAGCTCATTTAATTTTCATGTATTTTAATGCATAATTTTGCCTGCATCATGAAAGCCTGTAAGCACATTTACAGAGTAAAAATCCTTTAAATATAAAATTATAGAATAGCATCATCCCTGGTGATGCTAATGTTTTCTTTCTGTGTCATTCTTCAATAAAATTGGCAAGTTTTTTTTCTTTCTTTGTCTCACAGAACATGAGATTTGCACTGTTCCTTTAAAAAAATAGCATTTAAGAGATAGGAAAAACAAAACAAAGGAATACTTACTAAGTCAAAGATGATCCACTGAAGTTATGCTATTATCAAGTTTGAACAGAAAACAAAGCTTAAAAATTTCAAGAGATGATATGTGAGGTGAAAAATTTATTAACATAACAAATTTCTGAGCCCAAACCCAAATTAGAATAGCTTCCAAAAAGCATGTTATCATCCATGAAAAAGTCACCCAAACCAGAGAGCTTTACATTTTTGCAGCTAGGTAGGCTATATTGTAGTACATTGCCAAGGATGACTTGTGTGCAAAAAGGGACATAAAAGATATCATCTGGGAAAAGTATGACTGAAAAAGGGGGTCAACAAATCATGAAATGAGTGCAGAAAATAGGGGAGGAACTGTCCAGGTACTGGTTCCTAAGGAATATTAGAAGACCCCAAAAAAACCCACGTCTGGGATGTTGCAGAGAGCCACGACAGAGGATTTATGGAGGGACATGGCCAAAAATTGTACAGGATGTGAAGGTGTGGTTTTAATATCATTAGACAGAACACCTAATTACTTATCCATTGAATTATTGAAACACCTAAGTAGGTATTTACATTAAAGTATTTAATCTACAATAAACACTTAGATTGAAGTTTGACAATAGGTTGATAAAATCAGAGGGAAGTTGAGGGGCAATCTAAGCCAATCCCTACCTGAAGCACAAAGTCCATCTACAATACAACTGATAAAATGGTTTGTCAGGCTTAAGTGAAAAGTTATTTTTAAGCCCAACTCAAGATAACATATTTCATCTACACCCTGAGAAGACAAAGATTATCATTTCAGAAAGTGGGTTTCTGTTGTACCATTCCATAGTAGCAAAGAGGGAAAAATGAGTAGATGTCTACCTGTGTTTAACATATGATATAGAAATACCATGGTAGGTTGAAACATAAACTTATTGTCCCTTAATGCATTCTTCTTCATGCTGAAACTCCCTAATTCCTTCAGCTGACTTTGTAAATTATGGTTTAAAAATTCAAGTTACCCATCCATGCTCTGTCCTGTCAATGTCTTTCTAATAACGTAGCACCTGGAACTGAACACAGTACTTCCGGAGTGATATGCTTGTTGAAAACAAATACCTCCTTTCCCTTGAACAACATGTTTCTACTCATGGAACTCAAATTTACCATAGCTTTGAGATGTGTCACAAAATAAATCAACTTTTGATTTATTTTGAGCTTAAATTATCCTAAATCTTCAGGTTTTTTGAACATGAACTTTGTCTAACTATATAATCTCTCTCATCCTGTCCTTTTGTAGTTGAAAGCATCTGGATCCAAGAGCATTATTTTACTTTAATCCTTGTTAAATTTCATCTTATTAGATTTGTTGAGGGCTTAAGCACAAAGAGGACAGGATGACTAGGCAATGATAAGGTGATGTCATAAGGGTATTTATAAATAGCTACATCTTTGAAAATAAAGTTTGAACCCTTCTCTATTTTCACAGGACACTTGAGATTGATGACTGTAGGACGCTGATTCCAACATACAGAAGTTTTCTCTCACTTTTTCCAGCCACTAGTGGAATAAGTGAAGTACCTCTCTAACAAGATCATCTCTCTTTTCTATACGTACCTGTTTCTGTACCTGACATCTTCCCTATCGGAGCATAATCCTCTTCAGGGTCTATATTTTTAATTGTTGTAACTGTATCTCCAGAGCCTGGAATAGTGTCTGCTAAATGGTGTTTAATAAATACTTATTAACTGACTGATTTTTCGTTGATTGCTTTATTTGCTCCATCATCTTTAGATTTTGCCCTAATCTCATTCCCTTAAATAAAAGATTTAATATGAAAATAATAATGTTGAAACAAAATATGCCAATCTGGAAATAACAAAACAACTGACACATTCACCTAAACGTGCTAACCATTTTAATGTGTTATTTTTGGGGGTCTCACCACTCCTTAGAGTTGAACTGATCTCAAGAAATTAAGTGATCGATGGTCACAGAGCAAGTGTCATAGAAAAATTTAAAACCAGATTTTCTTTACTATAAATCCAACATTGATATCCATTTTTTCCAAGCTGTTTCTAGAATACAAGCTATTATATATAGAGATTATAGCTTATGTAACCTTTGTATCTTTCCCAATGCAGAGTGTTCTACAGATAGTAAGGCTTAATAAATCTTCAGTGGATCAGAGAATGAGTGATGATAAAACTAAAGTTGCCTCGAGTACCTGTAAGATATTGTTTTAATTTATTGTTGGAGCCAAATGAATTTGAAAGTTTCTCCCTGTCCCCAAAACCAGAGGAAAATGGTGGGCATCAGCCCCACTCTATAACCTCTAAAGCTGACCTTGCTCCTGACCCTCTCAGAGGTAAAATTATGGTATTTCTTACAGTAAATCTGTATAAGTTTAACAAAACTTCTAGAAAGCGTATTTGTTGTTTTCATCCTTCATTCTCAAAGAGGACCCTGACATCACAGAAATGATGACATTACTTTCACTTGACTTTGTTTTGAGTGAGGGAGGGTTGTGCAGGTCACCAGCCTCACTTTTCCTCCAGAGCCATCTGAATCCAGTGACCAGATGTTCATCAGGATGACTGGAGACCACCCAGGATAAAGTGGGAGCCTTAGGCCTTTTAGGCTAAGGTCTTTTCAGATACTCAGTTAAAGTGAAGTAATGCCTATTCAGTGAATAGGCCTTTTAAAAAAGTGGTCAGGGGATGACTCCTTTAAATAGAAAAGAAAAATAAATAAATCAAGCTAGAGGGCGAGACGGGGTGGGGTTCTGAGTGCACTGCCTCTAAGGTGCACTGCCTCTAAGGTTTTAGGGAAGACAAGGAAGAAAGAAAGAAGGAAAAAGAGAGAGAGAGAGAGGGAGGGAGGGAGGGAGGGAAGGAAGGAGCGAAGGAAGGAAGGAAGGAGGGAGGGAGGGAAGGAAGGAAGGAAGGAAGGAAGGAAGGAAGGAAGGAAGGAAGGAAGGAAGGAAGGAAGGAAGGAAGGAAGGAAGAAAGGGAAAGAAAAACAAGAAAGTAACCTAGCCATGAAGTAAGCATCAGAGAGGATATCAAAACAGGGATGCCTTTTTGACTGATTTCACCTGAGTACTTGAACTTCTAAAAGATTGGAACCAATTCAGATTTGGACTATTTTCTATCCTTTGAGATAATCTTTCCATTAGACCTATTCATCCATCTAGACAATAAAGTGTTGCTCCCTAAAGTCGGGGGCTATGAACCCTCATTCTACTATCTGCCAGCCCAGTCTATAGGTTCCTGATATAAAAGGAGCCCCTATTCATATGCCAAACCATTTGAGTGATTGACAGTATGCAAACCAACAGGAAGAATAGGGATGATGAATAGAACTGGCATCTCCAGTGCTATGAATCATAAATAAGTTTTCGGAATTAATATCCAACATCATATAAAAGAAGCTTTTCAAGTTCACAGTTATGAGCTGATCACTGATATGAGGTCCCAGCTATCCAATTTATTTGTGAAAGTTTTCTCTCAACTATGCAGAAAGGAAAAAAATAAGAGAAATGCCTTCTAAGAGCCATGTTTCACCTGGAAAATATCAAAGGAAGGGAATATAAAGATGCACTTTTAGAAATGATGGATTGGGAGCCTAATCCATTATTGACTATGAAAGGATTGTAGGTGTCATCTTTGGGCACTGTTTTATTAAGCTGTTGTTCCTAGTCATAAAGAATGAGAACAGACACTTCAGATAGCTGATAATTGTCTGTTGGGCTCTGCCTCTACCAACACCATTCATCAGAGCCACTTAACTCAGAGGATTGAATTAAAGTGCAAAGCACATAATAAAAGTTGAGGTGGAAGAAAAGTTTGTCTTCAGTGACAAAACTTAGACCACATTAATTTTTGCTAGACTCTGAGCTCCTTGAAGTCAGATGCTATCATGTTTTTTTTTGAATCCTTCAATTTAGTTTAATGCAACAAATATTTAAGTATTTAGGGATTATTATGTATTAGGGATTTAAAGAAGACAAGAAAAAACAGTCCCCATCCTCAAGAATCTAACATACTACCAAGTGCCCAGTATAATGCTTTGCACAATACAACAGTTCAAGAAATATTTGTTGAACAAAGCAAATAGCAAAAATAAAACATATTATTAAAAAAACAACGATGAAAAGGATCACTGGGGAATAATTGTTGCATGTGGGTGCACACACACACATCTGTCCTGTGTCCATGTTACATGCTATTTCAATTCAATTCAACAAACCTTTGTGAAAGGAAACCTTCCCTGCTAAGTACTTAAAAAACAGAAGCAGATTCTGTCTTCAATTTGTTTAATTTCTATGGGAGGGGATGTAACATCAATGGATGCAAATAAACGCATAATATATGTAAAGTAATTTGGAGAGACAAAGAAAGAGACAGAGACAGAGGGACAGAGAGAAAGAGGGAGAAAGAGGGAGAGAGAGAGAGAGAGAGAGAGAGAGAGAGAGAGAGAGAGAGAGAGAGAGAGAGAGAGAGAGAGAGAGAGAGAGAGAGATACAAAGAAAAGAGCCAGGGAAAGAAAGAGTTGATCCTAGAGTTATGTTTGAAGGAATTTAAGGATTCTACAAGTTTAACATGAGACAGGACAATCTTTGGAACCACACTTCCACAACAAAAAAAACCTTTGCTAAGTTTTGTTGATTTCAAGTTTGTCAGTCTTATCTACCTTCTTAAATTTTAAGTTTCTTTAGGGGGCAATGGAGGGAATTATGTGAATTGCTTTATCTGTATTTGTTTTTTTCTTCATTCCAAATGCCAAATACATTGCTAACCATTCTATAATATGGCTAGCAATTATACACCATATGACTAATAATTTTTAGTTTTAAGAATTAAGTGACTGATAAAATAACTTAAGACAAATAATTATGAAACAATAAATATGCAAAAAAAATCCAAACAAAAACTGACCAAGGCTATAGAGGCAGCTAAGTGTTACTGTGGATATAGCTCTGGGTCTGAAGTCAGGAAGAAATGAGTTCAAATCAACTCCAGACACTAACTGCATAATTCTAAGCAACTCACTTGACCTCTGTCTGCCTCAATTTCCTCAACTGTAAATGAGGATAACAGTTTCTACCTTCCGAAGTTGTTGTGAAGAGCAAATGACATTATATAGATTACTTAGAACAATGCTTGGCACAAGGGAACTTAAATTCTTACTTTCTAACCACGCTTTCCTTCTCACAATTAAGTATATATTAACTTATTCAGTTGATAATATTAAGTTACTACTAAGTGACATGCACTGAGTCAGGTGTTGGGAGGAAGGGGGATAATAATACACTATGACACTTCATCTCTAAACTCCAGGCATTTTCATTGATTATCTACCATACCTAGAATTCTCTCCCTTCTCATCAACACCTCCTAGCTTCCATGAATTCCTTCATGTCCCACCTAAACATCTTTCCTTCCAAAGGAATCCTTTCCCTATCCCCCTTAAAGCTACAACACTCACTTCATTGATTATCTCTTATTTATCCTGTACATATCTTATTTATACATAATTGTTTGCAGTTGCCTCCCATATTAGAATGGGAGCTTCCTGAAAGCCAATATTGACTGTATTTTGCCTATTTTGGTATCTCCTAAGGTTAGCACAGTGCCTGGGATGTAGCAGGTGTTTAATAAATATATTGGTTGATTGACAGACCATTTGTGCCATTGGGGAACTTAAAATTCTAAAGAAAAAACACAAGAAGGATCCAGAAGACAGAAGCATTAGAAAAGGGACTGGGTCTATGTATGGAAATCTTAAGTGAGGAAATTCCCTCTATTTATCCTGTACAACACCTCTTTGGTTTCTGGTTTTAGAAAGTTGCCTAGAGTAATAAGCTATTAAATGACTTAGCCAGGGTCACAGAGTCAATCTGTATCATTAGCAAGTCCTGGATCCAGGCTATTTGTCACATACAAATATAACGCAGATTAAGATTAGAATTAGAATACAGTAGTAGCATAGAAAGGTACATAAAGTGCAAAGAGGTGGTATGCTGGATTGCCAAGAACATCAAATCTCACATCAGGAGCCTTGGGTTTAGTCCTAGCTCTGATAGTAGCTCAAAGTCCATGGGTAAATCACAATCTTTCGGGTCCCCAGTTCCTTTAATGGAAAGATGAGGCTAATAATTCTTTCACTACTTACTTTCCAGAGCCATAGCACTAGATGGGAATGAAACATGGGAATCCACTGAAAGAAATGAAGGTGATTATCTTGGGAAAGAGAAGACTTAGAGAGAGCAACGTAACTGCCCTCAAGTATTTGAAAGGCTGTCATGTAGGCTAAGTGGTGCTCTACTTAGCTCTAGAAGGCCAAAATGGGATGCTGTTTGTTTATACATGACCAGTGATTTCATTGGTGCAAGTGGTTCCCAGTATGAGGGAGCTCTCTGAAGCACAGAAGTTGCAACTTGCCCAAACTCACAAAGATGGTGTGGTCAGAGATTATAAACCAGTTCTTCCTAGTAGCAACAGCAGAAATAGCAGAGAAACAGATGCAGTGTCAGGGTGAGGTGAGGTTTGAGAGCTTTTCCAAAGAGGAATAATTTGCCTGCCAATGTAGTGAAAATTCAAAGAATGGAAGAATTTGAGGCTTGGAAGAGATATCAGTAGCTATCTATCCCACCTCACACGCAAAAGGAAGATCCATTTTAATATGCTTGACAAGTAGTTACCCAGTCTCTTCTAAAGACTTGTGGTGAGAGGGAACATACTCAAGTTTCAACTTTGAAAGGTTTGTGTGAAGTGAGTAGATCCAGAAGGACAATGCATAAAATAATAACACTGTAAAGACAAACCATGATTTATGATCACTGATCAATGCAAAGACCATCCATAATTCTGAAGATTACTCTTCCTGCCCACCTCCTAATAGACGATGAATTCAAGAAAAAGAATGAAATATACATTTTCAGACATTGCCGGTCTAGAAATATGTTTTTCTTGACTATGTGTATGTGGTACAAGGGTTTTATTTTGTTTTTTTTTCAGTTGGAGGAGTGGTGCATAGGAAAGGGGAACTACGGATAGGAAAGAAGGAAGGAAGGAAGGAAGGAAGAAGAAGAAGAAGAAGAAGAAGAAGAAGAAGAAGAAGAAGAAGAAGAAGAAGAAGAAGAAGAAATGAAGAGGGAAGAAGAAAGAAGGAAAGAGAGAAAAAAGAAAGGAAAAGAAAAAAAGAAAATTTATTCCATAAATTAAAAATAAAATAAACAAATCAAGGGGGAAAATAAATTTTAAAAAGAGAGTAATTATAGCATCCTTTCAAAATGCGAATTAGAGGAAAAGAAAGCAAGGAAGAATCACAGATAAGCAGGACAGCTCTGAAAGCTAAGTTAATTTATTTTACATACGTAGAAAGAAAAGCAAGCTGTATATAATAGAATAGACACTAGAAATTCCATGTGCAATCTTCTTTTTCTGCTTTACTATGCTTATGGATATATTCATTTTATTTTGTTTGTTATTCAGAATAATAAAAGAAGTTAAAAAAATTAAAAAGAGAGGAAAGCTACCACTTCTCCAGGCAACCCATTATACTTCTAGACAGCTGTAATGGTTAGGATTTTTCATTCTTACATCAAGCTCAAATCTGCTTCTCTAAAATTTCTACCCATTACTCCTAGTACAGTTCTCTGATACCAATAAGAATAAATCTAATCCATCTTCCATATAACAGCTCTTCAGACACTTGGGTTCATCATCACTACCTATTACCCGACATTTGGTCAATATTCCACCCCTGGTCTCCTTAGTTACTTCCTTGCTTCCCACTCCACAGAGACAAAATGGAGTGTTCTTCTGCAAGTGTGAAAAGCTGCCACTACCATAAGTTAAGTCTCATCCCTACTGTTCTGTTAATTATGTCCAAAGCAAAAAGTTTATGGCAGCTGGAGAAGATGAACAAGAAAGAAATAATTATACTTAAGGGAACAGTAATAAAAATATGGATTGGTCTGCTATAGATAAGATGTTACACAGATATCACCTGCCCCACAGCAAGAGCTAAAAAGAATCTAAAAAGCCATCTATTCCAACCTTTAAATAAGTTGAAATTATCATTGTAACATTGTTACTTAATTCACTTATTCAAAAAGCATTTATAAGCATTTGTGCAAGGCACAGGGCTAGGTAGTGGGGATATGAGGTCAAACAAACACAAATATCCTTGAACTCAAGATAATTAATTCTATATTTCCAGCAGGAATTCTTAGCCTTGAAAAGGTGAACTTAAAAATTATATATTTTGATAACTGAATTTCAATATTGCTTTTGGTTCCTTTTGTAAACCTATCTATTTTATTTTATGCACTCATATTAGATTAGAGATCTATCCAAAGGCTTTACCAGATTGCTGAAGGATTCCATTACACTAAGAAGATTAAGAACCCCTGTATGTATAAAGGAAAAATAATATGTGAATAGATAGATAGTAACTTAATTCTAAGAGGAAGAGTTGGAGGACACTTAAAATTAAAGGAATGAGGAAGGACTTCCAAAAGAAAATGGTGCCTGAGTTGAGCCCTGAATAATGCTAAAAAGTTTAAGAGATGAAGAGGGAGTTAGTTCATGCTAAGCAGCCAAAACAACTTATAAAAAAGGAAGCAGGATACAGAATATCAAGTTTGGGGAAAAGTGAGTAGACCAGTTATGCTAGAATATTGATTGGAAAGGAATGACTTGAACTCTCTCTGGAGCAAGAATGTCAAGGGTTCTACATGACAATCTAATGCATTTGTATTTTATCCTACAGTTAAAACTAGGAAGCCCTTGAAGATTTTTCAGGTGGTAAGTAACAATCAGCCTCGAGCTTTAGAAAGATTATTTTGGTGGCTAGGCTGAGGATGGATTAGAAAAAGGAAAAACTAAAACTAGGGAATCCAATTAGCAGGGTAGAATAGAGAGAAGGTCACTGACCCAAACATGACATAGTGTAATGGCAGGACAAGTACGACTTGATCCTTGATAGTTGCTTTGCTATGAAAGGGGAATAAGAACAGGAGGGTAGAGCTGGAAAGGGAATGAAGAGTTCACTAGGACTTCAAGATTTTGAACCAGAGACACAAGAACAGTAGAAGTGCCCTCAACATCCCTAACAAGTGGCCTTCCAGCAGCCATTTAAAAACGACCTTCTGAAACAGATGGTCTCTTGGTTCTAATTATTAATGTGTTTTCCTTACATCAAACCAAAATCATTTCCTTCTAGCCTTACTACATTTTTCCTAGTTATGTAAGAGGACCAAAAAGAAATGGAAAATGAAGAATGGGGGACCCATAGAGAAAACTCACATTAAATACCGAGAGGAAAGAGGATAAGTAAATTTTAAAGCCTCCAAGATAGCGGTGACATGTGGGCCTGAATTATGGTTGTAGTTGTGTGAGTAAAGAGAAAGGGATGTATCTCAGAGAACTTGTGGGAAGATGACAAGATTTGTCAACTTACTGGATATGTGGGATAAGTGAAAGTGAGGAGTTGAGGACAATATCACAGTTATAAACAGCTAACCAGAAGAATGGTAGTGTCCTTAGATGTAATAAGGTGATAGAGTTGAGGAATTCGTTTGGAGACAAATACAGTGACTTCTGTTTTTGACATGTTGATTTTGGGATGCCTACAGGACATCCTGTTTAAAATATAGGTAATTTATCACAAGATATTGGTTTCCTGGAGAGAAAATATGTCTAATACCACTAGATGTATTCTTATCCTCTTCAACTGGGCTACCTGAATACCCACTCCACTTATATTAGGTAGGAACAAACAACTCTGTTCCTTCTGATAAGATGGAGGACCATCAGGTCATCTACCCTTCCATATCCTCCTAAGGTCCCCTGGACCTTGACATCTGCCCTGCCTCTGGGCACTACAGCCCCATAGGTCTTAGGCTTTGTCATCCACCCCACCTCTGTACCATTAGGACTTCCAGGCCTTTCTATCTTCCTTGCATATAATTTCTTTTATGCCTTATCTCCCTTAATTGGACTAACTTTTCTTTGTTTGCTTTGTTTTGTTGTGTTGTTTTCTATATATGTCCATAGTGTTTAGCACAGAACTAGGCACACAGTAAAAGTTTAATGTTTTTTATTAATTAAATCATAATTAAATGAGGACTAGAATCTTGTACATATAACAGTAATGGGAAAATTTTAAGGAGAATGATATGATTGAAGTAAAACACCGATAAGACATTTGTATGTATTAGCCTGATTTCAATAATGAGTTCAATTCAACAAATGTTAGGTGACTAGCAACATTAGGAAGTCATGGGATCAAAAATTTATAGCCATGACTTAACATTATTTGACTTAATTAATTATTTAACTCAATCAAAATTAAGGCCCAAGGTCACAGGTAAGTTGTTATTTGTTCCCAGAATCTTGGCTCTAAATTCAGTGTTTTTTCCACTGCCTTATTTAGCAAAAGAGCAATGCAGTTTTGTCCCTGGTAGGAAAGGCAAAGGGGACCAAGACTTGATATGTGAGATGAAGATAAGTGATGAATTTAGGATGACACCATGTTTGTAACTAGACCTCCGGCTTCCTCCCTGGTGCTTGCTGTTCATTGATGAAAGCTCATCATATCTGGAGAGCCAAAAGAACGATGCTTCATCAACATCTTTCGGTCCTGACACTGTGACTTCACACACCTGACACTACTCCATCCCTCCCAGACTTGGCACCTCTTGCTCCTTGAGCAGTATTCTGATCAATATTAGCATTGCTCCTGAAAAGAAATGTCTAGATTCATTGTCTCCATAACTTGCCACACCAAATTTCCTTCTCACTTTGTTAGAAGGCATGAATTGTCTTTCTTTTGTATTTATATCCTCAGAACTCAGCACAGTGCTTTGCAAATAGCAAATACTTACAAATGCTGCTTTCATTCATTCATACTCCAAGTTCCATATATTGTGCATGGAAGGGGGAAATTGCTCCCCAGTTCTCTGATTACACATCTAGTATTCTTTCCCATACTACCTCATAGTCCCCAGGTTTGACCTCTTTATCCTATAAGTCACACATATAGCAACTAACACCAACCTTTATATATAAAGAACCAGTTACATACTCTTCTCCCTCTTTCTACTCTGGAGTCACTGTCTTCTAACACATTTGTTCTAGCTTAATTTGAGATAGCAACACCATGGTCCATGTGAGTATTATTGATGTAAACATCATTTTTCCCAACACATTTTCCCCCTCAGTGACATAATGTACATTCTTTCCCTTCTCATTTTGCTTTGTCTTTTATAATTGAGTTAATTGTAGCTTCAGTAATCTTTCTTACACAGACATTACAAAAATCTGTAATCACTACTTCCTCTCTTTATTCCAACTCCTCACTTACCTCTAGAAAACCTTTCTTCTTCCCCAAACCTACATATCTGCCTCCCAATTTTTCAATCTGTCAATTTTGAAGCACTTAAAAAAGCACTAGGGACATAAATTTTTAAAAAGTGGGACCATTCTTGCCCTAAAGGACCTTAAATTCTACTGTATATTGGGGATGAAGAGGGCATTACACGAGTTTTCGTGAAAGTAAATATAGCATAAACACCAAATTATATGATGGCACTAGCCATTGGAAGAACAACAGTAACAAAATGTGATCCAAATCTGGAAGGCTAAACCCAATTAGAGCAATATAACAAGGACAATACAGACCATAAATTCTGAGGTGACATTATACATGACAATGTGCTAAAGTCAACGAAAGTGCACATCAATGGTTCCCTAACTCCTTCACCTTCATCTGCCTTTTCCTATCTGTTAATTTCAAGAGGTTTTTCTGGAAGTTCAGAGACATTTAAAACAACTTCAATATGAAACTTTATTTTATACACTGTGTCACACACTCTCAGATTCTCAAGATTTGGAAGGACCCCTCTTATTTGAACCATATGGGAACACTAATCCTTTCTACAACATTCCCAACAACACAATGTGATCTTCCAGGCTTTGTAAGGGAGACACTACTACTACCCAAGGTAATTCAAGGGAAATTTTATTTTTTCTTAAATGAAGCATAAATAAGTCTCACTACAGCTTTTACCCATTGTTTCTGGTTCTGTCCACGGGGAACAACCAAAACAATTCTAATTGCTGACACCTCACATCATTCTAACATCTTCAGACAGTATATAATCTTCCAGTTAATCAATACCCCTTGCCTAGAATAACAGCACCCTTCCTCTATAACCCATTAAGTATAACTTTCTATTAAAATGTTTCTATCCTTCAAGTTTTACTTCAAATGCTGCTGGCAATAACCCAGTCAGCCTTCAAAATCTCAGAGCAGTCAGTTGGACTTCTACTAGGTTTGTAATCAGTTTCTCTCTTATGTTGTAGAAGGGCTATTCTGTAATTCTTTCAATGACACCTACTAAATTGAAACCTCCTTGGGGGTATGGGGCTTTCCTTTAACCTCTTCCCCTCCACCTCATCTCTTAACCTCCTAATCACCTGGTACTTAATTAATGTTTAATGGCAATGGTGAAAATGGTTCTACATAGTGAGGGTCTCTGGACCCAAAGGGAAAGGAAAAGAGGCTTGTTCTGTGTACCAGATGCCCCCAGACTGATATTCCATTTGAGTTCTTATTTCTAAATTAATACCTTTTTTTTTCCTGACTCTACCTTCCATATCAACCCAGAGATGTTATTTCTTGCTATATGCCTGCCACTAGTACAACCTCTAATTTGCTGATTCTAATCTATTGTGAAAATTTATTGGAAAAAAAAGATACCTAGCATATTGTTTGATCTATATTTAAAATCAGAGTAAAGAGACTATGAGAGAAGTAATCAACTTCTCCACTATGATGCAGGATCTTTATTTCATCTACCTGGGGTGGTCAGAATTCATTACTTCTTTAATCTTCTGTGTTCTGGATAGTAGAGATTTTTCAAGTAGGGGAAAAAAAACCTATGGGAAAAATAAACACACATATAACTTTTTCTTTTTGTTAAAAACTGCTTGAGGAGGGACCTTTGAGGCTGACCAGAAAAATATCAGTTTCCACAAGAATCCCCCTTATATCATCCCCAAGTAATGTAAACTTAAGTGGAAGCAATAGAAGTAACACAGTTTGTAAAGCCTTTGTAAAAAGCTCTGGACAAGTATCTTGGTTTTTTTTGAGAACTACAGGAAGCTCAGAAAAGACATGGTTGAAACTATACAAATAGAGAAAAAAATCAGTGAATTAGTTTGATTTGAATATTTAGAATTAAATTTAGTGGATATATACTAAATGACTATAAAGACTTCAAAAGTTTCCCAAAGTTCCCTTCAAAAGCTTCGTATGCTTTAGTCTAACTCTTTGTTCCTTGAATTAAGAGTTTTTCTTCAAGTGCCAGCATTTAAGAGAATTAAAAAAAAAAAAAAAAACTTTTAAAAAAATTCACAGTATCACACACTTGAATGAGATCTTTGAGGAGACCCAGTCTAATGACCACTGGCTTTCACTTTTATACAAAAAGCAATCAGACACATTGCTTCAATCTCTTCACCCTGAGGTCATTCTACTCTAAAGCAACTCCCAAAGGTTGCTCAGGACATGGAAAGAATTCAGGTTGTGGCATCAGAAGACTTGCTGATGTATATTACCCATATGACCTTAGGCAAGTCATTTCACCTCTTAAGCTTCAGCTTTCCTCATTTATTAAATAAAAGGGTAGAACTACATTTTTTTAGGATATTCAATTGTGATTTTGTGGGCCTTTCTAGCTCTAGATCAGAGATGTGAAGAAACAAAGTTTTTAGCCACTCTCTCTATCACACTATTTTCCTCTTCCCTCTAGGACATTGTAGATATAACACCCTTTCCATTTTTGAAAGAGAATGACAAGCTGGAACAGAGCACAAAAAAGTAGATGCTCTCTTGATGAATTCATCTGAAATTACTATTAAGAGCTAAATTCAGCATGCACATTTACCGAATGTTTTCCATGGAGACAGCACAAATGGATCAAACATGTGGAATTGGAAGGGATTTTAAAAAGCATTTAGTTTCAAGCCCTCATTTTTAAAATATGCAAACTGATCATCAAAGTAGTTACATAACTTCTCATAGGTCTCACAGCTTTTAAGTGGTAGAGCAGGGAATTCAACTTAGAACCTAGTTCTTCCCAATTTACAATGCTACCCCATAAATCTACAAATTGAACTCATCACCCAGGAACTTTTCCTTTATATAGAGAGAGACCATCTCCACCCCAGGAGACTTGTTGGTAAGTCCTGTCCGATTTTTCATGATTCCATTTGGGGTTTTTCTTGGCAAAGATACTGGAGTGGTTTGCCATTTCCCTCTTCAGCTCCTTTCGCAGATAAGGAAACAGGTGAACAGGGTGAAGTGACTTGTCTAGAGATACATAGCTAGTAAGTGTGTGAGGCCAGATTTGAACCCAATTCTTCCTACCTTCAGGCCTGGTGCTCTATTCACTGCCACGCCCCAAAAGACTATTTCTACTCAAAATTCCCACATAATGGGGAAAAATTATCCATATGAAGAATTATCTCAGGCACTTTCCTCCCACATCTGCTTTACCTCTTGGGGACAAAATCTTCATGTAGCCCTTTCCCTCTATTTCAAAACTCAACCAATTCTACTTTCAGCAACCTTTGTGTCATTGGCTCTTTATCCATTTTATTTTTCTTTATTTTTTATTTTTTCTTCCAACTTTTCCATAGATACTTTTAGAAAAACAAATCCCCATCCAACTCCCTTTCTTCTCTCTTTTAATGTATTACATTTGGAAAGAAAATATGTGATTCTAATTAACTTTGCTTAACCAAATAAGATAGATGTAACTTCATCAAGGAGATGATATACTTTATGTTCATAAATGAAATTAGACTTGATCAAGACTGGATCAACTTCTAGAACCCTTGAAAGTGCCCAGCAGCTGCTTTGAGAAGTTCCCCAGGTCTTCACCCCTTCACATCTGCTGATTCAAAGAGCTTCTCTTAAAGAAGATGCAATCAAGACAAACTTTTTTTAATGAACAACTTTTTCTTCTTCATAATGAATTCAATTGAAAAGCCGTCTAGTCCAACATCTACCTGAAAAAGAGTCCCTTCTATAATATCCATAAAAAGAGTGATGCAAGGAACAGAGGTAAAAATAGTAATAGATTAAACACCCCATGTAAAGCATTGAAGGTTAGAACAAGAACCTTATAAACTAATTAGAAAATCTGAAGGAGAATTGTTGAAACAACTTAAAATGAAGATATAGAATTAGCAATAATACTTTTTATTATAAGCTGTTATATGGCGCTTTAAGGTTTGCAGAAAGCTTTACATATGTTAACAAATAACTTCATGAAGTGCTATTATTGTGTCCATTTTACAGATGAGAAAGCTGAGGCACAGGGAAGTTAACTGATTTCTATAGTCATACAAATAGGAACCTGGGGTAGAATTTGAACTCAGATCTTTTTGACTCCCAACTTCTATGCTTACATCACATAGCTGCCTAAAATGTAGAAGACATCTTGAGAAATTAATCTGATTTTAACACTGAGTTCAGTTTACTGAATGTCTTCTTTGTGACTAGCATGAATAAAGAAACAGGATCAAAACTTTAGAGCTGGAAAAGGATTTTTAAGTAAATTAGTCTAAGTTCTATCTTTTAGTCTTATTTTTGGATATAAACACTAAAGAACAAAGATGTTAACTGAGTTCCTCGCATTTCAACAAATTCTAAGTGAAAGAACGGGGAACTGAATTCAGTATTTCTGACAGTAGACTCAACTCTTTAAAAACTAAACATTATGCTGCCTCATGATCTAGATCTTGAATATGCATTTATATATCTACATATAGACACATACATACATGTAGACATCTAAGTATGTGAAGCTAATATTCAGCGCTTCCAACCCCACTCCTCAAGTGCCAACATTCAAGAGATTTTTTTTTAAATGAACAATTTTTTGTGCACAGATTCACCATGTCAGAAGGGCTCTCAAAAGCTATCTAGAACAATGCCTATCTGAACAAGGAAATTCTCTAAAACAGAGATATCAAACTCAGCCAGTGCAGCCCAACTAGATTAAAATGTAATTGGAAAATGTATTTAAAATAAATTAAAAATGTAATTCAATATAGATAATTATGTGATTTTAGGTCAAATTTTTAAGACACCTTTTTTTTCTTAGTTTGGTACCTGTCATTTAAAACATCAATGAAATGTGTCATTTAAGAGCAGGCAACAAAATAAGACAAAGAATACTCTCAGAGTTTTGAACAATGGGTTAAGAGTTTGGTACCTGATAAAGAGAGTGAATGGAAGTTTTGAAGGACAAGGACATACCAATACTAAAGACACAGAAGAAGTAAAAAAATATGTATCAACCAGACTTAGCCACTAACAGCTAAGTTCAACAAGTTTCTCCCGAATGTTTCCTATATGAATGGCAGCAAGAGTAATCAAAAGATCATAAATTTAAAACTGGAAGAGACCATACAAATAACGTAATACAGAAACTTCATTATTTAGACACGCAAAGCAAAGACCAGATGCTGTGACTTCCCAAGGTCCCAGAAGTTACAAGTGGCAGAGATTAGAATTGAACACAGTGTCCCTGACTGTATATCTATACCATGTTATATCATAATCTACCAGTGATACTCACAAAACCATAGTCTTCTCAAACATTGGAAATATCCAGTTGTATACTGACACCCATCCTCTATAATATACTATGAAGCAATTCTCCTCCATTCCAATCTCACCAATATCAGCCATCATTCCTTGTCCCAATCTGTCTTTCCCTTCAAGAGTGATATGTCCTTGACTAATGTGAAAATGTGATTAATAAGAATGTATGTATAGATCCATATACAATTGAAAGCCATCTTGGGGAGGGACAAGAAAGGGAGAAGGAGAAAAATTTAAGACTTCTGAAAGTGATTGTTGAAAACTGAAAACAAATAAATTCATTAAATTTTTAAAAAAAGAATGATATGTTCAAGCTACTCTTTCACCCTTATCTCCTCAGCTTTCAAAACTCAATGGATTCCACCTTCATAAACCACTTTCTCACATGAAATATAATTGAAAATGTTTAATCCATCACCATCATTTTACTTTTCTCTCTTTAAACTCTTCCTGGCATAACTTTTTACTTTTCAAATTTTTATTCTATTTTTCAAATTATATTTTATTTTTAATTGACAAAAATTCACTTTTTCTACCTTCTACTTCCCTTGACCCAGCAGGGGAAAAGAACCCTACAATAAGTGTATATTGTCAAGTACAACATATTTCCACATTAGCTAATCCAAACAATATATGTAATATATGTAATCTGAGTCCACCACCTCTCAGAAAGTGAGTAGTATTCTTCACCTTGAGTCCCTGGAGTTATGGTCGGTCATTGAGTTGATCAATTCTTAAGTCTTTCGAAGTTGTTCATCTGTGCAACTTTGATACTCTTGTATAAATTATTCTATTGGTTATATTTGTTTTACTCCATGCCAATTCATAAAAATATCCCCAGGCTGCTCTGAAACCAACCCCTTCATCATGTCTTATAACACAGTAATAATTATATCATATTAATATGTACTAATTTGTTCATGCATTCCCAAATTTATGAGCACTCTCTTAGTTTCCAATTCTTTGCCACCAATGGAGTTACTACAAAGTTTTTATACATGTAGGTACATTTCTTCTTTCTTAGATTTTTTTAAAGTATAAATCTAGCAATACCATCACTGGAACAAAGAGTAAGCACACTATATTTGGGACATAGATCCAAATGGCTTTCAAGAATCACTAGACTAGTTGTCCAAAATAGCTGAATCAACTAATAGTGTACTAATATACATTTTCCATAGCCCTTTCAGCACTGATAATTTTTCTTTAATTGTCAACTTTTCCAATATGGTAGGTGTAAAATAGAACTCAGCTACTTTAATTACATTTTGTTACTTATCAGTAATTTTTTAGTATGTTTAAAATATGACTCTTGATAGGTTGGCTTTCTCCCTCTGAAAACTGCTTATTCATATCCTTTGACTACCTATTGGAAAAGCACAGTAATTCACAAAATAAAAACCTTTCTTCCCTCTCACTCTTTTTTTCTCTGATTTAATTTTTTTTAACATTTGTAAGGTAAATAATTGGTCCTGATCAGGACTTCTAAAACAAATGTTAGTGATGCATCTTTATCAAAGAGAAGAAAAAAATCTAAGATCTCAAATGAAATTATACCCTTAAAGAGACAAGGCCATCCATTTATAAAGAAAGCCCCAGAAATTTCCCAGAAGTTTCCATCAGAAGTTGCATAAAGTCTTGAACAACTTACTCATGCCAGCTAACTCAAAGGCTTTTTTTTCAATTACATGCATTCAAAACAACTTTTTAAAAATGTGAACTTTTTATCTTCACAAACACAGAGTTAGGATAAACCCAAGATTGAGGGCTAAGAAGTTGAGAAATTAGCTTGTCCAAGGCCCAAATTTTCTAGAACTTCTGAGTGAAAAAGAAAAATAAAGATAAGCCAAATCACAATGGCCTCACTGATTTCAAAGCTATAGAAAGAGCAAGAGAAGTCAGGGCCCCTGAGAGAAGATACAACTCTCCTCCTACTACATCAAGGATTCTGAAACTTCATGTCATGGACTTCTTTGGCAATCTGTTAACACTTATGGATCCCTCCTAATAATAGTAGTTTTAATGCATAAAATAAAATACATAAGATTAAAAAAGAAAGTAATTATAATGAAATATAATTATTAAATAAAAAAAATAAGGTCCTATGACCTGGGCTACAAATTTGTAACTTTATACCATGCTTCTTCAAGTTACACATATCAACCAATAACCTTCCCATGCAGATAATGAAAGAAATGAAATGAATATTACCTCCAAATCCATAGTTTATAACTTTTTTCTTTAATTTAAGTCCTACAGCTTACTCATGAAGGCAACAAAGATGTGGTCTATGAGGATATTTTTCCCATCCCAAATCATTTCTCTACTACCATTTTTTCTCATTATGACATCAGAGGCAATGCTACATTTTCACCTTTTCACTTCTCTTGTATGATTAATTTTGAATTTCAGAAAAAGTATTTTATAAAGCATACATGGATGCACTTTATTTGGCTTCCTTCTTTTTCCCCCTCTCCAAATCTTTAATAAATACCTTTGAAACAAAAGTATTTTCCCGTTTCAAGTGTATTTCTCTCATTTCTAATTTGTTCCATTTGCAAAACAAATTACTAGTCTTAATCGGGACTATCACCCTGAGTGGTAAAGTTAAAACTTTATCAAGAAAATTATGCACCAAAATTTCTTAAGTGAAATTAAACGTGACAAAGGGACAGGTCCATCAACTTCTAAAGCTCTTGAAAGTTCCCCAAAGTCCCCTTCAGAAGTTTCTTAAAGTCTTTATCTACCTTTCATGCCTGTTAATTAAAATATCATCTCCTCAAGGGCTACTATTCAACAAAATTTTAAAACATGATGAACATTTTTTTTTCTTCTTTACAGACTTTCACAGAATAAGAAGATATCTTGGAGGCCACTTAATGGTGAAGTTCTTAACTTGGTGTCCCCAAATTTGATCTTTTATGTTTTGTATTTTGAAAAGCATATACTACATAAATGACTTCCTCTGTAATTATACGCATTTTATTCTATAAACTTTAAGACACTATTTGTCTATCCACAAACTTCATCAGAATACCAAAGGGGTCCAAAATCCAATTAAACTTAAGAACCCCTCCCTGTTCTTATGTAATGAATGCTCAATTGAACAAGTAAACGCTCTGAAACATTCCCTGAAAGTGTCATTTAAGATTAGACAACCATACCAAAATCATGACATCTACATATAGTTAATAAAAGATAACTGCATAAAGAACTATCATATGCAGAATTTTGTAGAATGGGGCAAGAATTCTGTTTTTTAATCAGAAGAATTAGTGGATATTTTGAAGAAAGATGACATGACCACAGTCATAGGTATAGAAAACTCAAATATATCTTAATGGATTGAATATAATAGTTTTAGTCAGCAAATATGAATACTTCCAATCTGTACAGCTCTGAAAAGAAGAATCAGAGATTTAGTGCTTAAAAGAATTTTCAAAATTATCTAATAAAAAAACAATTTTAAACATGTGAATTGTGAACACCACAGGGGTTAGTGACCATACCTAAAAAATTATCACCAAAATACCCAGGAAATAAAATTATAACTTCTGATAAAGTGTCCAATACTTGCTTCTTCAAGGTCCACAAGTTGTACTCACCAAGTAATAACTTTCCTAAACAGACAATTAACCAGTGACTCACTGATTCCAAATCTATACTTTTAGAATTTTCCCCCTAACCCCTTCTCTACAGCATGTTCAGGCAAACAACAAAATTGTGCCTGTGAGGAACTTCTGATATCCTAAACTGCTTCTTCAATACCACATCCTTTCTTAATAGGACCTAAAGTGCATCATCACATTTTCATTTCACTTTCAAATTCAATTTCACTTTCAGAAAACAATGCATACTAGAGAAACACAGATATATTTTATTCACTTTCTTTTTCTATTCTTTTCAATTTTTCCATAGATACCTTTGGAACAAAAGTATTTTCCCCCTTCAACTCCACTTCTCTCCTTTTTAATGTATTCCATTTGCAAAGCAAATCAGTAGTCCTAATCAGGACTCTGACACCAAGTAGTAGAGACGAAAGAAAAAAACCTGCCATAATTTCTTAAGAGAAATTAGACATGACAAAGAGCCAGGGTCATCAACCTCTAAAGCCCTTGAAAGTTCCCAGAAGTCCCCTTCAGAAGTTTATTAATGTCTTCACCTACCAATTCATATCTGCTAATTAACAGCTTCTTTTCAAGTACAAGCATTCAAGGGAATTAAAAAAAAAAAGCCTAACTTTTCCTTCTTCAAACATGCATAGAGCTGAAACTGACCTCAAAGTTCATCTAATTCAACTTTTGCTTACCTAATAATCCCTGCTAACACAATCCCAATAAATACATTTAAGAAGAGCTAACAAACAATGTGGGGAACATCCTTAAGGATAGTTTGATGGATAAAATGAAACAAACAAAAAACCTGTATTCAAAGGACTGGATGTTTGGTAAGAGAGTTGCAAAAGTTAAGTAGAAGACTCAAAATATATCTTGGTAAAGAAGTCTGATTTCAGCATTAAAGTTTCAATCTAGCAATTACTGAATGATTCTTATGTAGATGGCACTAATAAGAAATTAAAACATTAGAGATTTAGAAGAAATTAAGACATTATCTAGTCCAAAGCCCTCATTTTCCAGAACTGCATAGTGAAGCCCAAATAGGATAAATAATTTCCTCATAGTCCCATAGCTTTCAAATTATAGAGCTAGTAAAAAAAATCAGGGCCTCTGATCAAAGGTAGAATTTTGCCCTAACTACACTAAGAAGTCTGAAACTTCTTTGTGTCATGGATCCCTTAGGCATTCTGGTTGAAACTAAGAATTGTTTCTCAGAATAGCAGTTTTTAATTCATAAAATAAACATGGGAATACACAGGAAAGCAATTATACTGAGCTAGAGTTATCAACATATATAGGGACAGATAAATACATAGATCGATAGATAAAAATCCCCAGACATCAGGTTAACAACCTTCCCATTATACCATATTTCACCTAATTTTATTCACTAACGAATAATTGTCCTATGCAGACAATGAACTCAATGAACATTAACTCCCCATCTGTATCCTCAGACCATGTCACTCAACCCTCCTCTTGCAGCCTTCTCAGAAAAATTATAAAATAGCCTGCGAGGAAATGTTCATACCAAATCTTTCCTATCATCATTTTTCTGATGAGGACATCAGGGACAATGCCACATTTTCACCTTTTCACTTCTCTTGTACATAATTTCACTCCACTTTCAGAAAACTTTCTATCAAGAACATGTGAATACATCCTATTCATGCTCCTTCTTTTCACTCCTTTCCAACTCTTCCATAAATATCTTAGAAACAAAAGTATCTGCCTCTTTCACTCCATTTTTTCTCATTTTTAATTTGTTCCATTTGCAAAGCAAATTAGTGGTCCTAATCAGAACTGTGACACCAAGTGGTAGAGATGAAATTTTATCAAGAAAAACACAAACTATAATTTCTTAAGTGAAATTAGACATGACAAAGAGCCAGGTCCATCAACCACTAAAGCCCTTGAAAGTGCCCACAAGTCCACTTCAGAAGTTTCCTGAAGTCTTCATCTACCCTCTTCATGTCTGCTAATTAAAAGAGCATCTGCTCAAGTGCTATGATTCAAGAGAATTTAAAAAAATAATTACAAAGTATTTTTTCACAGACTCACAGTTAGGAGATACCTCGGGGGCCACATAATTCTGGGAATTTTAACCAGGGGTCCATAAATTTGCTATTTTTTTCATGTTTGACAATAGTATTTCAATATATTTGCTTTCCTTTACAATCCCATAAATTTAGGCATTTAAAAATATAATATTCTGAAAAGGAGTGCATGGGCTTCACCAAACTTCCATAGGAGTATATAAAACAAAAAGATTAAAAACATTTGAGCTAGTATAATTCCATTTGAACAAGAAAAATTTCTAAGACTTTCCCTAAAAATGTCATCTTAGATATTGTTGCCATAGAAAACAGAATATGATCTCATACAGAGCTTTGTATTATGGGGCAAAAAATATGTTTTTATTTAGGAGAGTTCTAGGAGAGTTGTTGAGAATTTTGAAGTAGAATAAGCAAAGAAATATCAGTAGAAGCCTCACAAATATTATGATAGATAGAATCAGAAAATTTCAGTATTTGTACTTCTATTCAAGAAGCATGAATACAGAGAGTCATTGTGTATAATATGAGGGAGGTAACACAGAATGAAAGATTTTAGTGTTTTAAAGGACTTCAGTAATGGGCTAATTCAAAGCCCTTCTTTTAAAAATATGGATAGTGTAAAAAAAAGAGGGGAATGGCCGTGGTCTAACTGATTAACAAAAAGGAAATAAAATCATAATCTCTGACAAAATAGCCCACATTTGCTCCTTCATGGTAAACTGTGCTCACCATCTAACAACCTTCCCATACAATTAGCCATTTGCTCACAGATGTCAAATCCATACCCTCAAAACTTGCATTTCTAACCTATCCTCTAAAAGTTGCTCAGAAAATCAGCTTGTTCAGAAAAGCCAACAGGCCTTTGAGGAACTTCTGACATATCAAACTTCTCCCTCACAATATTCCTTTGTCATGGGAACACCAAGTTCCTGCCACAACTTCAACTTTTCTCTTCACTTTCATAATTCAATTCCACTTTTGAAGAGCTACTTCTAAGAAGGATACATGAATGTACTTTATTCACTTTGTTTCTTTTACTATCCTCTCCAATTCATCTATAGATGCCTTTGGAACAAAAGTATTTTCCCCCTTCAACTCTGCTTCTTCTCTCCCTTTTTTAATTTATCCCGCCTGCAAAGCAAATTAGTAGTCCTAATCAGAACTCTGACACCAAACGGTAGAGATGAAACTTTATCAAAGAGATGACACACCGTAATTGCTAAAGGGAAATTAGACATGACAAAGAGCCAGGGTCATCAACCTCTAAAGCCCTTGAAAGTTCCCAGAAGTCCCCTTCAGGAGTTTCCTAAAGTCTTCATCTACCTCTGCATGTCTGCTAATTAACAGCTTCTTTTCAAATACAAGCATTCAAGGAATTTTTTTCAAATGTGCATACTGTTTTCTTCTTCGCATACTCATGGAGTTGAAAATGACCTCAAAGTTCACTTAATCTAACCTCTAACTGTATAATAATCCCTTCTAACACAGTTCCAATAAGTATAGTTTAAGAAGAGGCAACAAACAAGGTAGAGAACATCCTTGAAAATAGTTTTGAGCATAAAAACTTGCACTCAGTGATACTGGATCTTTAGCAGGAGAACTGCATGATTGAAGCAAGACATGTAGATGAACCAAAATGTATCTTATTGAATAATTCTGATTTCAATATTAAATATTCTATTCAGCAATTACTGTATGATTTATTCTTATAGTGATAACACCAATAAGAAGTTGGAAGATTAAAAATTTAAAACTGAGAAGAAATTGGATTAGTCCAAAGCCTTCATTTTCCAGAAATGCATAGTGAAGACCAAAGAGAATAAGTGATTTCCTTTTCATTCCATAGTTTTCAAATTGTAGAGCTAACAAAAGAAATCAGGGCCTCTGATCAAAGATACAATTCTGATCCTACTACACCAAGTATTCTGAAATGTCTTTGTGTCATGGGTCCCTTTGGCACTCGGGTGAAACCAAGGACTGTTTCTCAGAATAACAATTTTTTATTCATAAAATAAACATATAGAAATACATAGGAAAGCAATTATACTGAATTAGAGTTATCAAAAGGAGTCCCCAGGTGGTGCAATGGATAGAGAGCCAGGGCTGGAGTACCAGAGTCCAGCTTCTGACACTTACTAGCTGTGTGACCCTGGACAAGTTGCCTAACCCTGTGTGCCTTGGTTATATCCTTTTGAAATGAGCTAGAGAAGGAAATGGCAAGTCTCTCAAGTGTCTTTGACAGGAAAATCCCAAAGGGGAATACAAAGAGTTGAACACAACTGAAAAGACTGAATAACAGCAAAAGTTATCAACATATATAGGTACAGACTAATAGAAAGACAGACAGACTAAGAGATAAAAGATCCCACACTCCTGGTTAAGAACCCTTGCATTACATCACATTTCTTCTAATTTTATTCAGTAACTAATAACTCTCCCATGCAAACAATGAATTCTTTGCACACTAACTCCACATCCATATCCTCAGAAGATGCCACTCAACACATCTCTTACAGCTTGCTCAGAAAAATGATAAAGTGGCCTGTGAGGAACTTTTTCAAACTAAATCTTTTTCCCACCATCATCTTTCTCATTAGGACATCAGGGACAATGATGTGATCACTTCTCTTTCATATAATTTCATTCCGTTTTCAGAAAGCTTTCTATTAAGAACACGTGAATAGGCCCTATTCAATTTCCTTCTTTTCTCTCCTTTCCAACTCTTCCGTAGATATCTCTGAAACAAAAGTATCTGCCCCTTTAACTTCATTTTTTCTCTCATTTATAATTTGCTCCATTTGCAAAGCAAATTAGTGGCCTAATCAGAACTGTGACACCAAGTGGCAGAGATGAAACTTTATCAAGGAAAACACAGACATAATTTCTTAAGTGAAATGAGACATAACAAAAAGCCAGGTCCATCAACCACTAAAGCCCTTGAAAGTATCCAGAAGTCCACTTCAGAAGTTTCCTAAAGTCTTCATCTACCCTCTTCATGTCTGCTAATTAAAAGAGCATCTCCTCAAGTACTACTATTCAAGAGAATTTTTTTAAAAGAATGATTTTTTTCCTTTCCCCCTTATTCGAAGACTCACAGTCAGAAGACACCTCGGAGGCCCTACCTAATGCTGAGATTCTTATCCTGAAGTCTACACATTTTTTTTTCATATTTTGATAACTATATTTTGATATAATTATTTTCCTTTGAAATCCTACATATCTTACATTATGCACTTAAAACATTGTTCAGAGAAGGGGTGCATGGGCTTACACTGCCAAAGGGATTTATAAAACAAAGAAGGTTTTGAAACCCCTATCTAATGAAATACCTGCCCCTACAAGAAAAACTTCTAAAATATTCCCTAAAACTGTCATCAAAGATGAAGCAACCATATTAACATAGAGAATGGTCTTGTACAGAGAATTGCAGGTTGGAAATGAAGAATGCTTCATTAAGTTAGGAGAGTTATTGGAAAATTTGAAGGAGAATGATATGACTGGAACAACACCTTGTGACTCAAAAACTATCTTGATGGACAGGTCTGATTTCAATATCAATAGTTCTATTCAGAAAGTATTTAATGCACGCCTCAAATTCAGATAGCATCAAGAAGACATCAAAGAATAAAGATTTAGTGCTGGAAATGGCTTGAAGAAATTGTCTAATAAAAAGCCATCATTTAAAAAATATGAACAGTAAAGACAAAAGGGGTGAATGGCCACGTTCTAATAGATTATCAGTGATATAGCGAGGAAATGAAATCATAATCTCTGACAAAATATCCAACATTTGCTTCTTCATAGTCCACCAGTTGTACTCACCAAGGAATAACATTCTCAAACAATTAAACAGTGAAACACATTTCACATCCGTACTTTTGGAACTTCTCTCTCTAACCAAGGGGGACAATGAATACCAATGGAGTTAATGGCCATAGACTAATAAATTATCAGGAAACACAACAAAACTGTGCTCATGAGAAACTTTGGATATCCCTAGCTCTTTCTGAGTACAACCCTTTCTTATAAGTTCATCAAGCACATACTATGCCCTCATCTCTTTTCTTAACTTTCATAATTCATGCAAACTTCAATTCTCTCCTTTTTTAATTTTTTCAACTTCCGAAGTAAATTAGTGGTCCTAATCAGGACTCTGACACCAAGTAATAGAGATGAGAGAGAAGACATGCCATTTCTTAAGCGAAATTAGACATGACAAGAAGCCAGGGAGATCCATCTCTAAAGTCCTGGAATCTACCCAGAAACCCCCTTTAGAAGTTTTCTAAACTCTTCATCTATCTATCTCTTTATGTCTTCTAATTGACAGCCTCTCTTCAAGTACAAGAATTCATGTGACTTTTCTTTTAGTGATGCATACATAACTTTTTCTTCCTCACAGACTCATGGAGTTGTAAGTAACCTCAGAGTGCATTCAGTGCAATCCCTACCTGAACAAGAGTCCTCTCTACAACATTCTCCAAATATGTATTTTAAGAGAAGACAAGCAAAGGAAGGTAGAAAAATATTCTCCTTATGAACATTTAAGCTTTGGAGAAGAGTACATCAGAGAGTTGGAATTTAAGGATATTTTGAAGCACCAAGTAAAGTTTTGTGTCCATTGAGGGGCCTGATCTTTCTAATGTAAATCAAAAGTTATTTGAAGTTCAGAAGGAGAATATTTTGAAACCAAACAGATATGATGTTGATGATATGTTGCCAGAAAATGTTGCTGATTTAACCATTAAGAACTAAAATCTGCTAGTATCTACCGAATGTTTTCAAACAAGGATCAAAAGAAACATAAGTTTACATTTCAAAGTGATTTCTGAAATCAATTACTCCAAAATCTCCAAATTTCCGTGCTGGCAGAGACCTCAGTGGTCATGTAGGCTAATTCATATCCTTAAAAGAATTTTCACTAGTGCATACTGGACAAGCAGTCTTCAGGAAATCTTGAAGACTTTTAATAAGGAGGAAACCACTGTATTCTTAGGCAGCTCATTCCGCACTTAGGTAGTGTATGTATTTTAAGAAATATTCCCTTTTATCAAGTCTAAATCGGCCTTTTGGTAACTTTAACTTAAAGTACTTAATTTTGCTTTCTGGAGTCAGATTCCTTCTTCCCTCCCACAGTCTTTCATGTATCCACTGCCATGTTATACTGTTGACGCATAATGAGCTTTACAACTGTTTCAAAAAGTCTACATTTTATTATGTGCAAACTGACAACCAAAGATATTAATCAGCTTTCCAAAATTCACAAAGGTTATTGAGTTAATTGTATGGAAAGCAACCAAACTGTCCTTGTGATCTGTTTCACTAAGGTCTCTACAAATTTCCTTCCCCCTCAGGAACAACTAGTATATACATACCTTTATATTTTGCTCTTCACTTTCAGAATTCACTCAATTTCATTTTCAACAACCTCTTAATCACAATCTTTATTTACCACCTTCACATTCATATTCTTCTTTCTATCAATTCATTCATACTTTTTCTTTCTTCTACTCTCTCTTAATTAGTTCAATTTGTAAGACAAATAAGTGGATATAATCATTACTGATTAGGATTTAAGTGAAATTAAATGAGGCAAAGAGCCAGGGTTATCAATATCTAAAGGAAATGAAAGGAATTAGAAGTCTCCTTCACAGTTTTTTTTAAGTCTCAAATTATTAAAGTCTTCAAGAGAAAGAAACTCTTCACTCCTTTCCATTTATCTTCCTCTACTCCTTTGAAGAGATAGGAGGTTCACAGGTTTGGATCATGGTAAATATTATCAGAATTTTTTTGATGCATTGATTAATTTTACTGATTTTTTTGTCATTATTTGATCTTTCTTTTTACTTAAAAAACTACATTGTTATATTGTATGGGTCTGGAAGAAAGATACATGGGAAAATATAGGGAATGTAAAAATGAATGATGTAAACTCAAATAGCTCTTTAAGCTCTTGCATTTGAGAAAATCTGAGAAACAAAGTTAAGCAGAACTTTTTTTTTTTACAGACTCAGAGTTGGAAGAAGTTTTATTAGGTCATCTGCTGTAACTGTTTGCAAGTTGAACAAGAATTATCTATACACCATTAACATTAAGTGTAATATAAGAAAATGCTACAGTAACAATATAGGGGGCCCCTTTCTGAAGAGCTTTAAAGGATAGGTCAAGAATCTTGTCCTTAATCTAGAGTTGGCCAGCACAGCTTGTATCCAGGTCCTTGGGCTGATTGGATTATGCCAAAGAATTGCCTCTACATACAAAGGATGTTTTCGTCTACCTTTTTATTTTTTTTATTTTTTATTTTTTTGCTAATGTTCCAAAATCCTGCGAGATTCTCAGGCCACAAGTTGTGCAGGCTTGATCTAGAGAATTACTAAAAAATTTGAAGGAGACTACCATGATTGAAACGATACAAATTGAAGAGGTTATTAATTAGACTGATCATAATCTTACATGTTAAAAATAAGTTTTCAATTTAAGGAGTTCAACTTAACAGTTTTAATCTATGCTTTCTAGGTGAATACTACTAATAAGGAGTCATAAGATAGAGAGATTTAAAGCTGGAAAGGATCTTAGACATCTTCTGCTTTGTAGCCCGTCATTTTTAACCTATATATGGTGAAGAACAAAAGTACTGATTCCTCCATTACCAACTGGTTGAAAATAGAAGAGTTGGGAATAGAACTCTGGGGTTCTAGTTGAAAATTCAGCTCTTTTTCAACTCTACCATTAGCCTTCACTTGTCAAACTTTCTCATACATAAAGATCCCCTTGTATACTGAACCCAGTCCCAAACACTGAGAGCAATCTGCTCTAATGTGCCCCTTTCATCCTGCTTGGAATATGAACAAAACAGACCACATAAGATTCTGTCTCACACAATTTTTCCTTCCACCACATTTTTTCCCTTGAGGGACATCCTATGCTTGACCCCCTTTCCCCTTTTTTAACTTGTCTTCTATAAATCAGTTAATTCCTCTTTCAACAATCTTTTTCTTAAAGACTACATAAATGCAGTTTATTAAGCTTCCAGTATATTATTTTTCAACTCTTCATGGTTGGTTTTAGGGAAAAAAAAGTTTCCTCTTCCTTCACATTTTTCTGGCTCTCTGCAAACTTATTCCTTTTCTAAGGGAAGATTTTAAAAAATTATTTTAATCAAGGTTGTGACATTAAGTGGTGAAGAAGGAATTTATAAAGGAAAATGACCACAATAATTTCTTCAGTGAAAAATAGACATGACAAAGAGCCAGTTACGTCAACCACTAAAGTTTTTGAAAGTGTCCACAAGTCCACTTCAGAAGTTTTTTAAAATCTTAATCTGCCTCTTCATATCTGCTAATTAAAAGAGCATCTCCTCAAATTCTATTACAATTTAAGAGAAATTTTTTTAAATAATGAACTTTTTTCCCCTTTCTTTACAGACTCACAGAATCATAGGTACCTCAAAAGTTAGCTAATGCTGGGGTTTTAACCTGAGGTTCACAGATCTTTTGGGGGGAAATTATATTTTTCTAACTGTATTTTAATATAATTGGTTTTCTTTGTAATCTAGTACATTTTGCTTTGTGCATTTTGAAAATATTATTCTCAGAAAAACTTTATAGGCTTAATTAGATGGCCAAAGGGGTCTTAGACATAAAAAATGGTAAGAATCTGTCATATAGTACAGTGCGTTCCTGAACAAAAAAAAATCTTCTAAAACATAGACTAAATTTGCCATGGAAAATGAAAAGAAAACAAAAATAGAGAATGACCTTGTATATAGCTTTGAAAGATGGGGCAAAAATTAATTCTATGTAAAATTAGGAGAGTAATTAGAAGTTCTGAAAGAGAATGATATGTTGAAGCAACCACATAATGTAAAGAAGATCACTCATGTTTCGTTATTGAGAGCTAAATCCAAAAAGTATTTAGCTAACATTCAATTCCCTCGTGGATAAGATGTACAGGGATCAAAGCATAGTAAATTTATAATTGAAAGGAGCTATAAAAATCACATAATCTGAAATCTCTTTTCTTAAAAATACAAAATAAAGATCGAAGGTGACAGTTCAACTTTCCAAAACTGCAACATATTGCTGAGTTGGGAATTGAACCAATTGTCTTGGACTGTAATAGCTAACATTTATATAGCAATTACTATGTGTCAGGGACTATGCTAAGCACCTTAAAATTACTGTTTAACTTTTTTCTCACAACAATCTTGGATGTAGGTATTACTAACATCCCCATCCTCATATAGATGAGAGAACTGAGGCAGTCAGAGTCACTTTTCCAGGGTCATACAGCTAATAATGGTCTGAGGTTAGATATGAACTCAGGTCTCCTTGACTCCAGGACCATCATTCTAAGCTGCTGTACTGCTTAACTGTCTCAAAACTATAGCTCCAAAGCTCTATTCACTGTGCCATGCTGTCACATGCATGATATTAAAGTTGAACTCATCAACTTATAATCTTCTCTCATATGTCAAAAAACCAAGTGTATATTGTCTTCATCCTCACACCTTGAGCCCATTCCTTTGAAATCTACCCCACTCTAGCTTGGTTTGGAAAGGAAATGAAAAAAAAAAACTGTTAGAACATGTCCCAGCAAATGTTTCTTCCCCATTGAGTCCTGATTTTCCCTTTAGGAAAATATGTCTAGACAGCCTTTTCCCCCACTCTAGGTTACTTTCAGAACTCTGTCAATTTTACCATCCACTCTTTTATTATATGGACAATGGAATGTTCTGAATCTAACATTTTCCTTCTACTCTCTCTTCCATCTCTTTCACAGATACTTTAAGAGGCAAGTAGAAAAAGTCTTCCTCAATCTCTCTCCCCCTTAATTTCTTTAATTGTAAAGGAAGCAAGTTTTCTGTACCAGGACTTCAAAAAGAAATGTTAAAAATGCACCTTTATCAGCAAGAAGATATACTAAAAGTTCTTAAAATTAGATAAAGAACCTGGACCATCAATCTCTAAAGTCCTTGGAAGTACCCAAGAATATCCTTCAGAAGTTTTCTAAATTCTTCCATCTACCTATTCTTGTTTGGTACTTGAAAGAAATTTTCAAGCACAAGCCTTAAAGTG
Organism: Bettongia penicillata ogilbyi; assembly: GCA_023548195.1. NCBI lineage: Eukaryota > Metazoa > Chordata > Mammalia > Diprotodontia > Potoroidae > Bettongia > Bettongia penicillata. The sequence continues at coordinate 1,061,732 of JAJHZJ010000719.1, read as the reverse complement.
AATTTAAATTTTTAAAAAGAACAATTTTATGTCCTTCAAATACATTGAATTGGAGTGGATCTCAGAGGCCAGATAGTGCAATTTGCACGTGAGAAAAAAATTCTGTCCAACATCTACAGCAAGTGTAGTGCAAGGAAAAGCAACAAAAACAATTTAGGAAACTCCCTTGTGAGGATATTTGAAAGATAGCACAAGATATCTTTGTTTTAAATAAGGAGGATAATCAGAAGTTTTGAAGGAGATCTGGCATGACTGAAGCAACACCTGCTGAATACTCAAAAGATATCTTGATGGATGTCTGATTTCAATATTAATAGTTTTATTCCACCAGTATCTAATGAAGGCTTCCAATGAGTATAACACCAGTATGACAACAAAGAATCAGAAATTTATACTTGAAAATACTTTAGAAATTGGCTAATTCAAAACCCTCATGTAAAAAAATGTAAGTGGTGAAAACCATAGTAAGGATCAAAGTCTAATAGACAATCAATGATACAGCTAGGAAATGAAACCAAAGCCTCTTTTAAAAAATCTACCACTTGCTTCTTCATGATCTATTAGCTGAACTCATCAACCTTTTCATACTGACAATTATCAGGTGCACACTGATTCCAGACCCATATCCTCAGAACTTACCCCTCTATCCTGTGTCCTATAGTTTAACTTTTGACATCCAAAAACTGTTCTCCAACACAATACTTTTTCATTCAATCAATAGGCACATCCCCCACCTTTATATTTTCCACTTTCATAATCTGAACCCACTTTCAGAAAATTCTTTCTATAAAGGATACAAAGATATACTTTATTTCATTTCAATCTTTTTTTCTACCCTTTCTAACTCTTTCAATTATCATTCCAATTATCATTGGAACATGGAACATTGGTACCTTTGGAACAAAAGCATTTTGTCCTTCTTCAACTCCACTTCTCTCCTCTGCAATTTATTCCATTTGCAAAGCAAATTAGTAGTCCTTAATCAGAACTCTGACACCAAGTGGTAGAGATGAAACTTTATCAAAGAGAAGGCTCACCATAATTTCTTAAGTGAAATTATACATGACAAAGAGCTGGTGTCATCAACTTCTAAAGCCCTTGAAAGTTCCCACATAGTTCTTTCAGAAGTTTCCTGAATTTTTCATCTACTTCTTTGTGTCTGTCATAAAGAGTTTCTCCCCACCCCCAAATACAAGCATGAAAGGGAATAAAAAAATAAAAACATGCACAACTTTTTTACTCAAATTCACGGCTTGAGAAGTGAACTTAGAGCGCAATCTAGTGCAACTCCCACCTGGAAAAAATCTTTTCCACATCTCCTCAAAAATTATAATCTAAAAGAAGGCAACTAAAATAAAAGATCAGTATCTTAATGAAGTTTTAAGCATGGAGTTGGAATTCTGCACATAATCAGGAGAGTTAAGAAAATATTTGGAGAATGAAATATTAAAGATAAACATATATAAGATGTATATCTTGAAAGATTACTGTGATTTCCCCATTTAAAACCAAACTATGTGTACTTATTACTTTCTGTATCTACTAACAATAATGAACAAAAGAATAATAAATTTATATTTGGAATGGATTTTTAAAATCATTTAATTTCTCATATTTAAACTGAAAACCAAAAAAGACAAGTGATTTTCCATTCTTTCACTGGCATATATTATATATTAAGTAGCAGAGTTCAGAATTGAAATCAGGCTTTCCAATTCCATATCCAATAATATTTCCAATACATTGCTACATATGCTAGCAGTTGCACTCACTAAGAAATAATATTTTACATACAAGGAGGCAGTTGCACACTGCATTCACTCCTATGTCCCCCAAGAGGCCATTCCCCTTAAATCCACTGCCCACCATCTTGCTCTGTAAATCAGCTTTCCCAGTAAGCTACTATTTCATTCCATTCCCTTAGCAACACGCACATGCTTCTCATTGCCCTTTTGACTTTCTATATTTCATTTATATCACAGTGAGCAATCCCTTTCTCATATGGACAACTGCTCTTTATTCTCCAACACCCCCCTTTCTCATTTTCTCCTCTTTCTATCAATTATTCCATAGACACTTTTAGGGAAAAACAACAACTTCTTACCCCCAACTCACCTTCTCTTAGTCTTAATTTGTTTCATTTGCAAGGTAAGTAAATGTTTTTAATTGGGACTGATAAATCAGTTGCTAGAAATTCAACATTATCAAAGAGAAGGCACACCACAAATTCTTGAGTAAAATCATACCTGACAAACAAATTGAATTAGCAACTTCTAAAGCCTTAGAAATTGTCCAAATTTCTCCTTTCTCAATTCTCTAACTCTTCAAATACGCTGATTCAAAAAGAGGTTTTATTCAAGTGCAAGTATTCAAGAGGAATTTTAAAAACAAAAAAGTAACAGCAGCAATGTATACCTTTATTTTCATAGAATCACAGAGGTGAAAGGGACCATACCACAATCACCACCTTAATAAGATTCATCTCTATAAAGCCCCCTAAAAATATAAAGTATGAGGAGGCAAAGGAATTAATGGAGGCTCCACCCAGATGAAAAGCTTTGAATGATGTGACAAGAACTAATTAATAATAAGGTTATTGTTTATTGTGGACAGAGACATGTGTGACTGAAGCACCACACACTGAATGTTCAGAAACTAACTTAATGTATTAATATGATTTCAACATTAGGAATTCAATTCAACATCTATTTTCAAAATGTCATTTGGAGGCTATTCAGTTGGGAGTCATATGATCACTGTTGTAAAGTTGAAAAAAGATTTTAGAAATCTTTAATTTCAAAGTCCTCACATAAACTCAGGACCAAAAAGGGTAAATGATTTCCTGAAGATCAAGTTGATGGATGAAGAAGTGATGAAACTGGGGACTAAATCCATTTCTTCTGGCTACAGATCCAATATTCTTTCCATTTTACCAAGCTTCTTGATGTTTCATAATTTCTTTTGTACTGAATTGCATGTAAGGATTCATATAAACTCTGACCTTAACCCCACACATTTTCATCCCTAATTCATTTTCTTTAGTCAACTTTGGACACAATTTTTAAAAAATTCCATTCAAGGATATATCTTTGTCAGTGTCTCTTCCTAATCACTTTCTCCTCAGACATTATCAAAACATTAATTACTTAACCATTTTTCTTGTCTTTAATAACTCAGTTAAGTCCATTATCAACAATGTCTTTCTCAAATGTATAAATGGTAACTCATTTTTCACTCCTCCTTATTTTACTCTTTTCCAACTCTTATTATTTTTACCTTTAGAAAAAAAATTTCCACCCCTACCACAAAACTTATTACTTTCTATAGAAAGAAATGGTCCTAATCAAAACTATTAATCTTAGGGGCAGAGATGAAACTACTAAAGAGAAGAAACACTATAATTTCTTAATTGAAATCAGACGTGACCAAAAAAAAAAAAAAAACCAGTCATCAACCTCGAAAGGCCTCTTCAGATGTTTTCTAAAATCTTCATCTACCTCTGTTAATTATATTAATATTTTGTTAATTGTCTGATAATTATCACCTTAAGTACAGACACATAAGGGACTTTTCAAAATTAGTGCACAATTTTCTATTCTGCACAGACTCAAAGTTCCCTAAAGCACTTGAGAAATTACCTAATCCAAACTCTCTCTGAACAAGAAATCCATATTCAATATCCCCCAAAAAAATGTCATTCAAGAATAGACAACAAAAGTAAAATACAGAATGTTCCATGCAGAGTTCTGAAGGATTGGACAAGAATGACGTACTTAATCAGGAGAGTCAGTGGAAGTTTTAAAGGATAATGACATATTGAAGCAAAACATGTTCCTTTGACAGATTAGTTAAATTTCACCATTAACCACTAAATTCAGCTAGTATTTACTGAATGTGTCTCATGTGCGTAACATCAGTAGGAACCATAGGCTCATAAATTCAGAGTTATAAGGACTTTTAGCAATAATTTAGTAAGATCTTTCTTTTCTTGGCTTTCGTTTTGTTTTTGTTTTTTGAGGGGAGTGAGGTCACTTCCTTTTTATTTTATATATACGAAGTGAAGGCCAATGGTGCATTGTGATTTCCCATATGTTCCACAGGTTTAACAATGGAAGAGCTGGGAATTGAACTGAAATAATATCACTGACTGCTGATGCAATGCTCTTTTTACTTAATCATGTCATTTATCACCATCCCCTTTCTCTTGAATTCCAAAACTGAGTCAATTACACCATGGTGGGCAAGTTACACTTACCAACAAATAACTTTCCAAAAAACACACAAAAAAGACATTTGTACGCTGTTTCTATGTCTACATTATTAGGAGAAAATTATCAAACTATTTTTGTAGTACCATGTTTTACCCTGATACCATCTTCTCTTCCTCATCTTCTTTATTTTTTTCCCAGGGACCTCATATAAATACCTACTTTTACACTTTCCATATGATTTTTATAAATCAGTTAATTGTGATTGCAGCAATCTCTCACTTGAACACATGAAAACACTTCATTTGTCCCTGTTGTCTTTCTTTTCTAATTCTTCTATAATCACTGCTTTCTTTCCTTCCACTATTCTACCTACTTCTCAATGTATTTCATTTGTAAGGCAAATAAGTAGACATATTCAGGACCACTGAATCAAGAGCTAAAGATACAACTTTATTACGGGTAAGATACTTCAGAAATGTTGAAATGAAATTGGTCATGATAAAAAATTAGGGCCTCTCATCACATATAAAGCCTTTAAAAGTGGGTTTAAGTCCTTTTCATAAGATCCCTATGTTTTCATTGACCTCTTCAATTCTGATACTTTAAAAGCCCTTCTTCAGATGTAAATATCCAGTAGTAATTTTTTAAAATGCAAATAAAATTTACAGCTTGAAAGACCAGATATGAATGTTGTACCTAAGAAAGTTACTGGAAATTTTAAGGAGAATTTCATAAATTAATCAAAATATAGAACACATGTTAGAGAGCTGGAAGGATTAGCCTGATTTCAACAGTTTGAACTCAATTTATCAAATATTTACTGTACATCTCCCATATGATTAACTCCTATAATATAGAGTTGGATGATCATTGATTTAGAAGTGAAAAGGACTTTAGAAACCATTTACTTCAAAGTTTTTTGGGAAAGCTATGGTAAATAAAGACCAAAAGGTTTAAGTGATATAGTTATAAGAGGGATTTTTAATCTGGGGTCCAAGAACTAGAGTTTTTTTTCATTTTTTGTTTTTATATTTGATAACTATATTTCAATGTAATTGTTTTTATTTGTAATCCCATGGTTTTGGTTTTTTGTATTTAAAAAACATTCTGAGAAGAGGTTCATAGGCTTTAACAGAATGCCAAAAGGATCAATGACATCAAAAAAGTTAAGAATTCCAGCTTTCTGCTCAGGACATGAAACTATTGCTAAAAAGCTCCACTCCCCATTTTCTCTTCCCCACTTCCCTTTCTTCCTTTCCCTTATAGAATGACATTTAACACATGCTTTTTTAAAATAACTCCTTTAATTTAATATACATCAATCACATTTTCATAAGTTCTTTCTCTTCCGCCTCTCCCCTAGTTACCTAAAAAACAAAGAAAAACCTCCTTTCTCTTCTTCTCTCCCTCTAAAATATTCTCCTCCACTTTTAAATCAGATAAGTGGTGCAAATTAGTACTGATAAACCATGTCCAAGAGATGCAATTTTATCATGACGAAGACATGCTATAAATTCTTAAGTGAAATCACATATTATAAAGAACCTGGGCTTAGGTTCTTTACCTCTAAATCCATTGGAAGTTCCTTTCAGAAAGTGTCTTAATTTTTATCTCCCGCTTGTTGTTTAATTAAAAGAGTTTCTCTAGGAATATTTGAAGTATTTAAGAACATTTTTAAAAATAACACATAACTATTTCTTATTCATAGAAATAGGGAGTTGAATTGGACCTCAGAGGTTATCTGGGGCAGAGGTACCAAACTCACAGCAGATTAAAATGTAAATTGGAAATATTTAACAAAATAAATAACACACATTACAACATATATAATATTGATTTGTGGCTTTCTATGTCAACATATGCCCCAGAGGTTCATTTCTATTTGAGTATGACACCATTGATCTAGCATAAAGCCAGATTAAAAGAGAATCTACTTTTTATGACATCCTAATCACATGACATATGGAGAGGTACTCATATCATAGACAACTCACTTGTAAATAGCTTTGAAATATGAAGAAGAAATATTAGGGGTAGCTACATATAGTGTGAAGCATGAAGTGCTGTACCTGGAATTAAGATGTACTTGAATTCAAATCCTCTTTCAGAAACTTACTAGCTGTGCATCCCTGAACAAATCATTTAACTTCTATGGACCTCAGTTTTTTCATTTATTAAAATGGCTATAATAACAGTACTTACTGTGATGAATTTTGTGAGGATTAAATGAGACTAGAATGCAAATGTTTTGCAAATCTTAAGTACATTATATAAATGCTTGCTAAATTAAATAATGTAAGAATTCCATACTTAATCAAGAGTATTACTAGAACTTTGAAAAAGAATGAGTATCTTGGAACAAACTCATAGAAGACATAGAAAACATTTTGATAAACTGATCTGCTTTCACGGGTTCAAGTCAACAATTATCTATTAAATGTCTCCAGTGAGGACAGTGCCAATAGTGAGTCAAAGGACTATAGATTAAGTGCTGGACGAAATTCTAATACAAATCCCTTATTTTTTTAGATATGCAAATTGAAGAAATAAAAGGTTAAGTGACTTCTCCAAAGGACCAGAATTTATAATTGGTAGAACTGAGTATTTAACAAAGGTCTTCTAATTCCAATTGCAATGCTTTTTCTCTATACAACTACGCTGCATCACAGTCCACACATAAACTAAACCAGTTAGTAACCTTCTCTTGGAAAAAATGATAATTTACATATTGCCTCCACTCCTTTACTTCTGAGACAATTTTTCTGGAATATATCCTTCGAACATGAATCATGCTTTACCTCCAAGGAACTATATCATCCTCTAACACCTTCCTTTCTCCTTAGCTTCATATATATATATGCCCCTCTTTCCCTTTTTCTCTTGACTTTCATAACTCAATTTCATCTTCAACAACTCCTTTCTCACATGGACATATGAAAACTAATTTTTCAACCTTCCCCCCAATTTTTCCCTTGCCTTTCAACTATTCCATAGTTAACTTTCACTTCCCTCTTATTATCTCATGTTGTCCCCCTTCCACCTCCAAAAAGTGGTCTTAATATTAGGACTCTTATGTCAAGTGTTCCAGATGCAACTTTACCAGTGATAAGAAACACCATAAACTGAGAATCAAAATTAGACATCATAAAGAGCTAGCTCCATCTGTCTATAAAACACATGAAAATGAAAGGAAGTTCCCCACAGAAATTCCTCCATTTATCTTTTCCTGACTGCTAATTAAAATGGTTTTCTTCAAGTGTAAGCTTCAAAAGAATTATTTTTTTTAATGCATTGCACAGGAGCAGCTAGGGGGCACAACGGATAGAGCACTAGCCCTGGAATTAGGAGGACTGAATTTAAATCTGGCCTCTAACAGTGAATATCCGTATGACCCTGGGCAAATCACTTAACCCCTGACTACCTCCAAAAAAATAATACATTGCCTTATTGTTTGCTTCATAAATTTGCCAAGCACTTTAGAGGTCATTTAGTGCAAACCCACAACTGAAGAAGCCCTTCTAAAATGTCCTCTAATGGTGACCACTTCGAGACTTTGCTTAAAAATCTATGGAGATAGAAACCCCAGGATCTGATTGAGCAACCAATCTGTTTTGGATAACTATGACTCACAGGACATTTTTTCCCTTACATTAAACCTCAGTTGGCTATTCTTCACCTTCAATTCCACTGCTCCTGGCTGTGACCTCAAAAAAAAAATCATTCTAGTTTCAAATTTTGTGGGAGAAAGTTCTGAGATAAGGAATATGAGAAGACCTAAGTATATGAGCTTAATTAAAAAAGAAAATCATATGAAGAGATTTACATGGGTGAAGTAAGTCAGAAGTTGAATTCAAGGAGAGGAAATCTTGGAAAAATAAAGGGAAATTTGAGAAAGAACAGGATCTTAAATAATGATTTGGATTCTATTTCAGGGTAGAAAAGAGAAACAAATTAAGGAATATTACAGAGATTATAAAAGGTTTAAAAAGAACAGTAGAACCTGATAAGGGAGACTTACTGAGAAAAATTCGATTTTTAGTTAGCAAAATTAGACAGACCAAGGAATGGAAAGTGGAACAATTAGAAAGAAAATAAAATGATAGATTGGGTTGGTGAGAGGGGCCAACTGGTGAAACAGATTCAAGTACAAGTTAAAGGGAAGGGGTTTGGGTAGAGATGTAGTTGAAACCAATGAAAGGAAGCTTAGTGGGGCTTTCAAGTTATTAAAAGGTGATAATTGGTTCTAAAAGTTTTTACTTGGCTCTTAGGATTGAGATGTAAATACCCACATGTAATTAAAAAATTTTTTTTGAAGTCTGGAAATCTCAAACCATTAAGGATAGGAGGGAAAATTAAGTAGTGATTTATTTCTAGTCAACAATGTTTGATTTCTTCCACAGCTAAATGATTATTTTCTGTGTTCTGAGTTCATCTTCCTCTCAGAAAAGAAGGTGAAAGTCCTGGAAGAACACTTCTTCATACATGTCATATTGCTAAGGATATTGAAGTACTCCTAAAGGAAACAGAAAGGAGCCATTGAAAGTGGGGAAAAGGCTTTGAGGTGATTAAGGGCATATTACCATTATGAAGATGCTGGAGAGGGAAAACTCTTATACAGAGGAGAAAGGAAAGGAAAAGAATAGCTATAAAATTAGAGCTTTAAACTCGGTTTGAGGCTTTTTCTGGAGAAAAGGTAGCTGTATAGAAGTTGCTTGTCTTCCAAGGAATGATACAGTAGAGCCACAGAAGTTACCAGGTGAGAGACCATTCAGTAATGGTCAGAGAGAGAAGAAAAGAGTAGTAGTAGTCGGTGATTCACTGCTTAGGGATACTGAGACAGCTATTTCTCAACATGGTAACAAGAATAGAGAGCTCTGCTGTTTTTTTTTTTTTCAGGGCATATATCCAAGACATAATGGAGAACCTCCCAGGACTTATCAAAGTGGATGACAACTACTCACTTATTGTGATTCATATGAGCATAAATAATCTGACCAGAAGAAATCTCAAAGGCACTGCCAGTGATTATGAAGTCTCGGGAAAGAAACTGGAGTGTTACAGGTTGTGTTCCTTTTACTGTTGTCCACTGAAGGCAAGAGATGCAGAATAGAAAAATTAATTCTGGAGGTGAACAGCTGGCTAAAAAGCCACTCTCTAAGAATGGGATTTGGACTTCTGAAGCATGATTCAAAAGTACAGGGATGACAGATTCCTGGCCATAGAGAGAGTCCACACAATACACAATAAATAATGTATTTGCTAGGTATCTTGCAAATCTAATCAAAATGACTTTAAACTAATAAAGACAAAGGAGAAGACTATCCATGTATGCTCCTCAAGTTAGATTATCAGAGATTAGCTACAGAGAAGAAAGGAAAATAGCAGTTAAGATGTCTGAAAGTCCATAGGAGAAAAACTCCAACTCTGTGAACTCAAATTTTTATGAATAAATGCTCAATATTCAGGCAAAAAAAAAGACAGATATTCTCATTAACAGGAAAAAGAGGAGCTTCTGGGGTTGAAATGGCCATTCCCTCCTAGAATTTCTGAGGAAAAGGAGAAAAAATCTGGGAATAGTGTGACACAGAAATAAATATGTGCTAAAATGTTCCTAGATAAATCAACAAAGGAGGAATAGAATAGGAGATGTTCCAGAATGAAAATTTAAGACCCCAAAGGGGAAAAAATCCAATGGGATTTATGTCTGAAATAAACCAATATAGATGCATAGAAAAATCACCAACAAAGATCCAAAGATGAAATGAGAAATGCAGATGATGAATAGGATAACACATACAGAAATATACTACATATTATACATATGTGTGTATGCACACATACATATACAAAAAAGGCGTTCAATTCCTTGCTTGCCATTTTTTTATCATTATTATGCAAAGGTCATTCTCCTTGGCAGCAAATACAGAAGCAAAATAACAATTAGTTAGCTCTGCCTACTTTCTGTTGTCAGTTATTACCATCTCATTTGCTCTAAGTTTTGGTCATATTTCTACTTAATTCTTCTTCCAATATAGTTTTTTTTAAAGAAAAGCTCATTTTTTGTTTTATTTAGTTTTTATTTACACTATATGTAGAAATATATGTATTTATATATATATATAGATGAAGTTTAAGACATATATACCTATGTATATAAATTCTATATCCATATATCTTCATCACTATACATTACTGTATATCTATCTTATACTATATATTTCTCTATAACTACAAACTATTTAAGATAAGCAGTATATAGTACAAGAATAGAAGCTAAGTACAACTAAAATGAGAGGATATATATATATATATATGTATGTATGTATGTATACAGGGTAAAGATCTGCTCAGCTGTTATTTTGCTTTCATTTTTTTCTGCCAAGAAAATTATCTTTGCACTGAAAGAGATAAAAATAAATGACTAACAAAGAATTGATAACTAAGATAAGTATGGACATAAGAACATACCTACCTGCCCTTGATGAATTAAATTCTCCAGGTCCAGATGAACTATATACTAGTGTACTAAAAACACTGGTAGATATGATGTTGAGTTACTTTCAGAAATATCTGAATAATCATGGAAAACAGGAAGGATACCACAAAATTGGAGAACTATGTTACCAAGTAGTAAATGTGTTACCAATTTTCAGAAAAGGAAAAAGAACAATCTACAAAATAAAAGTCAGGCTAGACTTCATTCCTGAGGAAAATTCTAGAAAATCATTAAATAGATGGTAGGTGAATATCTGGAAAAGGAAATGATTATTACAAAGGTCCAGCATGACTCTGTCAAGAGGTCATGTCAGACCAATCTCATTCCTTTTTTGACAGGATTACTAAACTAAATAGATGAAGGGAATATCTAGATTTTATCTTTTAAAAAGTAGCTTATACTGTTATTGTGGTAAAGACAGAAATATAAATTAGGTGTTAATACAATTAAATGGATTCAGATCTTGTCAAATGGCCAGGCTCAAGGAGTACATGAAAATAGTTTAGTGTCAATGCAGTAAGAAGTCTCCACTGGAGTACTTCAGGAATCTGTGTTTGACAGTGACTTGGATAAATAAATGGATAAGATACTCATCAGTTTAGTAGATGACACGAAGCTGTGAGGATTAACTAACATATAGGGATACAAGATGAGAATATAAGGACCTTAGCAGAGTAGGGAAATGAGCTGCATCGAAGAAAATGAAATTCAATGGGAATGAACACAAACCCTCGCATCTGGGCACAAAAAGAACAACTTCAGCAGCATAAGATGAAGGTGGAATGGTTATACAGTAATTGTTCTGAAAAAAAAAGGTTTAGAATTTTAAAGGACTACAAGTTCAATGTCAGTCAGCAGTGAGATGGGGCAGCCAAAAAGTTAATGTACTATTGGGCTGCATTAATGCAAGTAAAACTTCCAGCAATAGGGAGGCTATAGCTCCATTGTATTTTGCCCTGGTCAGATTTCTTCTGTGACACAATTTAAGAAAAATATTGATAAGCTTGAGAGAGAACCATGAAAGGCAACCAGAATGATGAAGGGTCTTGAGTTCATGTTGTGAGGCTTGATTGAAGTAACTGGAAATACTCAACAAACAAAAGAGGGGATGTGAAAATTGTCATAAGGTATATGAAAAGCTATTATTTGGAAGAGGAATTGACTTGCTCAATTTGGACCTAGAATGCAGAATTAGGAGCAATGGGTGGAAGGTACAAAGAGTCACAATAAGGTTTGATGTGAAGAAAAATTGCTAAAAGATAGTGTGGTTTTTTTAAAAAAAAAGGTGGATGATGGGTTCCTTCTCTCTGAACATCTTCAGGTAGAAGATGGATGAAGTGTTTTGCAAGCTTAAATACTGTTAACTCTTAGTAATAGTAGTATGATAATACTGGAGATTTATTTCATATAGGAATTTGATTAGATGGCTACTAAGGTCTCTTGCAGTTTTCAAACTCTATCATTGTATGACTTGTAATTCCTGATTTTTTATATATAATTTTGGTCTTTCCAAAATATATCCTTTCTGTAGACCTTCCCTTTAACTAGAACAGCTTCTCTTTTTATTACTTCCTATTGAAATATCTCTTTTCTTTCAAAGTCCAATTCAAATGAAACCTTTCCTGATTTGACCAAATAGAAATGACTCAAACTGTCTCTTGAAAGTCTCCAAGCACTCTGAACTCCCCGAGTCCTTAATCATTTTCTAACTGTAATTGTTATTGTTATTTAATCATCATTACTGTTCTCAGTCCCTACTATTCAACTGTAAGACCCTTGGAGGAAAGGGACTCCCTTCCCCCCCACCCCAGTACTTCATGCATGTTTGTTAAAATGAATCGTATTGAATTGTCCAGTATAGAGAGGCAGTGATGCCCTCAGGGGCACTAGAGTTGTGAAAGGTTCCTTGCCCCATACACTATCTGTCGAGCCCCCAATCTGTTTTTTCTTTTGAGCTCTTGCTTCTGAATTTACAGTTTTCAGTCTCTTCCTACCATATCATATGAGACATAACTTCTTGCTGTATGCCTTCCTCTAGTACCCTTCTCCCTGGCTGCTCCGAATATATCATGTATCAAAAAAACAGATGCTGAAGCTTGTTAGATGTATATTTTAAATAAGACTAAATTAAAACGATTATAACAGAGGGACTCTGAGACTTTCCTTATGAATAAGGTAAATGAACTCTATTTCATTTGTTTTGGATGGTCAGAAGTCTTTTTCTTGTTTACTTTGCTATATTCTGGATAACAGACATTACTGAAAAAGTAATCTTCTGAGAAAAGCAGTGTTGTTTCTTCAAAACCTGCTATCTAATGTTTTACAATTTATGAATTTCTATTTCATATATATATATGTTTGTGTGCACACACATAAATACACATACACATATATAGCAAAAAATTAAATAAAATTAAAATATCACATCAAAGTCAAAGTTAAGCATGTTTTGGGAGTGGATAGTTAAGATAATTAGGTTAAGTAATTCTGGGAACTTGGGTTTCTTTGGTAAGGTAAAGAGGAAGCTTTTAGTTCTTTAATTTATCTGAGAAGTTTTCTTAGATGATGTGTGACTCTGGTGCTTTAAAACAGGGCTTTTTTAATCTTTTTGGTGTCATAGATCCCTTTGGCAGTCAAGTGAAGCCTATGTACTCGTCAGAATAATGTTTGTAAATACATTAAAATATGAAATACAAATAAAATAAATAGTATTGAACTATAGTTATCAATTTTAAAAGTGTTCAAGGACTCCAGATTAAAAACTCTTGATTTAAAATATGGAAAGCAAATTGCACGTCAGGTTAGATATGGGGAAATGGTATTTTAATCATATTCTTTTGGAGAAGATTTAGAAGTAAAAATATATAAAAAAGTAATAAGCAAAATCACAGGATCACAAATTTAAAGCTAGATGAGAGCTTAGAAATAATCCACTTCAAACATAATTTACAAATAAATTAAAGATTTACAAATTTACAAAGATTTACAAAAAATTTACAAATCAAATTAAAGATGGTAAATGATTTGATCCAAGATGCAGTAGGGAGCATGGTGGTAGAACTGAGAACTGACCTCAGTCACCTGAGTTCAGCTCCTATGCTCTTTTGCAGTAGACCATGAGATTCACAAGTTACACACAGCCTCAGAGCTCTCTGATATATTCAGAGAGCTTAGATGCCTTACTGCTCCATATCCAAAGGGTGAGGCCATTTTCTTCTAATCCTTCCTTTCAAGCCACCAAAGAGCTATCTTCCCAACATCATTTCCCTGCCATCTTGTTCCCCAGGACAACATGCACATGTCATTCTCTCCCCTCTTATTTTGTGTTTCATAACTTAGTTGATTTCACCTTCTGCAATTTCTTTCTCACATAAATGCATGTAGAATGTGTTTCTAGCTTTCTCCTCCTTTCTTTCCCAATTAGATCTATCCCAGTTACCTCTAGAAAACATTTCATCTTTCCTTATCAATTTGTTCCATTTGTAATTCAAAAGCAGAAGCCCTAATCATAAATGTTAAATCAATTAGTACAGATCCTTTATTTTTTTTAAAAAAAGAAAAACTATTAAGTTCTGAAGTGAAATTAGATATGCTAAAAAGTCATCAGCTTCTAAAGCCCTTAAAAGTGTGCATTAGTCCTCTGCAGAAGATCCAAAAAATTTCATTTATTTCCTCATATTTACTTGTTAAAAAGCTTTTAAGCACAAGCCTGCAAGAGAAAATTTGAAAATCCCCAAAACTCTTATTCAACTTTTCTGATTAGCTTAATTATCAGAATGGCAAGAGTATCATAGAATGACAATATAGTATTATATACATATGTTTATATAAAATATACATATATATTCCATATCTACATTACATCATGAACTAAAGGGGCTTTTCTTGATTAGCTCTCAGATATGAATTTACCATTTAAAATTTTTTCCCATGGAAAAATCTATACCCTCTCCTTTTTTTTTTTTTTGCAAATACTTGATTTATAATTGAATATTTTAAAACACAACTTGTTTGGACCTTGGAATGTTTTTTTTTTTGTATGACCTATTCCCTTCCCTCAATAAGTTTTTAATCTAGCTATAGCTATTATTCTCTATCCTTCATGAAATGGATTTTTTCTTCACATTTTTTTTGTCACTACTCAGAACCTGGCTTGAATCAAAGTTCCCTTGCCTTCACACAAATCACTAATCTAAGATCCAGGAGGATACAATGTGTGTAAATGGAGTGTTCTATGGAAAAATCGCCCATGTATTCACTTTTCCAGAAAGTACTAAAGTTCTTGGACATTTTGGAGAGAACTAATCCTTTAAAATCTGCTGGAAATAATAAAATAGCACATACCCTTTTCAGTCAGTGTGTTCTGGCCATTTTAGTGATCCCTTCTGAGCTATTAGAAATGTCATGTAGAAGCATTGATTTTCATGTCTGTGAAACAAATGAAGGGTATACTTTTAAAAACAAATAAAACCTCACTGACTAATTCTAAAGATTAATGTTTGATGAATAGCACGAAGTGCTGAACACAGTAATAACACAATAATGTAAGGTTCAAGACTAACAATTGACTCCCCTGAGGTTAGTCAGGCTTTGGTGAGTCATCATTACATTGGGCATGAAGTGGAGATTTTTTTTTTTTAACTTCTAGACTTGGCTAAGTTTCTTACAGAGGTGTTATGTACAAGCATACTGGCTAATTCAAAGATAGATGCAGACGAACTGAAACGCTATTCTGAAGGAGATCTTAGAAAAATATCTTATAGCTCGGGGGATGATATGAAGTCCTGATCCTGACACATACTGCCTCAGTGATTGGCAAGGAACTTAATATCTCAAAGACCCTAAATTGCATAGAAATTATAAGCAGAGTGAGTTTCCACACTGAGAGTTCCTCACACTAAAAATCAGCACTCTAAAAACTTAATTTTCATCCCCACCTCCAAAACACACACACACACACTCACACACTCACACACACTTTAAATTAACCCCTAAGGGTAGATCAAGTGAACTCGGTGGTCCCTTCCCTGGCAATCTGTCCATCTAGGCAGTCTCTTTGCCTATGTTAAATCCCCAGTAATTTCAACTTGGCCTTCTCCATTTCCTGACATATTTGGTACTAGAGCAAAACAGTTTTAAAACAATTATAACGATCAGTTTTCATCTTTGAGGTGTTCATATAGCTACAGAAAATCAAAAGTGAGATTTTGAAAAGAAAAATAACTTGTATTGTGGGATTTACAGAATATGAAAAAGTGACAAAACAGGTTGTTGCAAGTGTGTGCGCTTTTTAAAGACGGTAAGTCAACTCCCAAGAATTATTAAGCTCCCCACAGTTTAAAAACTGGAGCTGAGTGTGCTACCATAGCACAAAGATCCCTTGGGTTTTATCTCCAGGGTTACAAAACCAGGCTCCAAGCCACCATTCTGGGATACTTTTATATTCCAATTATGTATGTAGATATATTCCCACGTGTGTAAATGATGAATTTAAAAGGATATGAGCATTTGTGAAATGTGAATGTATGTTCACTTGTTCATTCCAAAGGTTCTCCAGGTATTGTTCGGACTCAGAGAAACTTTTATAAGAGAGACAAAACAGAGCCGTCGGTGTGGAAATGGAACTTTCAGGACCGAACGACTCATGGAAACAGAGTGAATGTTTACCGAGCAACATTACACAATTACGGTGCAGTGTCCATCCTCTTTGAGGGGGATAATACATTTGCTAAAATACAAAGGAAATGGCTCAAAAAAAAAAAAAAAAAGAGCCTCCTGTACTCACCTCTGGAGGAAGGGCAGTGCTTAGCATGGCACTGCAGCGGTAGGTAATAGGGCATTGTCCTGGTGGTCTGTGGGGTAATCTGCATTTCTTTGCACTTTCTCAGAGGGGGAGAAGGGGGCAACCCGAAAGTCTGCCCCGCTGCTCTTGGGATCCTGAAAATTTGTCCCCTTTATTTTGGGGAGTCGTCGGACCCACCACTGATCACACGTTCGCCTTGTTTTCTGTCTCCCTCTAACTCGTGCAAATGGTGGGGGAGCCGGGGGGATTCATAGAAAGGTCTACAGAGTACTTGTTCCCACTGTCCGGGGGTCTTTTACATTCTGTGGGGAGCCGGGTATAGGTTAGGCCCTCCTAAGGGGAGCTGGATTAAACTTTGGGAGGCGGCGCGGCCGGATCCCAACACTCACAGCCCACCCTCTTGTCACCTAAGCGCCCCCGGCCGGATCCCAACACTCACAGCCCACCCTCTTGTCACCTAAGCGCCCCCAGCCTCACTTGAACACAGAGCCACCGAGACGCGCGGGAAAGTGAGTCCTCAGCCTGGGACACACTCACACACACACAGAGGAAGCCCA
This sequence comes from Bettongia penicillata ogilbyi, assembly GCA_023548195.1. Lineage (NCBI taxonomy): Eukaryota > Metazoa > Chordata > Mammalia > Diprotodontia > Potoroidae > Bettongia > Bettongia penicillata. Next base: position 1,044,665 of record JAJHZJ010000719.1, on the reverse strand, counting down.
AAACGGCAAGGAGACCCTAGCCTCACCCCCTCGGTGACAGAGACCCCAGACTCAGGCGCGCGCACTCACGCACACGCGCACGCGCGCACGCACACAGGCGACAATCGGGGCAGGAGACCCCCAGTGTCACAAAGGAAAAGCCAGGCAGAGCCCCCGGCCTCGCGGGACAGTCCCCCTTCATAAACACAGGGAGAAAGCCCGCAGCCTCGCCAGCACGGACAAAACGCGCGCCAGCGAGAGACCCCTCCTCACATTAAAAAGAGCCCCTCTCTCTCAAGCTAATAATTAAGAACAAACAAACCACAACAAAACAAAAACCCGCGAGGGCAAGAGAAACCCTGGCCTCACAAACATCGGGAAAAAAAATAATAATAGAGACCCCAGGTGACAAGTGCAAACAGGAGACCCCCAACCTTGGAAGCTAATAAAAAGAACGAGAGAAAGATCTCGGTCTCACAAGCACAGAACAAAAAAATAGGGAGGAGAGTAGAGACCCCAGACTCACAAACAGAAGAGCGCAAGCACAAGAGATACTCAACTTCATACACAGAAAAAAAAAAGCGGGGGGGGGGATTAGAAGGACCTCAGTCACACAAGTTCAGAAAAAGCGAGAGCCTGGCCAGGAAAAAAAAAATAAACCTCCTAGACCCCAGCTTTACACACAGAAAAAAAAATTAATAAGAACAGGGAGAGAGACCCTAGCTTCACACAGCGGGAAAACAGAACAAGAGAGACGCTAGCTTCATACAGAAAGAAAAAATAAAGAAGTAGAACAGGAAAGACCCCTGCCTCTCACGCCCAGATAAAGAATGAGAGCAGGAGAGAGACCCCAGACTCATACACAGAAAAAAATCAGGAGACCCCCAGCTTCACGTTCATGGGGAAAAAATACGGAGAGTTTCCCACGCTATCAAAATAAAATAAAATAAAGCGCGAGAACAAGCAGAAAGACCCCGTCTCCTACACACAGATAAAGAACAAAGGCAGGAGAGAGACCCCAGCCTCACTCTCACAGAGAGCGAGAGCCCCCCCACCTCATAAACCTACAGGGAAAGAGCCCCCAGTCTCACAAGTACGGAAAGCGAGCGCTAAAAACGCGCGTCCGGGAAAACCCCAGCCTTGGACTCATAGAATTTTCAGGAGAGAGACCCCAGTCTCATGCCCAGATAAAGAACGAGAACAGAGACCCCCTCACTTTCAGAGAAGGGGAGCAGGAGAAAGACAAAGAACGGGAGAGACCCTAGCCCCACACGCCCAGAAAAAAAAAGAGAGTCGGAGAGACACCCTAACCCCACACGCCCAGAAAAACGGAACAGGAGAGACCCCAGCCCCACGCGCACTGATAACAAGACAGAGACCCCAGACTCAAACGAACAAAGCGCGAAAGCGAGAAAAAGCAGAAAAGACCCCAGTTTCCCACGCACGAAGAAAGAGCGAAAGCAGAAGAGCTGCCCTAACCTCACTCGGAGAGACCCCAGCCTCACACGAACAAAGAGCCAAAGCGAGAGCACAGGAAAGACCCCAGTCTCCCACACAAGGAGCGAGAGCGAGATAGCAGGAGAGACCCTAGCCTCATGCACAAAAAGCGACGGCTAAACAGCAGGAGAAAGAGACCCCAGACTCACGCACAGAGCCAAATCAGGAGACCCCAGCCTCACAAGCACAAGCAGCGAGAGCGGGAGCGCTAAAAAGGGTGAAGAGAGCGAGAGACCCCAGCCTCACACGGAGAAAGGAAAAGCGAGAAGGCAAGCGAAAGAGACCCCGGCCTCACCAGCACAATGAAAAAACCAGATCAGGAGACCCCAGCCTCACACGCACAAAGAGCGAGAGCAGGAGAAAGACCCCGGCCTCACTCGCACAAAGCCCGAGAACAGAAGAGAGACCCCAAACTCATACGCATAGAGAAATAACGAGAGACCCCAGCCTTACAAGCACCAAGAGCTAGATAGCGAGAAGGCAGAGACCCCAGCATCACAGGCACAGAGATAAAGGCTCAGGGATCAGGGAGAGACCCCAGTCTCACATCCCCAGAGAAAGAGAGAGCAGGTGAAAGACCCTAGTCTCAGTTACAACGGAGCAGGGGAGAGACCCCAGCCTCACTATCACAGAGGGAAAGAGTACAAACATGCATTACTTAGGAGAAAACATGAAGGTTAATTTTATTAGAAGGACAGTAAAGGAAAACCGACAGAAATTAAAAAGTGAGAAGACCGGACAAACGATAAAGACAGATTACAAATAGTTAAGTGTTGATAATGGCAGGTGGGGCACAGGAGATAAGTAAGTGAGGACACTTTAAAGAGTAGGGGACTTGAGTGAGAGATATATGGCCAGGAAAACCTTTCTAAATCCCGCCATTAAAAAGATAGAGCCAAGAGTTAGGGAAAGAACCAAGTAGAAGTTGAGAAGCCAGAAGCTGTTAAAAGTTTACTTTGTTAGGGAAAAGAAAAAAAAACAAACAAAAAAAGAGAGAAAAGAAAATAAAACTAAATCCCCTAGTTTGAAACCTCAATTCAACTTGAGTTCTGGCATTATTTGTAAGTCAGATCGAAGATAAATGATTGAAACTCTACAGGGACGTGATTTTTCACTCTCTAAACTTTTCCCGCCTGAGGACACAAGTGGAAAAGTTTCACTGATGGATGATGGCTCCTGTTTCGGTCTCAGTCTCTGCTGCTCCCCTGCGGCTGCCTAAGAGAACAACACGAGAAGTCGGACTTCTCTCCCTTTTTTTTCTCTTGCATTGACGCAGGTTTTGTTTTTTGTTTTTTCAAACCTTGGGCGTCAAACCCTTTTCCTGCGTAATGCTTTCTCGGTTGAAATAAATTAGACACAATTTTTTTCTTTTCTTTTTGGTTCATATGTCAAACAATAATGATTGGTAAGTAATTAAGTATGCTGTTCTTTTCCACAAACCCTTGTGTGCGTGTTTGTCTCTCTGTCTGTGTGGATGTGAATACTAATGCAGTTCTCTTTATACAAGTATATGTGCTTCCTATTCTTCAAACCAATGGATATACAGGGGGGGCAGAAATTTATGCAGAGGAGCATCCTCACAGTGCATTCAAGGTCATAGACTAGTCACTTTTCTTCTGCACCATTTACAATAGCTTCCTAATTGGTTTCTCTTCCAGTCCTACCACCTGCCCACCACCCCATACACAATCCAATTCGTCTTTCTCAGTTATCATCTTTAAGGCATGTATCTTGACTATGCTACTGATTCCCTATTTCCTGTAGGTTAAAACAAACTTTAATCTGGCATTTTAAAGCTCTTATGCAATGGTTTCATCTTGTTGCTTCACACTTCTCACCTTAATTCACCCTAAGTTTCACACAAAATTTGCAGTTTTCTAATCTCCACATGCCTTTTCTTACCTCTATATATTTGCACAGGCCATCCTCCACACCTGGAACTTGCACTATCCTCATCTCTGTCAGAGTATTTGTCTTCCTTTAAGGCTCAATTCAGGGGACACTTCATACGCGAAACTCAATGAACCCACCAGTCACAAATGTTCTAAAAGAGTTACAGTTTAATGTGAAAACACAATTTAACAAAAAAATAGTAAAATCTCTTACATGCTTTTTTCACCCATAGGAAACCTGGTCATTTTTTACCCAGTTATCACAGAGAAATAGATTTATCTAGAAATGCAGTCATACATACTACCCAGGGTGGGGGTTTGCAGGATAATGGTCTTGGAAAATCTAGTTTTTGTAAGGGTTCTCACAGCAAAAACATCAGGATGGTGGGAACAGGCACATTAATAAAAAGGCAAAGCCATCTAGAGAGTAACCCCTCCACTGGTTTGACTGTAAGGTTTCTTGAACATTGCCTGAATATCCCTAAAGATCTACTTAATGTCCCATTTTGATTCTCTCTTTGTTGACTTTGAGCTTGATTGCCCTCTACATACTTCCACTCCAAAGATTTGGAGTTGTGACTTTAATTCCTTCTGATCCTCTTATCTCTTACTCAGTTACCTTTGAGAGTTTGAGTAAAGTTTACCGTGAACAGTTGAAAGAGTTTTAAAAACTTGTACTATAAAGTAATGGCAAACTGCATGTGAATTATCCCTACTTTATCCATGTTCAAGTTTTTACTGATTATAGTCACCCACTTTTTTTAATTTGTCACAGTCATTTCTCATTTCGATCAAGTCCATTCTGATGCTAGACGTTCCATGAGATGTGGTATCATCAATAGATTTAATGAGCATATTTTCCATTCCATTATCCAAATTATTAAAAGTGTCTACATTCTATCCAGTAAACCCTTGTCAAGGTGACACTGACCCCTGAAAGCTACCCTTTGAGAAGGTCCCTCTATTCAGAGGAGCATCAAGTGATGGATGATGGATAAGACCGCTGCTGAGCATTTTTGACTAGGGAGAGTAACTGATTCAAATGCAATGGCTGTATTTTGGGTTCATTTCCTCTCCAACCCATTCAGTTTCCATTACCTAGATGAATTCATTCTGCTCCCATCACCTCTCAGTTACTGGGGTCCTCTCTCAGTTGCTTTGCAAACAAGACTCATAGGAATTATTTGACTCCATTCAGAGCTACTATGTCAGGGAGTACAAATGTTCTTGGCCACATCTCCGCAGACAAACATTTTAGAAGGGAATTAACTGACACATACATGTTCTTGTTATGGTCAATCAATACTGGTTGATCAATGGTTTGCCAAAGGTTGCTTTCTGCACTATTCAATGGCAGTTTCATCATCAAGGCTGTAGAACCAAACCTGTTACATTAAGCTATTTGGTAAACAGCAGTAAAAAGTGTATCATTTTGTAAAATTAACTCAGCTTCTTATTAAAAGTTAATGTATGTGGTTCTGAGACTTAGCATATTATTAATGTCATCTAAAATGACAACGAATGGGAATGACCTTTTAATTCTGAAATGTTTGTTTCTTTTAAAGTATGTGAATGATTTTTATGCCAAAAATCCTTCTGGAAAAAAAGGCAGACAGTAGGAACAGATTGACTGTCAATAACATACATTGTGCCTTATCCTGAGCATACAGAATAGGGGGTGATTGAGGAGAGGGACTGAGAAAGGTCTTAATTATCTGTGTCTATTAAGGATTAGAGTTAGCCACCAGAGCCTTGAACCTCTAGCAAGTTAATTACTGAAAAACACCATTGTTGCTGAGGAAAGTGCCTGGCCCATCTTAAAGCATTGTGCAAATGTGAGTTATGGATCATTAATTATTTTTGCTGTGTCACCCTATGAGATGTTTGTGTGCTACTGTATGTCAGTGATAGGTCTTCAGAATATCTGCTGCCTGGGTAGAGAAATTCATCCCTTAGAGGAGAGCACAGCTTATTTTCTGTGGAGACTCTGTGTGTGTCACCTTTATCCCTTTGAAAGGTCTGTCTTCGGTCTCTTTGTGTCTAGTTGAGAAAACAGGGTTCAGAATATAAAAGCAGGGGGTGGAGGAGCCTACCATATTTCTTGAAGGAAATTCTACCTTGCTCAAATTTGGAAACTTTTTCTTCATTGTATAAAACACATTCATAAAGATTCAGATCCTATAAAATGGTTGAAAGTGAATTATCTTGAAAAATTAGCTGCTTTTTATTCAAAGATAATGCATATAGTATTGAGCCTTTGTCATCTGAAAGAGCTATGAGTGAAATGCCATTTTACATTCTAAAATATGTGCTCCTTTTAAAGTATATAAACAAGGTTTATGCTAAAATTCTGTATGGAAAAAAAAGACAGCCATTTCTTTCCCAGCATCACAGATTTTTCCCTTCCATATTTTCAGGCATTTCATCAATAGCTAACTAAAAGTTTTGTAAGAGTGTTGATAGAAAGGAGGAGGGAGGAGTAGTGTGGGGGTGGAGAGTTGGTAACTTTCCTCTCTGCTCTCACCCCCTCCCAATTCTATCTCTGTGGATTGAAGATAGAGGCCTGCTGCCCCCAAATATTGTTTTAATGCCTCAGGAGACAGCTCTGTGTACTTTCATCCAATCAGTTGCAGTCTGGAGGCTAGCAGCGTGACTCTCCAGTGAGTTCGATGACTCATCCAGAGTGTTCAGTCTAAGACTAATTTCCTCCGTGCCTCACACGATCCTCTTTCGCCACCAAGAGGACAAACAGTCTGATTGAGCAGCCAAGATCAGATTTGAAATGCAAAGGCAATTTAAGTGGAGTTTGTATTTGGTTTTAAAATACCATCATTGTGATTTGTATTTGTTGTAGGGAAATTTACTTATTTCCAGAGTCCAACATAATTACACAGTAGCTTGACTTGCAACACCTGTCTGCCCATGTCTTGTCTTGGATACAGAAATACAATGCTTTCAATCCAACCATTGATGACTCCCACCCCCTCACCCCCACCCCTGCAGAGAAAGGATGAAAAAAAATAATAAAGCAGACATTTTAAAAGAACGATTTCACACTCTGGTCTGAAAAAGAACCACCAATTTTCTCAACACTTCAAGGGATTTTATTTTTCTGTGTGTCAGGGTTTTGTTTTGTTTACCCCTCCTTTTAAATCACAATTTAAATTGATATAATTCCTTTTATCTTCTGACACCTGTGTATAAATCCAATGAGACTTCTGACGTACCAGAGGGAAAACTTACATGGAGAAATTCGTGCTTGAGAGAACACTGGTTAGTCTAGGTTTGTCACGACAAAACAGACCCTTGAAGCTTTCCTGCTGCAGCAAAGATATAATCCAATTAGTAGGAAAAGAATCTTTGGTAGCTATTTTGTCTTCATAAGCAATAATGTAGAACAAAAGCCCGACCGGGATAATTTTCTAAGATGTTTTTTTTTTCTTTTCCAGGGCATGACAATTTTTTGTTCACATATTTTTTTTTTAACAATTCATGGCCATTTTCTTCTCATGGATAAAAACACAAACTGGTGCAAACTGAGCATGTAGAAAATCAGGAATAAGTATATAAACCACATGTCAGTTGTTGAAAAATGATGGTTTTCTTACTTAGCCAAAGGGCTTCAGATCTGAAGGTGTTCAAATATGGAAGAAAAATATTTTGCTTCTGACTGAAAGGGGTTCACATTTTTCTAGTCATATTTTTTTTAAAGTGTCTTTCCTCTGCCAAAAAAAAGTGGAGAATGAAGACCATGATTATAACACATAGTATTTGAAATTCATTGTAATATTCCTTCACTTCATTCTCTGATTTAAAAAAAAAAATGACAACCAGATATCTCCACTGAATTTACTTACAAAAACACAGAGATACCTTGGCACCATTATAGATAAACACTAGGATTAGCCTGATGGGGCTATCTGACTTCTCATTGAACATGGTCAGGTTGCTCTCATTTTGCTCCTTTTCTTATCAATTCTTGTTAAATTCAGAATATAAAGACGGGAGTTACCGGGAACAAGGGAGGATGCCACAGTGGCAGATTCATACTGATTTTTAATAGCTCCATTAGGGTACTATTTAAAAAAGATATTTCCGCACCTCTGTAAAATCAAAAGAGAAAGCTTCTTCCTTCTTCATCACTCGTTAAACAGACAGACAAAGGCTAACAAGAACAACAGCTCAGGAAACCCTAACAGAGAGTGACAATGCAAGGGAGCTGGTGGGAGAATTTCCTACCTTCTCAAAGATTCCGCTGAGGCCACTGAAGACATTAATGGGGCATTATCAGAAGCCCTGAGGGTACCACAGCTCTCTCATTTACATGAAATGCTTAATTCTAGGTAAACCTTTACACTTGCTGAAGTGTGAATAATGTAGTTTAAAAATCTTTGGACTCAAAATCAAGAAAACTGAGATCTAGTTCTGTCACTGTTACTAACAAAACCCCGTGGCTTTGCCCAAATGTCATGACCTCTCTGGGTCACACTTGCTTCATTGTAAAAAGAGGGAGCTGGGCTGTTTTTTCAAAGCTCATTGTAGGAAGGACTTTTCAGTTGCCACATATACATACCAAAGGCAGGAATGTGCCTAAATTGGATGAAAGAGATGACCTTGCTCACCCCTGGGCTTAGCTTTTGTTCCAGTGCCTTTTTCCCTCTCATTCATTTGCCTAGTAGACCAAAATGATTTGTAGGCTGAAAAATTGAAGGGACCAGAACCCAGGGAACCAAGATATTTTATTGGAAGGACAACCTCTCAATTGATCCTGATTCAGTTTACTAAATCAACAAGCAATTATTAAGTGCCTACTATGTCCAGACGGTGTGTTAAGTGCTGCACGCGCACACACACACACACACAAACATGCACACAGAGTGTGTGTGTTTTTATCTCTGCTCTCGAGGAGTTCACAGTCTAATGGAGGAGACAATGCACAAGCAACTACATACAAACAAGCCATGTGCAGGATAAAGTAGAGATAATATAAGGGGGAGGTATTAGCATTTAGGGGGAATCAGGAAACCATTTTTTGCAGAGAGCAGGATTTTAGCTAAGAATTGGAGGAAATCATGAAAGTCAGAAAGGAAAAGAGAAGAGAGGAGAGGGGAATGAAAGAGAGGTGAATAAAGGAGAGGAGAGGGGAATGGAAGAGAGGGGAATGGAGGAGAGGAAAAGGGACTGAAGACAGGAGAGGAGAGAGGAGAGGAATGGAGAAGAGGGGACTGGATAAGAGGGAAGGAGAGGAGAGGGGAATGGAAGAGAGGAGAGAAGAAGAGGAAAAGGGAAGGAAAGAGAAAGAAGAGATGAGGGAAGGAGATGTGAAGAAAAGAGAGGGGACAAGAGGAGAGGGAAATGGAGGAGAGAGAAATGGAGGAGAGAGGAGAAGAATGGAAAGTAAGGAAAGAGAAGAGAGTAGAGATGAATGGAAGATAGGAGAGAAGAGGGGAATGGGGGAGATTGGAGGAGAGGAGAAGAGAGGAGAGTGGAATAGAGGAGAGGGAAGGGAAGGAAATGATAACAGAGAAGAGAGGAAGAAAGAGGAGTGGAAGAAAGATTAATAGAGGAGAGAAGAAAAGAAGAGAGGGGAGCAGATTGGAGGGGAGAGGAGGAGAGGGAAGAATTTAGAAGAAATCCAGGCAAATACACATAGCTGGGAGATGGAGTATTTTAAGAGAACGCTAAAGAAGGCAATATCACTAGATGGAACAGTATGAGAAGTTAGAGGTGGGATGCAGGCAGGGCTGTAAAGTTATAAGAAGACTGTAAAGGTAGGAAGGGATCAGGTTATGAAGGATTTAGAAACCAAACCAAGGAGTTTATTTTAGATTCTAGAGGCAATTTTCACTGGAATTAATTGAAAGGAGGTGGGGTGGGGTTTGATGTGGTTAGACCTGTGTTTTAGGAAGATAAATCTGACAGCTGAGTGGAGGACAGACTGGTAGAAGGAGGAAGCAGGGAGGAACCAGAAGGTTATTGTGGTGGTACAGATATGTGGTTAAGGGTATCTGTATCAGGTTGATGACAGTTTCAGAGGAGAGAAAGAAGAGTATGTAAGACATTGAGAAGAAAGAAGTGATGACACTTGTCAACAGATTGGATTTGTAGGATGAGAGAAAGAAATAGAGGATGATACCTGCGTTGTGAGCCTGGGTGATCAGGAGGATGATGTTATGCTCAACATTAACAGGGAAGTTAGGAAGAAAGACAATGAAAGTTAGTTGTCAGATAATAGACATGGTGCCTCAAAGAATTTTTAATCTTAAATCAGAGTGAGGTTTCTGATAGACCAGAAGTTTAGAAAGCAGGAAGATTATTAGGTTTAAAAAATATATTAACAAGTCTGGGGACCAGCTGAAGGGGACTGATCCATGTTCTAAAGAACTTGGCGCTGAAAATGAGTAATCCCTTTTTGGAAAATATTCCACCAAAGCTCTGAGAACAAGAAAAAACAAAACAAACTTGTCTTATAGGGAAGAAACTTACTAATGGTTTTTCCTTATTCCAGAGATTAGGTGTACTTGGCTTTTACCTTTCAGAAAGATCTGAAGCTTAAGTCCTGGGCTTTAAGCTAAAAGAGAGATGGAAAAATCCACTCTTCCTTTCTCTGGGGAAGAGGTAGCCCTTCAGTTGAGAGATGCTCAAAACAGAAAATGAGACTATACATAAGCTTACAGTCATAAGATCCATGTCTGGTGGCAATAGATCAGTAAAGTACAACTAAAAAAATAGCTATGTGAGACTAGCAAGTATCAGCATAGAGCAGGGACAATGAAACTCATCAACATTCAAAGAAAAGAGTGTATAAAACTACATGTCCAGTAGAAACTCTACACTGGACAGAGATTGCAAGCTACCTAAGACCAGCAAGCCAAGAGGGCTGAATGTATCACCAAAAGTCTGAGGCATTTTCATGTATGTACATGTACATATATATGTATATATATATCTGTGTATGTGTGTGTATATATATATATGTGTGTGTGTGTGTGTGTGTATTTTTCAGTTGTGTCCAAACCTTCATGATCCCTTTAAGGGTTTTCTTGGCAAAGATATTGGAATGGTTTCTTATTTCCTTCTCCAGTTCATTATTTCCTTCTCCAGTTCATTTTACAGATGATGAAATAAAGGCAAACAGGTCTAAGAGACTTGGCCCAGGGTCACACAGCTAGTAAATGTCTGAGGAGGGATTTGAATTCAGAAAGAGGTCTTTCTTACTCTGTGCTCAGCTCTGTATCCACTGATCCATTTAGGTGTGTGTGTGTGTGTGTGTGTGTGTGTGTGTGTGTGTGTGACAGAATTTGTCAACTGATTCAGTATGAAAGGTGAAGGAAGCTTCAGTGACTCTCATATTACAAATATGAGTAAGTGGAAGCATGCTTCTCTTTTTGCAAGTAAAGTTTTCTTTAGTTTTCTTGGCTACAATATCACACTGTTGATTCCTATTAAATTTATATTTCACTAATATCTCCAGAACTTTTTCAGATGAACTGCTATTTAGTTATACCACCCTAAATTCATATTTGTGAAATTGATTTTTTGAACCCAAGTATAAGAATTTACATTTATCTCTATCAACTCCAATCTTTTTCAGTTTGGCCTAGTGTTCTATCTTGTCAAACATTTTCTGAATGCTGATTTGTAATTTTACATGTTTAACCCTTCCAGCTTTGTGCTACCAGAAAATTTCATAAGCAGGCTATTGATTTCCTGTTTTTATTCAACTAAGAAAGTGTTAAGTAGCACAAAGTCAAACACAGATCCCTGGGGCTGTCTATGGAAGACTGCCTTCCAATTTGACTATTAGTGTGTATTTTTTTTTTTTTTTTAGTATAGCCATTCAAAGAAAGTCATTAATAGTGTAAAAGGTAACAAAGCTTTATGGTACGCCAGAGATTTGTTTCAGGCTGGCAATTTTCTCAGAGTAGATAAATTTCAAATAGTGATTTTCCTCTGAATATCAACTGCCTTCTCTTAGAAAATAAAGCAGACCATTTAGTTCAAGCAAGTCTGAGAAAAAAACATGAGGGCACCAAACTTTCTCTCAGTCAGAACCTCAGGGAATCCTCAGGAAAAATAAGTTGCCCTCTCAGCTGAGCAGGGACATTTCAGGGCCTCACTGGTCCTGTGATAGACACAAACTAGACTACCTTGTTGAAGACATGGAAAGAGTGAAACTTTGAGCGAACTTGGGCCCAGGATGTGCTTTGAAGGACTAAGGCTACTCCTCTCCAATTTCAGCTGATTGTCCTGAATCATAAATCCAGAGACTACTTCTTGAGAAAACCCACAAGCCCTGAGTGGGTAAAAACATATGGCAATGACTTACCTAAAATTTTATTGTAGTGGGAAAAGAGATCTTGGTTTTAGTCTCTGCTCTGACAACTCTAGACCTCCACTTTCTCTTCTGTAGAATAAAAGGCTAATACAAGATAGTCACTAAGATCCTTCAGTACCCTAATAATGGGTGAGATTTTCTTCAGACTTACTTTCATTAAGACCTGAATGAAACTTCCTCTTTGCCCTTGTGACAATCATTTCCTTTCCCTAGAGACTGTTTTCTATTAAATGGAGTTGAACTGCATGATCACTAATATAAAAGTTTTAACATTATACTTTGAAGGTCTCCGGGGTGTAGTGGTGGCTTCAGTTTTCCTTTCAGCCCTCTCCCATAAAGGATTCATCCATTTGCTGTAATGGTTGCCATTCAATTTCCTCAGTAGTCAGTCTTCTTAGATGTGGACCATGAGGGGGAAAAGAGCTTAGAATAATTAATTAGAATAAGAAACTAACAGAGAGCCTACATGGGATAGTGGGGAATGGAACTGGGGGATAAGTGGGTTGAACATCTTCTCTGCAGCCATGTGGTATTCTGGAGTCTCCAACTTTAGGGGTCAATACCTAAAAGTTTCTCTCCCCAACAGCCTACTTTCACTATCACTACTGCCCCCAACTGAATGTGCTATATCCAAGGGCACCATTTATGGTTACTTCTCCAAGAGTAAAAATTTTAATTATAGCCCTATATTCAACCAGTTCCAAATCTATCTAATCTCCTCATCTTTTCGACAATACTAAAATGAAACTATTTGACTAAATCAAGGGCAAATTTTGGAATGGCTGAAAATAAAAGCAACTATGATGAATGTGATAGAATCTTATTTATATTAAGAAATGACAAATATGAGTAATTCAGAGAAATATGAGAAGGGTTGCATTAATCTCCCCTATGGTTCCTCTGTGGCCTAGTCACAAACTGGTCCTTTTCTCTGTTGCACGTTCTCTGTTCCTCAGACATGGCACTCTATCTCCTTGCTCCCTGTCTTTCTACTGAAAGTTCCCAACATCTGGAATATATTCCTTTCTTACCTCTATCTCTTAAAACACATAGTTTTCTGCAGGGTTTTTCTCAAATGCTTCCTTTCCAGGGGAATCTTCTAACCTCTCAACTGCTAGCACTCTCTTCCCAAAATCAATTTGAATCTATTTTGTAGAAAACTTTCACAATACTCATATGTGTTCATATTATCTTCTCAATGGAATAGAAGCTCCTTAAAGATACTCATTTTTTTTTTCAGTTTTGAAAAAATCCTCCTCTAGCAAAACAGAGGCATTTAATAAATGCTTACTCATTGATTAACTGATCGATTATGCCTGGCTTGAGCTACTTGCTACATGTGTTTGTAGTGAGGAAAAAATGATTTAGCATATGTGAAAGTAGTAACAATAGTTAACATTGATATAGGACTTCAAAGTTGGCAAAGCACTTTACAAATGTTATCTCTCATTTTATCCTCACAACAACCCTAAGAGGGGATGGATTACTATTATCTTCATCTTGTAGATGAGGAAAGTGAGGCTAAGAGAGCTTAAGTGACTTGCTCAAAATTATAACTATTAAGTGTTTAAGGCAGAATTTGAACTCTATCCATTATAATACCTGCTACCTATGGAAATTCTTTATACATCAAAAATGTTGGCATAATAAAAAAAATGTTGGGTTTGAAGTTAGTGGGGATCTGGTTCACAATCCCTTTCCTTTGTTAGCTATGTGACTTCTCTGAGCCTGTTCTGCCCCTGCCATCTGTTAAATGGGGATAATAATATTTTAGAAAACACTTTAATATGCTTTAGAATTCCATATAGATGTGAGTTGTCTTTACTGGTACTTCAGTGAATCTTTGATTTCATCCCTTTGTCCACTGATAGGAAAAGCAACCCATCCACGTTTCTATCTGTCTAATGGATGGCTGGTATCAAAATGTCATTTCCTTTTGGCCAACCTGGGGATGATCTTGTTATTAGGATAATATAATGTTCTTAGTCATTAAAAGGTTCAGTATGATGTAGTGGATAATCCATAGAGAGTTTGACTTGGAGTTAAGAAAACATGGGTCCCAGTCCAATCCATATTAGCTATGTGGTTGTGAACAAGCCATTTAATCTTTCAAAGCCCAGTGTAACTTTCTTAAACTATCAAGTTCATGAAGAAATGCAGAGCTGCATTGGTAGAAGGCATTTCTATATGGAGAGTTCCCTACAGTGATGAAATCTCAGATCTGGATAAAACACACATACACACGTATATACACAACACATACATATACATACATTTAAAAAAAAAAAGAAACAAACAAACCAGATATGACTGTAGGGATGTAATAGAATGGGGTGAGGGAATGTCAAGAATTTCAGCTACTCAGTGTAAAAAAAGGAAGAAGAACCAATGGGTGTTTTAATATCCTGTTTCTCTTATACTGACACACAGATGAGGCAACATCAAGAGCATGAAGGACAACTCTAAGTGTACACGAGGGGAACAAATATGTTTATGTACCATATGTACATATGAACAGTCAACCAACAGAGGCAGCATCAACCGTGTCACCCTCAAACACGAAGGATGGATGTAAGTACACACAAGGGGGACAGTGATGTCTTTGCACCATATGTGCCATCTGAGCAGTGAATTCATGAAAATGAAAGCATATTAAGTTTTCCATTTAAAAACTTGTTCCTTGTTCCATTTCCTGTTTATTTTTCTTTTCCTTTTTTCCCCTCTCCTATAACCTGTGGCTCACATTTCATTATACTGCAACTGCAGTATCATGAGGAATTCAATAGGCTTATGGATTGGGACCTCTAGTGGAAATTTGAAGGCTCTAATCCTTTTTCGTATGGTTGAAAATAGTGTTACTGAGGAAAGGATTTGAAATACGTTTGAGAAGGGCTGGGGCCAAGTGGTATAAGTCAAAGTTATTCTCTTGTGATATGAAAAATCAAAGAATGATTTCTTTGCTAGTCTTTCAGGCCTGTGTATTGATTTGGTCAGATTATCTCGCTTAGATGATCGAGATGTGCTATTGCAAATCAACTTTTGTAAGATCCTCCTTTAGATTTATCCACAAAAGAGGCACAGGCATTTTACCAGCATTTCTGAACATGCTTTTGAAAATATGAGATGGCAATAAATCTGAACTTATAAGGTCTCATGATTAAGAGATCCCTCAGTATTTGACTTGCTAAATATACTCTTGCTTTGAGTTATCGAGGCTAAGATTTTGGCTTCTCTATGAATTAATGTAGACAATCTGATTGATTATTTTCCTGCTTATCATATTCTTCTTCAAGTATTGCTTATTAGAAACCCTGTTTTTTGTTCCCTTTCATGTCTAAGTGTGCTTTTTTTATTAATTACAACAGGCAAGGGAAATGAATTTTCCCCATAATCCTTCATCAACAAATTGTCTGGAGAATTGACTTATGTGATATGCAATGAAATATGATATTCTCTTGTATCTAGACAAGGCAAAGAGATAATAGTTTAGTGTAAAAGACAGTTCAGTGAAGTACAACACACATTTATTGGATAATTATAATGTGCAAGGCACTGTGCTAGATGCTTGGAATCACAAATACCCTTTGAATACCATTTTAAAGTTGAGGAAGCTGAGGCAAAGAGATTTCAGTGACTTGCTCAGAGTCACTCAACTAGCAAAATGTCTGAGGTGAGATTTCAACTCAGGTCTTTGTGACTGTAGACTGTAGAATAGACCAATCTATTCACTTTACTAACTAGAAGCTTTGAGATACAAAGACAAGACAAAACAGAACAAAACATAGTTCCCTACTCTTGAGAACTATGCGTTCTACTGGGAGAATATGACACATGTAAGTAAATACAAAGTAAATGTAAAGCAGGATAAAGTAATTTTAAGGGAGAATTATGAGAGTGTTAGTAAATGGGAAAAAATAGGAAAAGATTCATCTAGAAGATGGTAACAACTATTCTTTGAAGTTGGCAGAGGGAAAGAAGTGCCATTGGGAGACAAATTTGCAGGGCCAAGTTTGTCATGAGAGATTTTTCTCCCTCTTCTTCAAGAGATAATATGCAGATTTGATGGTTCTTTTTGATGACAGAAAAATGATAAAAACTTCTAAGTATGAATCAAGGAAAACCAGGTGTTTAGGAGTAGAAAAAAAAGAAGAGGAAGGAGCCTAAATATTGAATGTCCTATTCATAGAAGAGCCAGAAAGTCAGTATCACTGAATCAAAGAATACATAGTGGGGACTAAGTTTTCAGTAAACTGGAAAAATAGGAGGGGACTAGGTTATGAAGCATTTTGAATGCCCAACAGAGCATTTTGTATTTGTTCTTGGAGGCAATAGGGAGCTATTAGAGCTTATTGAGTGGGGAGGTGACATCTGAAACTGCTGTTATAGAATGGGTTTAAACATTGAACTACCACTATCACCACCACCACTCCCTTACTCTTGACTGGACACTACAACACATATAGGGAAACTTAGTTTTGTTGGCCAAAACCAGAATGATAAAGACAAAAATATGGATTAGAAAGATAGAGATTACTGATCTTGCCTCTCTGGATTATATTTAGTCTTGGTTTAGACCCATTTGTAGCTGAGTCAGAGAGAATTTTGGAAATACGTATTTTCTTAGTTACCTGTCTCAGAAGATTGTGTTCTCTGGCCCAGATAGGAATCAGCTTCTCTCTTCTCTGCCAAAAACAAAAACAAACGAACAAAAAAGAAACAGAACTAATCTTCCTTTGAGATGAGTCTGACTGGTTTTTACCAGTAACGTGATAGAAATGCTGAAATAACATTTAGTCTTCTCTAATCACGCAAGGTTTTAGGCACTGTACCCTTGCAGACTAAAAATTAAGCAGGGCAGAAGCTAAGGGTTGTCAGAGACATCTTCATGTATCTAAGGAAGGTCCAGACAGCACAACCCAATAGCATTCTCAGAACACATCCTCTTACAGGACTGTGGGTTTGCATTATCCTTCCCGAGGGATGCCTTATGAGTGGGCTTCTTATGGTCCCAACTCATTATTTATTTTGAGAAAATATGCCATATGTTGTGGACTTAGATGACACAATGAATAGAGAGCTGGGCTTGGAGTCAGGAAGATCTGAATTCAAAACTGACCTCAGACACTATGGAGAATATTTTCTAGAAAATGAAATCATACTTTTTATTGAAATGACTGCTTTGGCCTTGAGCAAGTTACATCTTTAGGCCTAGGTTTTCTTATTTCTACAATGAGAGGGTTGGACTGTATGACTTCTAAGGTCCCTTCCTACTCCTATTCCATGATCCTATTTGATACATCTTCCTACCAACTTATCCCACATCACTATAGTTTTTCAAAGTGCCCTTCTTAGAGAATGTGTCCATACCACTTCAAATACCATTAGGCTAGATGATAGTATAATGTGATGGATTCAGAACTGGTTAGATGGTTGAATTAAAAAAAAAACAACAGCTCATTAATGAGTCCATTGAAAGAGATCTCTAGCTGAATATCCTGGTAGATCTATGCTTGGTCTGATGATATTTAGCATTTATCAGTGATCTAGAATAAAGAAAAAGAGGTTATGCATATTAACACATATATTAATGTGGCATATATGTGTCACAAAATGTGTGCTATATGTGCAGTATGTACTAATATGTTTGTTATATAAAAGAAGTATTATACTTATTAAATTTGTCAATGATGCAAAATGATGGGAAGGATAACCAATGTCCTAGATGAAAGTCAGAATGTAAAGATTTATAGATGCCTTTAAATGATGGGCTTAATCTGAATGAGTACTGTTTAATATGGGAAAATGTAAAGATTAAAAACACATCAGCTTCACAAGTACGAGGGACAGCCAGGGTTAGACAAAGGTTTATCTGAAAGAGATCTGGGGGTGTTCCTGAACCACCAACCTCATAAGTTGGTGATATTATATGGCATCCTAAAAAGCTTCCAGGAATGACTGGAACTACAAGTTCCCCTGAATTGTGACCTGGACAGATCACATCCAGCGTTGGACATACAGTGTTAAGAATACTGGCAAGTATGAGAATTTCCAGAGGAAGGTTACCAGCTTAGTGCAGTACCTTATAATCTATTCCATAGAAGGATTGGTAGAAGGAACTGGCAGTGTTTTACCTAGAGAAGATTCTGAGGGAAGTTATAGCTGTCTTCAATTACTTGGAAGATTATCATGTGGAAATGAGCTTACATATGTTCTTAACTGGTTCCAGGAAGTAAAACTAAGTAGGAATAATAGGTGAACATTACAGAGAGATTTAAGTTTAAGGTAAAGGAAAAACTTCCTTGGCATTGTAGCTGTACTCAACTGGAATGACAACTATCTAAAATTTAAATATGCTGCCTTATGAAGTAGTGAGTTCCCATCACTGGAAGTATTCAAGAAACAAAGACTAGATGAACATTTCTTCCGTGAGTTGTTGTGTAGATACATTTGAGATCACTTTAAGGTCCAAAATTCTGTGATTCTGGTTTGGAGACTTGGAATCAGGAAATCTGGATTTTATTCCAAGTTCTGATACTTATTAGCTGCACGATATTGACAAAGTCAACTTCTTTCCTCTGACATTATTTCTTCTATACAATTCATAGGTTTATTGTGAAAAGTACTTTGTAAAACAAACTATATGCCATAGAAATGTGAGTAATTATCATTACTACCCTACCACTTCTACAACTATTAATAATACTAATTATAGGCTACCTGCCTAGTGAGTCAGAGAATTCCAGGTTTTCTTTATTTTTCCTTTCTTTTTCTTTTTTCTTTTTTTGTGGGAGATAGGAAGGAGTTGTGAAGTAGGGAGACAAATAATGGTTGAACCTACTGTTGGGGTTTAAATAATAATTGGAAAAGTTAGAAAGACACAGAAATCAAATAGGTTTTTCTACTCACCCACCTCTCTGTTGTTTCTGGAACCTGTGCAGTCCCATTCCAAGGGACTGTAGGAGAGAGGGGCCTAGAGAGGGAATGCTTTTTACAAAGGTGCCATTCAGAATGAGATTTCCTAGGAAAACAATGTTAGAAATGCCAGGAAAGTGCTACACACTGTAAGTGCTATGGTTCAGCTATATAACAGCTAAAATAGACCTCTGTGAGCAATGCTGGGAACCTGCCCAATGTGTGTAACAGTGTTTCTGCACAAAAATGAATTCCCAGTTCCAAACAACCAATTTTCAAAGTTTTGGAACCCAACCTATTTGTAATTGTGAATGCTTGAAATTAGTCTTCTCACTGTTTGTAGTTAAGTAGTGACTGTTATAGTGTTAAAGTTTATGACATTGGCCTAATGACAAGGAAATCATCACACAAGGAAATCACGTAAGGGTGATTGTGTTGGGGGTGCTGAGGGAAGTCTTTAATAACTTAGGTGGTGCCATCTTATTTCTGAGGTTGTAACTGCAGGAGACTCTAAGTCATGTAGTACAAGTAGGCAGTCACGGAGCTAACAACACAAGCCAATCACACATATATTATATATTTTTCCTTCTGACATTTGTGCGTGTGATCCACAAACAAGAAACAATACAGATTTTTTTTCTACTTCAACTGAATAGATCAATATGCTCTTTTTTTGGGAAAAATCGCTAGTAAGTACCTGGATTTCCATTATTTCAACTATTTAGGAGTCTAATACTAAGTACTTTATGGAAGTGTGGATGAGAGATAGTCTATGAGGGGTGGGAACACAAGATAAGTGTTCCTTCCATTAAGGAGGCAGCGATTATAAAACATAATAATAGTAAATAATCACATCCTTTGCTAGAAATTATTGTCAGTATTGTTAAGCTTGTGAAAGAAATGATCTGAAAATATGATTTAAAAAGAAAAAATTCAGGACATTAGGTAATATTAATGGTAACTTTTCTCAAATTCACTTTTAAAAACTTAAAGGCTTTTGAAAAAATACTGCAAAATTTCCATTAAAGATTTTTTTTTAAAGTGAAGAATCTGACTTTGAGCAAAATGGAAGAATTTAAGAGTGTCTTCCAAAAAACAGATAAAGAATACACCAGACAAAGTAACTGAAGAGGTAAAAAGGAGTGCTCAAGGCCAATGGAGCGAGCAGGATGCAGGATGTGAAATCAGAGATAAGATGCAGGTGTGACCAGCCAGAAAAGTCATTAAAGAAGACTATGCATCGAAGCCCCCAACGTGGACTTACTTGGATGCTTTCACAAAGCACCTCCAACTCCAGAACAACTTTTCCCCTCCCCTTTCTTATTCTCTTTGATGATAAAGGCACCTCAGACAACCTGATATTCTAGGCATTTTGGAGCCATACTTGCTCCTCCCATTCTCTTGTCACCTTTTCTCATTACATAAAATTGTATTTAAACCATGCCTTTATCCTGGCTAACAGCCTTTGTCTCCTACAGGAGCTGGGGTCTGTGGTCTATGCTCTCCTTCCCACATGGAGTAGATTCCATTGAGGCTCCGCCTCATGGGGAGCAGGCCTGTTTGGGTGTATCACCCCAGTAAATACCTTTCTTTAACTTACGTGACCTCTTTAAAGACAATAAGACCCGCACATCTATTCCTCATCATTTCAGATAGCACACCCTGAACTCATCACTTCTGCCCACTGGCTGCAGAGAACATCTATGTGAATTATTTCACACCCAAACCACTCTCCCAACTCTGATTTCAACAGTAACCAAACAATTAAAAGAAGAGAAATAAGACAAAATGACTATAGGAGAAACGCTACAAAAAAAGAAAAATAAATAAGTAAATCAGGATTTTGCTATTAGCTTGCCACAACATTTGGTGCTATGGAAATCCTCACCCTTTTCAACTCATGATCTGAACTGTGAGATGCATATGGTTTCAATGGCTCCAGAGACATGGGAAGGTTAAGACTAAAAATAAGACTGAGCTGAGGATAGGACTAGAACAGGGGTGAGGAACTTGTAGCCTTGAAGGCTCTTTGCATCCAAACTTCACAGAAGAAATTGGATTTGAGGTTTGGATTTAGTTAAAGGGCCGCACTTGAGGAACTAGAGGGCCACAGAGGGTCTGGAGGCTGAACGTTCCTTACCCCTGGACTAGACCCTAACATTGTCTAGTAGAATATTCCCTCTGCAGCAATTTAAACAGACTCTTTCACTTTTCCATAAGAAAGGAGTTTAGCTCTTTGAAGAGGGGATGGGGGAAAGCAGATTTAAAAACATAACTTTTTAAAAAGCAGAGAAAAGGAAATAAGTAAAAAAAACACTCCCAGAACAATAGAAAAAAATGATGGAAAATGAGGGGAGGATCCAGGGAAAACCTTAGAACAAACTTTAGAAGAGAAAAATTCAAAAGAAACCCAGAAAAGAGAAAAATAGCTATAAAATTCTACAAAGTGATTGGCTTAATAAAAGAAGTAGGAATATATAAGCAGTGGGATGGACCATTTAAAAAAAAATTGAGAAACTTTAGCAAAACAATGCAAAAATTTTTTTTATATCATGGAGGAAATGAAAATAAAATAACCAATTTTTTTAGAAAGAAATATTATTACAAAGTCAATAACAGCAAAATTGAGTAGAGGGAAGAATCTAGCATCCAAAAACATTTGTCCAGAAAAGAGAGATAATTTAAGTGACTGATGATATAAACAAACAAAAACTCTGCACAATTGAACACATTTTTAGATATCATAAAATGAAATCACCCATAAATATTAGAAGTGGACCACAGACTGCAACTAGAACCCATAGTTCATCATAAGGGAAAAAACTCAAATATTTAATACTGAAAAATGTCACCAGACTCCAAACTCACAAGTTAAGCAGTTAATGTTACATGGAACAAACAGTTAAAAAGAGATTGTACAAGTATCCAGGAACCCAAGTCAGAATCATCAATCCTACAAAAGGAAACAAAAAATTGACATATAATGAAAAGCAAAGGAAAATGACTTATAGCTTATGCTGTGTTAAGCCTAATCTTTCAGGAAACAAGAAAGGCATATAACAGAATTATTAATTTCTGAACATTACTGTTGAGGTAGCTAGAGCCTTTTAATCACAAGTACAGCAGTCAAAAAAACTTAATAGAAGTAAACAAGTTTGAAGTTCTTAAATGAGCTTAATTATAATTGTTTACATTTAAAATGGGGAAAAGAGCTTTTTCTTTAGAGTTTTGTCATTTTTAATGGATAATGAAGAAATGAAGAAACAAAGAAAGAAAAGTTTGAATATTCACAAAGAAAACCCAAGGAAGGCTAGGGAAAGATGGAGGACAAATTATGTGTGTGTGTGTGTGTGTGTGTGTGTGTGTGTGTGTGTGTTTATATATATATGTATATAATTGGTTTGCTCAACAAGAATATTATTCAAGTATAGAATTGAGACTTGGAGAGACCTTATGAATATCAGCATTATCTAAACTTGACAATGGCAATTTAAAAAAACATCAGAATAGCAGAAGTACACAAAGCAAGCCTAGACCTGGGTTGGGATAGGTTGGAGGAGGTGTGAATTTGAGAGGGACAGTAGATAAGGAGATAATTATCTCAAGTAAAGTTGCAGACTGGCAATTATCAAATGAAAAGAAAAAAAAAACATTTGAGGCTGGGTTAGAAAGACTGTAAGGGAAAAGACTCTGATCAAGTTAATATTCATGTCAATACTAGCTTATGTTTATATAAAACTTTAAATTTTGCAAAGCACATTCATTACATCATTTGATCCTCACCACCACATATTGTAAGTATAGTCTATATTTAATGGCTGAGGAAATTGAAGCTCATACAGATAAGATGTGACATAGGCAGTAAAGGTCAATGATAGTATTCAAAACTGGCTCTTGCTAACTCCAGGTTCAATACACTTGTCTGTTATACTCCCTGGTCTGAAGATGGTTATAGGCTGGTGGAAGCACCACCCCCCTCCACCTGAGTGCATTAATATTTGCTGCCTTTTTTTTTTTTCCAATTCTAACAGCTTTTTAAGGTTCTATTTCATGTGCTCTGTAAGTTTATTAATAAAGCACTGTCAGTGGTATGACCTAAGACCAGAACTTCAGTAGTGTATTTTCTTTCTATCTATCTCTTGTCTGTAATGACACCAATGTGACTACTCACAAAGGGGGAAGTTAACAAGAGAAAGGCAGTTGGTACTCTGAGATAAAGAGAAAGCTTTGCAGAGTTTTCTCTCATGTGAGCTGGTGCACACAGCACGTGGGGATGAGGTTTGGATAGAGGAGAAGGGTAAAATAACAAGGGAACATGCACTTACAAATTCTCTGCTATGTTCTAGGCACTGTACTCAATGTTTTTAAAAATATTATCTTTTTTGATATTCACAACAACCCTGTAATGCTATTATGATCCACAGTTGAGAAATTTGAGACAAATAAATTAAGGGATTTCCCCAGGATCAAACCCTTGTAAATGTGTGATGTTGCATTTGAATACAGATCTTCCTGAATGCAAAGCCCAGCTGTTTGCACACCATGGCATCACCTATCTGCCTTCAAGAACAGTGAGGTACTTACTCCTGAATAGAATCCAGCTATGTCCACAACATCTTCTAGTGTCTACAGTGAAGAACTGTCAGATATAATTGTTTTAAGTGTGTACTTGTGGTTGATTTTTGAAAAAAAAAATTGTTCTTGTTATTTTAATGTTTTGTTTTAAATCCTACTGGGCATCCTCTTTAACTAGAGCTGTTATGTTTCATTATGCTTTCAATTTTTACAATAAAACCATGAAGTCTTTCTTCTTACCTTGTGTAATAGTATTCTTAAGCACTCAATTTAGCACAAGAAAAAGTGATGTATCACAGTGGGAAAAAGGAGGACTTAACAGTTGGAAATCCTAGGTTTGAATCTTAGCTTTTCTACTTTTTACCTATGGGACCTTGGGTAATACACTCACGCTCTGCGGGTCTCTTATTTATAAAATAAGTTTACTTGTTTGTAAAATAGCAGAGTTGGTATCGATGACCTCTGTGGTACTTGGAGCTTTCTCTACTTGTATGATTATGCCTCTAACTTCGTACTAATGCTGTGTAGTCTTGCTTAGTTTGCATAGTTGTGTGCTTAAGTATTGATATCTCTTTCATTTCTATGCACACTGTGCAAATGATTTATGCTAAAATAAACAAAATGGATATTAAGTCTTTAGAGCATTGACAGGAGGTTTTAGAACTGAATTCCCATGTAGGACTTTTGATATTAAGAGTACTTCCTGGCACTGAGGACAAAGGTGTCAAGGGCAACCATAGACAAAATCCTTCAGAGATGTGCTAGGAAGGCAACCTTAAGAGGAACGAAGATGTGGGTGACTTGGTCTTCCTCTTTACGATGGAGGTTCTGGAAGAGCCAATCACAGGGAGAAGCTGCAAGGATAGAGGGTTCTCCCAATATAAAAAGGAGGGAGCTTCTGAGGTGAAAAGATTTCACCTCAGAAAAAAAGGTACAATTGACGAAAGTTCAGTGGAGTGCCAAGAGTGCAGCCTGGAAAGGAATGCTGTTACTTTTCCTTAGTCCCAATAGTAATCTGGGTGGTGAGAAGATGGATAGATGCTGCTATCAGCCAACTGGATCCAGATGGCTCAGGAGAAGAAAGTGAGGTTGGTGGTCTTGCACAGCCCTCCCTCACTCAAATCAAAGTCAACTGCAAGTCATATCATGATCCTCTTGGAGAAAGAAGAAAACACAACCTGTGAGTGAGTAGCAATATTCCTCCTCCTCCTCCTAGTGTTCCACCCCTAAAAGTCTTTTCCCCTCTGGGGTTACCGTCTATATTTCTTGATCAAATATCAGACCTCAAACCCAATTCACTCTGGAGCTCATAGGCTGGACAACAAATCCCTGTCCAACTAGCACAGAGTGGATCTAAATACTAAATAGTAATTTTTTCTCTTTTACCCAGGAACCCTGAGGGTCTTCTCCTCCCAGTATGATTTTTTTTTTTTTTTGGTTAAGGAGGACATCCCTTGAGCCACTACTTAAAGAAGACTATTCATTGAATGGGTGTATCTCACTCAAAATGAGAATGCTATAGGACCTTGGTCTGAAAAGACCAGGGTCTCCCATTGCATCCTGGACCATCTCCAGTCATCCTGATGAATATCAGGCCACTGAACCCAGATGGCTCAGGAGAAGAAAGTGAGGTTGGTGACCTTGCACAGCCCTTCCTCACTCAGATCAAAGTCAACTGCAAGTCACGTCATGATCTTCCTTGAGAATGAAGGACGAACACAACAACAACAGAGTGGTGAGATAATAGGTGGATGCTGCTATAAGGGCACCTAATTAAACTTGAAAGATTCCAAATGGTGGATTAGATATGATGTACTATTTAATACAATTAAATTATTTGGGGGAAAGTAGTGACTCTACAAAAGACAAAATTGCTATGCCAAACACCTTTGTATATGTGGACTTCAGAAATAAAGCCAGAGATCACTGCAGAACTGTTCTTTCCCAGAAGGAGCAAAGATTTCATTAGGCTGTCATCTCCTGGAGGGCAGAGATTGCCTTTTTACCTCTTTTTGGATCCCCAGTGCTTCACATAGTCCCTGACACACAGTGCATGATAAATATTTATTGATTGTTCACAGTAGGTTGATATAAAAATGCCATAGAGACAGGAACCCTTTCTATCAAACCTGTGAGCCAAGTGATTTATTGGCAAGGCAATATTCGCAGCACCAACATCGACTATGAATATGCCAGCATAGTTCTGAATCAGAAAGTACAAAAGACTCTCTGTCTAGAAGGCAGAAGAAAAACGTTCATTCAGACACTAGAAAGCCAAATCCATCATAATAACCAAAAATCAATATCACCGCAGGGGACAAAACCATTCCCAAGTCATCTTCTCCTTCTCCCCTCCTGCTGTAACTCTCCCGACCCCAGGGGCTTTCCACAAACAAACACTCACAAGACTAGCCGTGCCTAACTGTGTTCTCTCTTTTCTCTGTCCCTAACTGTTGTCACCAGCTTCCTCCCAGATCTACTCCACCTTTCTGTAATAGTAAATTAAATGGGAAGATCTTTCCCATTCATGAATAGACCTGTGTGATCTGCCTGGGTCACATAGGAGCATGCCTACAGGGTTGAACAGGAAGAGGTGGAGCTAGAGCAGAGGTGAGAGGAAATTGGTCATTAGAGCAGTCAGAGCTAGGAAGGATGAAGGCAAGCAGGCTACTATCCAGTGTGAATGAAAGAGATTGTTTGTGATTTTGTTTAAGAGAGCCTGCTTGGGATTTGTTTAATAGAGCTGAGTTATGGGAAGCCTAGAAGAGGGAAGGCTTGGGGGTAGTGTTGTCCTTTTCATTGTTACTGTGTGTAGATTTTTTTGTTACTATGATGGATTTGGCTTTCTGTTGTCTTAATAAGTGTTTTGGTTCTGTCTTCCATGTGGAAAGTCTGTTGTATTTTGTGATTCAGAATTATGCTGGGCTGTTCATGGTTCCTGTACGTGCTATGAATATTGCACTTGCACTACACTTTCTTGTTCCGATCATTCAGCAAACTCCTCCCATCACATGTGACTTAGGCTTCGATGTGATTTAAGTAGGTCACCCAGAGCTATTAATGGGTGGGAAAGATCTTCAAATTAAGCAAAAATACATTAACAATAGAAGTGGTCACAGCTATACTGCATGTACTTCAAAGAGGAATGTGGAATTAGTATCCCAACATCTGAATTAGACTGGACTAACTTTGGAAAACAAGAATGGGGTTAGGAATAGAGTTCTCAGATTCAGAAGGGAAAAAAAAAGCTTAATCTATGCTCCATCTGTATCCTTTTCACTTGGACTTATAGGACTTTATGGCCAGGTGTCCATGAAGACTAAAGCCATAGATTTTAGAATATGCATCTCAAGTGGTAATTATTTTCAAATCATTTTATGAAAGACCTTTTTCAAAGATACTTTACAGCAGAGCTCAAGCCACAGTACAGGCAGAATAATGACTATCGATAGTTAGACTTAAACAACTGTGCAATTAAAGTTCCCTAAGAAAGTCACAAGTGTCAACTTAATGCCAGAGGACTGTGATATGTCCAGACCCAAGGAAAATCCTAGTATGATTGAACCCAGTTTGTTCATAGCATTGGTAGAAATGTGCAGTCAGCAAATAGAGGGATTCAGTACTTGGGTCACCTGACAGTTTGTGCCTTCTGAGTGGATGCTTAGAAGATCAAGGTTAATGGTGACAGAGCATCAGATATGCATTGACATTGGATGAAAATTCATTAGGCTTAGCGTAATGTTAACAGAATAGAAAGATCTTCCCCAACCATTAATGGGCCTTACACATGGAACCTATGATCACATGGAGCCTGGGTCACATGGAGCTCAGACTAGGAGGAGCTTGCCCAAGGAGGAGAGAGAGAGCATGAACAGAGAGTGAGAGCTGGAAGAACAGAGAGAGAAGCAAACTTTGAGTGGGAGCTATTGGCCCAAGAAGCAGAGAGAGAGAGAAGCAAGCTGTAAGTGGACGGAGGAAGAAATTTGTCTAGGGGGGCTTATTTTTTGTGCGAAGGTCTGACAGAAAGAAGATTTAAGATGTTGGTGCTCCCTGGATTAAGCCCTGTTAAATCTTACCTCCTGGTAGTCTAATGATGTCCCAAATAAATATTTTGGTTTTGATTTGAGGAAGAGACTTTATTATATTTTATGAATTTGTCCTGGAAATATGCATGCATATTCATAGAGGCTGCTATGGGTATCATATTGACATTACATATGATCCTCTTGGAGAATGAAGGACAGCAATCAATCAACCAGTACCTAAGCAGATACTTCTTCAGGACCTGAAGAAAAGAAAGATCTTGTGAGAAAGAAATTCATTGCAAGGAATTGTGTCCTAACTGCATGTCAAGACATGACTCAATGAAATTCTCTTTATAAAAAGAAAAATCTCAGAAACCCCTGAAGAATCTGTTGATCAACAGCATCCCTCATAGACTGTCAGTCTTTATAACCTGCCTATAATGATGGTACAGAAGAAAAAGAAGGATATTTGCATGGTCTTCAGCCACTTCAACAAGGAAGCCATGCCACAGTGATTTCATGGACTATTTTCTAGGAAGCCAGTGATTTCTGTTCTTAGACCAACATAGGTAATTCTATCCAGGCTTCATGACAGAGGAAGACAATGAATGGACAACTGCATATCTCTAGTTATATTCTTCCAGTTTGAATATATACCCTAAAGAATCTTTGAGAGTACCTTCCACTTTTAACAAGTTATAGAGAAAGTTGTTAAAAAACTCTCAGTGGTATTGGCATAACTGGATGACATAATATTTCATATATTGTTGTAAGAGCACAAGAGAAGACTAATGGTATTCTTAGATCTCTAAGTTCTGTAGCGCTTCAGCCTAGTACGTGAATCACACTGTGTTTCATGAGGGAGTGGGGGTGAATCCTGAAAAAATATAAATACTCAGTAGCTCATTAGATCGAAGGATTTTTTTTAAACTTGAAGACTTTTCTAAGATTTTAGAGTATAAAACATTTGTGAATAATTGAGAAGCAATTTTGTAGAGTGGATGGTTTCCTTTAAACAAGGAAACCCTGAAATCAAGGCCATCCTTTTAGATACATTGACTATTAGTCTATGGGGAAGCAACTTAAACTCTCAATGTTCTAGGAGACTCCTTTAACATATTAAGTTTCACAGAATGTGCTGAACTGCATTGATAGAGGGATTGCCAACATCTGGGAGTTGTCTATATGAATTAAACCACAAGTCTAGTCCCTATCTTTCTTATTTCTAGGACACACAATGAAATCACTCCTGGGTATATGACTTTGCAAACAAAACAGAACTCCCAGAAAAGAGAACAAGAAAGCTTAATCTAACCCAGTCTCTGACATCATTTGAAGATTATTGGAATAAGAAATATGAACCTTTAAAGACCTGTCAGCATATTTATGCAAATTCATGCTAGCCAGGAAGGTTTAGAAAAAAAATATAGTCACCAGAAACATAGTGAGTCTTACAGTAGAAAACTTATTTACAATGAGCATTATTTTTCCATACACAAATTGGATTTTTTTTACTTTGAAACTGGTCATCACTGACAAATTCTGAGACTATGTGTATGAAACTCAGTTTTGATTATAGGCCACAACAATTCACTTACATATTAACCAGTGCTAAATTGAACACTACCCATCAAACATGGGCAACAGAACTATCCAGCTATTATTTTAGAGTGGGAAGAGAAAATTAATGGGGATGAATTTACCCTGTCTTTTTGGTCATGTAAGTTATATAATTTGGTATTATGTAATATGCTATTACATGGTATTATATATGATATTATGGTAATATCCATAGGTTGATGGAAATAATCAGTGGAATGTTAAGACCTGGAGGTTTGTCATAAAAAAGACACCTGAGAGTCTGGGACATTCACTAGAGAATAGGCCATTGTTGCCTGTGACAGCTGTCGCATTAAACTAATTCTTTTTGAATCAGTTGTCTTTGGGTGACTAGAGAAGTGGTATACACTAAGAAATAGAGGATGACTTTCTAGACTTCAGGCTTTGTTTCTCAGAGGGCTTCTTACTGTTGGGGCAACGATAGAAGTCAGAGATATTCCATGAGAATTCTATATTGGACAGTTGACTTACCCACATGTAGAACTAGGAAAGAGTTGGTGTTACCTGAGGTGTTTTGCTTTATGACCATTAAAGGACTACACAATAACTTTGGACATCTGGTTTAAGAGACATTTTTACTGGCCCCCAAATAGTGGCACTTTTCAATAAGTGTGAGACCTATGGCTAATGAGTTCAGAGGACAATGCTACCAATTCATGCTAAGTATTCAGGGACTATAAATTATCAGCAAATTTTTTGAGCTTTATTTTGTGCACATACATGCAAACATACATACATACATACATATATATGTATATTCTTTGGAAGGAGATAGCGAAAACAAATAAAAAAACAGGACCCCCAAACCCCAAATCAAATCAAAACAAACATATGCAGCAATATTCTAGCAATGTCAAATCTTTCAATCTGATACACAAAAGCATAATAATCAAAGAAGCAAAGAGCTTCCTCATTTGCTAAGGTGTCACGGGAAAAAAGGTAACAACAGATGGTTCCCAAGTCAGGACGTACTTTCACTAAGGTGGAGACTAGGAGAGGAAACTATTTAAGGAAGTGTTGGCCTTAGCAGAGACCAAGGAAGCTAGAACTACATCTTACCACCTTCAAAAACAGCCACAGCCAGGGTGCTGAACAGAAGAATCATTGTGTTCCATATTCCCAGGCATCTCCATATCGTGCCTCCTGCAGTCTGGCCATCCTCCCTATATTTCTCTCACTACAATCTTGTATTCTTCTACTGAAACATTGGGCTGTGATATGTGAGCATTTACCTTATTTTACACTGAACCAGGACTCCAAACCACTTTCTGACAATGTTGCCAGCTGTATACCCTCTCCCACTTCCGACTCTTCTTTATGTATTGTATTCCCTCCATTAGAATTACAGTTTTTGAAGGGAGGGATTGTCTTGCCTGTTTGTCTGTTTGTTTATCTCCATCACTTAGCATAGTACGCGGCACATAGCAACTACTATTAAGCTCCCTTCTCCTCCTCTGCCTCTTCCCCATCCTCCTTTTTCTCCTTGTCCTTTGTCGTCTCTTCCTCCTCCTCTTGCTCTTCCTCCTTCTCCTGCTCCTTTTTCTTCTTCTTTTCTATTTCTTCTATTCTATTTCTATTGTACTCTCTTTCTTCTATTTCTTTTCTTCTCCACTTCTCTCTCTCTCTCTTATATGCCCTCCCCACCCAGTGAAAAAGCATGATGGAGTTGGGAAATAGAGTCTTGTTACTGGGAACTAGTGGTGCAATCACAGTATTAAAGAATTTAAGAAAATGGGAGGTGGTGTTGAAGCCAAGATGACCAAGATGGCAGAGAAAAGGCAGGGACTTGCCTGAGCTCTCCCCCAAACCCTTCCAAAACCCTTTAAATAATACCATATAAACAATTCCTGGAGTGGTATAACCCACAAAAGGACAGAATGAAATAATTCTCCAGCCAAAGACAGTTTAGAAGGTCGGCAGGAATGGTCGGTCATACTGGGGTAAGGGTTGAGCATAGTCCAGTGCAGTTGCACCAGTGCAGACCAGGCCCCAGCAAACCAGGAGCAGGCCTTGGGATCCACAGAATCAGTTGCAAGAGTGACTGTTTGCAGAGCTCTCAGCCCAGAGACATTAATGGGATTGAACAACTGATAAGAAGGAGATCATAGGGGTCTCTTTGCTGGCCCTGAGAGCAGAACTCTATTACTTTGCCCATACTTAGATCTGGGTTGCACTACTGGATGGCAATCCCAGAGTAAGAAGGAGAATTAATTCACCCGAGCTTGCAGCCTCAATGGAACATGGACTTTTGTTATAGTTCCAGGGCAGAAAAGAATGCTTTGGGTTACTCAAAGAGCAGAGCAAATACATGTTTCCTTAGGTCATACTCCCTTGGAGGAACTGAAAACTTACAGGTCCCTAAAATCATCTCCAAAAACACCTATACCAAATCCTTGAAACTTGGGACAGTGCACCCTCCGTTCTAGAAGCATATTGCCACTTCAAAAATGAATTAACAGTCAAGAAATAGATTGGAAAAATGAGCAAACAACAGAAAAAAAAAATCTGACCATAGAAAGTTACTATGGTGACAAGGAAGATCAAAACACGCACTCAGAAGAAAACAACAAAGTCAAAATTCCAACATCCAAAGCTTCCAAGAAAATATGAATTTGCCTCAGGCCATGAAAGAGGTCAAAAAGAATTTTGAAAATCAAGTAAGAGAGGTAAAAGAAATATTGGGAAGAGAAACAAGAGTGATGCAAGAAGATCATGAAAAATAGAGTCAATAGCTTGGTAAAGCAGACACAGAAAAATACTGAAGAAAATAACACCTTAAAAAACAAATAGACCAAGTGGTAAAAGAGGTACAAAAAGTCAATGGGGAGAAGAATGCTTTGAAAAGCAGAATTGCCCAAATGGAAAAAGATGTTTAAAAATTCACTAAAGAGAAAAACTCCATAAAAAGCCATATTGTAGAGCCCACATAAGATTGCTTGCCATCTTGTAGAGGGAGGAATGAGGGAGAAAATTTAGAACTTATGGAAGTGATTGTTGAAAACTGAAAACAATAAATTAATAAATTTGGGAGAAAATAAAAAAAATAAAGTAAGCATCAAGAAAAAAAAATTGAACTAGCCAAATGGAAAAGGAAGCAAAATATTCACTTTAGAAAATAATTCTTTAAAAATTAATGCTGAGCAAATGGAAGGTAAAAGCTTTAAGAGAAATCAAGAAACAATAAAACAAAACCAAAAGAATGGAAAAAATTGAAGACAATGTGAAATATATCACTGAGAGAAAAAAAAACTGACCTGGAAAATATATCCAAGAGAGATAATTTAAAAATCAGTGGACATATGAAAAGCATTATAAAAAAAGAGCCTAAACACCAGTTTTCAAGAAATTATCAAGGAAAACTGCCCTGATATTCTAGAACTAGAGGGCAAAATCAAAATTGAAAGAATCCACCAGTTGCCCTCTGAAAGAGATCCCCAAATGGAAATTGCCAACAATATTATACCAAAACTCCAGAGCTCCCAGGTCAAGGAGAGTATTGCAAACAGCCAGAAAGATTCTAGTATGGTAGACACACAGTCACATGGTTTAAAAGTTTGTACATCAAAGGGTTTGGAATATAATATTCCAAGGGCAAAGGAGCTAGGATTACAACTAAAAATCACCTCCTCAACAAAACTGAGAATAACCCTTGAGAGGAAAAAAAATATATTCAATGAAATAGAGGACTCCCAAGCATTCTTGTTAAAAAACAGAGTTGAAGAGAAAATTTGACTTTCAAAAAAAGACTCAAGAGAAACATAAAAAAGTAAACAGGAAAGGGGAATCATAATGGCTTAATAAGGTTAAGCTGTTTACATTCCTATGTGAGAAGATGATACTTGTAACTCATAAGAAATTTTCTCATTATCGGGCCAATTAGAAGGACTATATATAGAAAGAGGACAAGGTGTGAGCTGAATATGAAGGAATGATATACAAAATAAAATTATGGGGTGAGAAAGGAATACAATGGGAGAAAGGGAAAGGGAAGGATAGAATGGGGTAAATTTTTTTTTCATGTAAAAGAGGCAAGGTAAAGCTTTTATAGTAGAAGGGAAGATGAGGGAGTTGGGGGGAGTAAAATGAACCTTTACTTTCACCAGAATTGTCTCAAACAGGAAATAACATGCACAATCAATTGGAAAGTAGGAGGGGGAAGGGAAAAGAGAAAGAAAGGGAGGTGTAGTAGAAAGGAGGATAGATTGGGGGAGGCAGTAGTCAGAAGCAAAATAACTTTGAGGAGGACCAGGGTGAAAAAAGTGGGAGAATAGAATGAATGGAGGGGGGGAATAGAGTGGAGGGATATACATTTAGCAATTGTAACTGTGGAAAAAATATTGAAGCAAGTTTCCCTGATAAAGGCCTCACTTCTCAAATATATAAAGAAGAGTCAAATTTATAAAAAAAAGAAAGTAAGAACCATTCCCAAATTGATAGATGATCAAAGGATATGAACATTTTTTTTAGATGAAGTAATCAAAGCTATCAATAGCCATACTGGAAAAAAAAAAAATCTCTCACTCACTGTTAATTAGAGAAATGCAAATGAAAACAATTCTGAGATACTGCCTCATATGTATTAGGACAGAATAGGGCAGAAAAGAAAAATGACTAACATTGAGAGGGACGTGAGAAAAATAAGACATTCATGCATTGTTGGTGGAGTTTTAAACTGATTCAGCCATTCTTTAGACCAATTTGGAACTATACCCAAAGGGTTATAAAACTCAATCATCTAGCAATACCACTACTAGATCTCTATTCAAAAAGAGATAAAAAAAGGAAAAAGATATATATGTAAAAAAAAATACATCTTTTATATCAGCTATTTTTTGGTGGCAAAGAATTGGAAATTGAGGGGATGTCCATCAATTGGGGAATAGCTGAACAAACTGTGCTATGTGATTGTGATGGAATACTATTATTCTCACAAGAAATAATGAGACTTACTTGAAGTGACTCTAAGAGAAATGTACAGTGTACCCAGTAACAGCAATATTGTAAGATGATCAGCTGTGAATGACTTAGTTATTCTCAGTAATACAGTGATCCAAGACTTAAATCAGAAGGACTTATGATAAAAAATGCTAAACATTCACACACAAAGAACTGGTGGTGTCCAAATATAGACTGAGAGGTACTTTTTTACTTTCTTTACTTTTCTTGAGGGTTTCTTTAGTCTTTATTTTTAGTTTTCTTCTACAACATGACTAATATGGAAATATGTTTTACATGGCTACACATGTATAACCTATATTGAATTTCTTGCTTTCTCAATTAGCATTGTGAGGAGGGAAGAAGGGAGAGAATTCAGATCTCAAGGTTTTAGAAACAAATGGAAAATATTGTTTTTACATGTAATTGGGGAAAAAGAAAACACTAAATGAAAAGAGAAAAGAAAAGCAAAGGACTGGAGGAAGTAAATATGAACAAATATTTTATTATCCCAAAATTACAGATAAGGAAGATGAGACAAATAATTTAAGAACTCACATGCTTCTCAGGTATCAATATAGTGTAACCTCCTACTACCTATTAAAAAAATCAGGATTTCCTAGTAACCCAGAAGGAACAATGGGCAGTTACCTAAGTAAACTGTGAGGAAAAAAACTGAAACAAATAGTTGCAGAGAGACTAATGCAGTTCTATAATAGCTCAGAAGACAATGATTCAGAAGAGAAGGAAACAGCTTGGGATTGGGAAGTCTATCTCAGTACCAAAGTATTTCTGTTCAGACAAGTGGTAAAGGTCAAGTCCAGAGTTTGTCCCCTTTCAAGCCTAATGGTTATGGGGACACTGAAGGAGCAAATCTCACCTAGAAAGTCTAGAAACAGTGATAGAGGGGGCGTTTCATAAGCTTAGGAAGTCCCAGTAAAGGTCAGA